>OY720663.1:15669350-16269350 GCA_963170745.1 Phymatocera aterrima | reverse complement strand
TCAGGAGTGATTTATTCGTTGTTATTCGTATTTACTCATTGTTCTCAGAACTATTATTTCCGAAACTGAATGTTTTTTTTTTCTTTTCTTTCTCCTGCAGAAAAGTCATACTCGTAGATAGAACTGAATCAATCAATTCTTGTCATAATTGAGTTTTTGTTCAAGTCAAAATCCACGTATCGGTGCTTTTGGAATCCTAAAAAGGTTTCCTCATTTCAACGAGAAACTTGTTAGTATATAGTGTTGGACGGTGGTTAATAGTGGTAAAATACTTCATTTCGATACTTACCACAATTATATAGGTATATATATAAATCTGTTATTCGTTCTTCGCAGAAATTTATCAATTCGGAACTGAATTTTGATAAATTGTGATAAATTTTTTTTTCCGGATATCATACTACACAATAGTCTAATTCGTATGGAAAAATCTTTTAAACGAATATCGGGCACGAGCACTCGAATCCTCAGACGTGAAAATGTAGTGAAAAATGCTTTTTGATTTGAAGAGAAAAAAACAAAACCCCCTGCCTGACGATTTAATCGTTTCGAGCAGACAATATTATGTATAATCATTTTTGTATAGATAAAGATTTGCGCTCAAGCAATTTGCGTAAAAAAAAAAGAAAAACAAGAACCAAAAAAAATGGACAATTACACAGGAGGATAGTAGGAAACTGAATAAAAATTAATAGAAGGATAACGGATCATAGGGATTCGAACAAAGGGACATGCTCGAGGACCCTGGGGGTGGTATAATAAACAAAACATATGACAATTGTACAATGTACACAGCATTCCCGTTTATTGCGTAAATGCCGAAGATACAATACTCTCGTTAACAATTACTAAATTTTGTTTTTCCATGTCAGTATAGTATGTAGTATGTATCAATGTATGTATGTATTATTAAGTTATAGTGGCTTAGAAATTCGTTGATTACTGTTGTTCTTGTTTTTCTCTCTTTTTCTCCTTCTTTTAATTCATTCGTTTCTCCTGAGTTTTGTACGATTTGAATTTGATATGCTTACGAATTACACGTATTCCAATATACAATTGCGTGATATACTTCTATTCGTATAAATTTTGAATAACGAATTAGAAAATGAGTGATGAATTTATCTGAGAGAATCGAAAGGAAATACGTACATGCGGAACAAGGGAAACGAGGCCAGTTTTCAGGCGCGGATGAAATCTGAACGCGTCCGTCGATCCAGGCGATCTTTGGTACGGTTCGGTTTTCCAGAGACTAAAGTAGTCAGGCTGTTATTCGGCATTTCGAAATCGAGAAAATGTCTTCACACGTCGCTGAGAAACAATTGCGTACGCAAAATGAAAAATAAGTTCTGGAAAGGTCAATAGACGAATGAAGAGAGGCGAGGCAATCCGGAGCGATGTTCAATTTTGATTAATCTCCATGTTTTCATTAACGATTTTACTAACTGGCCGGTTTATAGTCAACTTACTTATCTCCATATGAATTATTGTAATATGAATAAAAATACTCGAAGAAAAGTATGCAGATCAATTGATATTCTGTATATACAGAGAATTACTATATACGATTTAATTCGATTCGATAATTATTGTTATGGATATCTTTTCTTTCTTCGTTCAATTTATCCTCATTCATTATTTCACTGCATAAATTCATTGTATGTTGCATACTAAATATATTGCACATTTAATGAATATCATATACGTACTATATATGCATATTATAGTATGATAAACTTTTCGATATATCTACTTAAACTCGAAATCGTATGAATGATTCGTTCTTCGATTAAACTGTATAGTGAATTAATAATTTCACGTATGATTCAACGAGTCGTTATAATTTATACTCTGCATCATTATTTTACGTACACCTATTTATGAGATATAGTTTGTGAGATTAGAAGCATAAAAATAAAACAAGCTTTATCGTGAGTTGAATTATGATATACTTATGTATGATATGATATGGCGGTGCAGAATTTAGAAAAATCCATTGATTAACGCTGAAAATTTTATCGTTTTTCTTATTTTTTTGTTTGTTTCGTTTGTTACTCTATTCGAGTGTTATGTATTTGTTTACATATCACTCCGTAGCGAAAATTTTGCATACATACTTCATTATTTCAGTCGTGAAGTAAGACGAGAAGTTGCCAAAACATTGCAGCGAGCGCGACGATATTGAAATTCGTTTTCTAGATTACAGTAAAATATTTTCTGTTCGATGTATCTGTTCTTTTTTCTTTCCTCCTATCTTTCTATAATTTTAACGGGTGCATTTTATTATGTTGCGTGCTGTGTGATAGAACGAAGAGAAAAAAAAATAACAACACATAAATTCACAAGCACATAATTGGGACGGAGGCATATATAATATAATATAGAATAAAAATGAAAAATTCATAAAAATTACAACACATAATAGGTACAGGCGCAGGAACAAGGTATGTATGTACGTTCGTGTAGGTATATAATATAGGTACACATTTATAGGAAGTTGGAAATATAGTATGAGCGACACGTAAAAATATGTAACGATAATATTCATAATAGTAATAATACCTGTCTTATTTATTTCAAAATGAATCCCCATAATACAACACAACAGTATCGTCAGAGAATTCTATACCAGTATGTAATATTTATGTATGGTATGTGGCGAGCTGAAGAAATGAAATATTAATTGCAATAATAAAATTTGATTGGTGCGCCGAAGTTTGTTTTTGTTCCGGTTTAACTAGAAATTAAAAATTATCAATCTGCGAAACTAATAACAGAATTATTACCAGTGCTACCCGAAAATTCATCATCTGAGAGAAAGCAGAAACGAAAAAGAATGACAAGAAGTTATCCTAAAAACTATATAAATGCCCGAAAGAAAAATAAATACTGCTACTATATGTATATAGGTATAGTAATTAGAAATGAACGTGGTGAATCTTAATTATTAGCTATGTAATTCGATTTTTTCTTCTCGTTTTCTTTGTAAAAAATGAGAAAATATTGTTCCCAAAATTTTTATTTATTGATGAATATAATAAGCACCTCGATCCTCAAGGTAAACGATGATCGTTTGATATGATCGATTATTGATTTCATTTTGTCTCTACTATGGCCTGCATTCGGCACTCTCCTCCGACTCAAAGTCACTTTCAGCGATAAACTTGTAGCGTAGAGTTAGAGATGACTTTAGAAGCGTTCTTGATTTAACTCTGCGTTGATCTTATGGCTGAAAGGGACTTCTAGTTGGAGGCGGGTGCGGAATGAGGGCTTATATCTACTTAATTACCTATTCTCGTCATAATTTATCGAAAATTTTAAATTCTAAATTCAATTGTTCAATCATGTATAAATTGGAGAATGCAATTTCTGTGAACGTGTATCTACAGTCCATCTAAATTCATAATCTCGAGTGCTAGAGAGTGTAAAAAAGCAATTATCAAACGGTTTGAAGATCATGCTCATGTGTTCGATTTATTCATTAAATATAAGAAATTGAGTGACGAGTTTCCTCGTATGGATTAGAGATTCGATTCAATATCCAATCTATATCTATTACCCCTAGGAATATTGATTAACAAAACTATCATTCAGATATGTATCCAAACTGTACAATATCTTTGAAACATGTAGTATGTATATCGTTGTGCCAGCTGCGTAGTACTACCTATTATATATAATATCTATAATCGTAAGTACAAACGTAGGTAACGTAAGATAGAGTAAAGGATGAGAAAAAAATCAATCGATTAATCAGTTATACATCTGAACCTGAATATATTGATTTTGTGCGGATCGATCGACAAATACCTAGATTAATTATTGTATACCTGTATATATTTTTTTATCCTATAAAATACTTTCTCTATTCTTTTTTCATTTGTCTTCTCATTTGTGTCGTCGTGGATATAAGAAAAAAAACCTAGTCCAACGTATAGATGAATACCTGAGTCACTAACCACTACGATTTGATATACAGCTAATTTTAGGCGCTTTGGAGATCAGAGAATAGTATCTCAACTTTATCTTCATCGGCAGTTATTTGAAATATGGGAATTATTTGTTTCTCATCGCTCTTCCACCTTCGTAGACCAAAATATCTATCTTCAATGTCTAGCGATTGTTATACTTTGTTCGCAAGGCACTTGTGTCCTCTATTCTATAATTACCGAATATAAAACTTCGAAGTTTTGTTGTTCCGATGTATAAAATAGCTGCCATGATTGAAATATGTAATAAAAAAAGGCAGAAATCTATGATAATAAAATTCCATTAATAAGTTCGAGTCATAGTTTATATGACTATAAAATACTGTTTGGTTTAATTGTAAGTATCGAGGTCAACGTAGAGAGAGAGATCATCGAATTCCACTGAAGATTTGTGCGGATCGATAAACAAAAACGATATCAAAACATCCTGAATCTTCAAAATACTGCCAGAATAAAATTCACGCGTTAAGCCACATCGCTGTCTGTCTTCGATATCGAAAGAAAACAAGACAAAAAGACGTGACGGAAAACGACAATTTCGGGTTTCTTTCTTCCTTGTCTTTCTTTCCGGACGAAAAGAAATCAGAATACTGATAATCCTATTTTCTGTGATACCTGCAATTCCGATCAAGCTGAAAGATGCGACAAGAATTTGGATAATTGGAGAGAAAAATGAATTGAAAACAAACGAGAATAGAGGCGATGGAATATCTTAAAAGCTTTCAGATTTAACAAGATTGTGTTGATGTTGAAGCCCCTCTATCAAATCCATATGATGAGGCGGCTGAATGACATTAATTTTCCTTTCCCTAAAATACTCCTGCCTTTGTCTGCGACTATCGGTGACCGTAATTTGTGGAATAAAATTTCTCTTATTTTGTTCAATTTGAAGTTGATCGTCTTGACCGCTCACCTGGGCAATGCTATCTGGAATAGGCAGCGGTTTAGCTACTCCGATGCGAACGGTTCCCTTTGGCGCACCCTTCAAAGCTTGTACAGCTTGATCCAATGTCGCGTTCTCCAGGGCAATATCGTTCACAAATAACAGACGATCTCCCGGTATTAATTGACCGTCTACTTGCGCCACGCCTCCAGGCACCAGTGAACGTATTACTATCACAGTTTCATTGGGGTTCATCGGATCCTGAGCAGAAGTGAAAAAAGAACCCAACCATGGAAATTAGTTTCAAAGTTTGGGATGTCGAGAGGAGTCGTTTTCTTTGCTCGATGTCAGAGAAATCAGCGCGTCTAAAGACTACCGCAAGTTGAAAAATAATTTCCGATAAATTGCTCGCTCTGAGGGGAAAGAAGAAGAAGGCGATATTTTCAACGACGAAATTTCGTCTTACCTGATAATCCAGAATCGAGAACCCAAGGCCTCTCTCTCCTTTAACCAACTCGATAATTTGTGGCTCTGAACTCCACATAGCAAGACCAGTCAGAGGTTCAAGCGAGCGTGATTTCATTTTGCTTAAACTTGCGTCGGTGACTGTCGCCGTAGTCGTTGTCGAAGCTAACGATCCGTCAGACTTGGCTTTTACTAGACGATCCATTGCTGGTAATAAATTTTGTAACGAACCGCCTAGAATACTCTGCGAAAGGAAGAACCGCAAATGAATAAATGGAAAGACAAGAAAAAAAAGATGAGATGAAATAAAATTGGAGTAAAAACACAGAACGTCGTAACCAGTTATAATTTCATTACGTAGTTACACAAGAAATACAAAAAGAAAGAAAGAAAGAAAAAACGAAAACCAACGCAGAACCTGATTCTCATTTTCCTCTTTACTCACCCTGGTTTGAAAAGCAGCCTGATGCTGAGCGGTGTCTATAGGACAAAGCGGATCTTGGGAGGCGATGTTCCTTCCACATACCATACGAACGTGAAGCGGTAGCTCTTTCAAGACGCTGACTACTTCCATGTGATTAATTCCGAGCAAACGATATCCATTTACCTAGAATAAATGAGGATTTATTGTCTTCCATGCTTATTCAGCTTATGATGTCAAGATAGGTATCTTGAATTTCTGTTTTCTGAGGCTATCTCTTCAACATGTGAAAGTCAATTTTCGAACGAATAGGTATAATCTGAAGGTATTCGCAGTATCGGTACGGTGAATATCCTGTGCTTTTTGTCAAGCAATAAGTACTGAAAATAATTGTTTCTCCTTCTTTCATTACTTTACAAAACTCTGCCAATTTATCTTCGTTAATTTGTCCCCTATGAAGGTCTCGGTTCATCTCGTAATTTATAATCCCAAATGTATGAACAACGATGTCGTAAACGGTTTCCAGAATTTCGCGAAAACTTTCGAAATAAATTTCGTTGGAATGAAAAACGGAGAAAGAGAAAGAGGAGAGGAGAATGGGAGTGAAAAGACCCGATCTATTTGCGCGTTCAACTCACCTCTAGAAGTTCATCGCCGCTTCTAAGACATCCGTTTTGTCCAACAGGCCCCTCGGGAAGAATAGATCTGATATAATGATGCGGTCTCACTTCCTGGCCATCTTCAACATCCACAGTACCTTCCAGACTAATTCCGAGTCCGCTTCCCTCGGCGAATTTTTTCAATTGCGCCACCTAGTTTGTTTATCCACCACCCCGTCAGGGGACGACGTGAAAGATGAGTATCAAATTTACTCGGTTAAGAGAAAATCTTCGTTCGTTCGTGCTTCTTATCTTCGAGAGGCCGATTTCGGGAATCGCCGGACAACGAAATATATTATACAAAAAAAAGAAAAGAAAACGTGAAGCACAGAATTGGGAAAAACAAGAAAATCAAATTTACGGTCCCGCGTTGGGCGCCAAAGAAAAACGTGCCACCCCACGCTTTTCTGTACGATTGTTTTCTCGTCCGGGGATTCCCCGGAGTCGCGAAATAACAAAACTGAAGACTTTCTCTCCGTCGAAAAGAATTGTAGTTAAAAATCGCCGAAACAAAAATATTATTCGTGAACTGAGTGGCTCCTTTTTTTCGGTTTCATTTGACTTTCAATCCGTTTCTTCCTCTCTCGGTGCACGGACTATCGAACTATCGAACTCTTTGGCTGCCTCTCACTCGGAATAATAAAATCGCATTGTACCGACCAAAATTGTGGAAGGAACGGAAAACAAAGAGAGAGAGAGAGAGAGAGAGAGAGAGAGAAAAAAGAAAGAAAGAAATTAGAGGAAAAAGGAATTTCTCTGTACAATGAAATTTTGTACCGTTACCGTAACATGTTACGGGGTACTTCGGCATTGTTTCATTTCCACCGCAGTTGTTCCCGATTAGATCTACCAACCAGTCGCGCGAGTTCACTCACCGAGCCGAGAGATTTAATCGCGTACAATATAGAGCATACGGAGGATAATAATTATTGTATCATTGTAAATTCTTTGTTGTCGTTGCCGCTGTGATTTCGTATTGAGATTACTGCAAGTTTGAACATTCTATTCGTTATTCATTGGCACGTTGGTCAGTTGGATGGAAACAGTGTAGGTAAGCTACTTACGACAATCTCCGTATCTGGTCCAACGATCTTCTGCCATTTAGCTCTGATCGAAGCTCTAATTTGAGGAGTTAATTCGGTCGAAGGATCGCTGAGTAGCGCCTCAACGTTCGAAGCTTCGTCAAGTTCGGCTGAATCCTCGCGATCCCTTTCCTGCATTACTCCGCTATCGACTGTTGTATGAGACTCACCTTCCGGTTCAATTTCCGTCGTCGTTTCTCCGTCCTAAGATACACGAAACGAGAGACACGAGGTAGAGAATATAATGGAGGAATATAAGAAAGAAAAAAAGAATCTTTTCGGTTTTCTCTGCTCATTCGCATGAGCTACGAGATAAAAGAAAACGGGAATCGACTAGTGAGCCGTATTCAATTACCGCGCTAATTGGGAAGCTCGGTAAACTGGCAATCGATGGTGACCCCGGTTGTTGGGGCCTTTGTTCACTCGCAGCGATAGCTTGCTGGAGAGTTTCATATTTCGGACCACGGAGGTATCTCTCGAGACATAAAGTGACGCTCTGCCCTGTGCTTCGCAGTACTTCGACAGCTTCATGATTCGAATATCCCTGAAGCGAGTGGCCGTCAACCTCGACTATACGATCGTTTATTTGTATCTTGTTACTCAAATCAGCGGCGCTACCCTCGCTTATGCTCTTCACAAATATTCCCGAGAGTTCTTCTGTAAATATGGATAGAAAAAGATAACGCGAAGGTGACTTTTGGCCATGGAACACACATCGCGCGTCATTCGTTGCGCGGTGTGCCCATTCGCATACCTTTCTCGCAAACGTATCCAGCTATAGTTATTCCAAGACCGTAAATATCCTTTTTCAGCTCGACCGTGAATCTCTCCATTTCTGGGAGACTGCTGACGTCCAACGGATCCATTGAGATAACTGGTAGGTTTGATATTTGAGAACCCGGTGTCGTCGGAATAACTGGTACAGTTGTTGGAATAGGAAGAGGATTCCTAACGGCGTCCATGATGAGGCCCGAACGAGCCTGTAGAAATTTTATACGGATGATTACTGTTACGACCTTTTTTATTTATTTTTTTTTTTCTACTTCAATTTTTGTCCGTTTTCATCACAATTTTCAATTATTCTATATATTTTTCTTTTTCTTTATTGAAACACACTCACGTGCATCTCGATCTCCGGCTCTTGGGAATACATGTAACCATTATTATCGTAATTTGTATCACCAGATTGAGCATTGCGATTACAAGATTCTGGCACACTGTGAACGAGGTGTCTCTCAAGTTCGTCCGGATCCCCGAGAATTCTTGTTGGAACAATCGGCGCGTGGCTTCCGAGTGCCTGACGCAGAGAGAAATGCTCAAATGAATCACACGTTGGGTTTTCAATGCCCGGTGGAGAATTTTCGTCAGAGTGAAAATAAATTTTACAATTTCGAATTCGGGGACGCGACAGAAGAGTGCATAGACATATGTGTATATAGTATATACAGACAAAAACGTAGATTCTGTAGTTTTCGTCACCGAAAAACGAAGTTCAGGTTTTATCGAGCATTTGAACAGTATACCCGATCATAAAAGATTATACGTAATCGATCGGAAACAAGGACTTTGAAATTAGAATAGAAAATCGAGGCGGCGCGTATTTTTTTCATCTTCGTTTTGCAGGCAAGTTCTTTTGCTCATTTGTTCTACCTTCTTCGTGCATACCTGATAATCCGGTGACGTTGGCTCAACGGGACGAGCGACAACGAGGCGCACGTGCGTTCCGGACTGACGCAAAACCGCCGCGACCTGCTCGCTCCCCATTCCCCTAAGATTGACATCGCCGATTTGGAGGATGTGGTCCCCGCTCTGAAGTCTGTTATCCTGAATAATCAAACGGAGAGATGAAAGGGACGACGAAGATAGGAGAATTTTCCCCCGTAGGTAGTATATATAATTACATACATATATAGATGGGCACACCATTGAGACTGATCAAACAATTCGCGAAGCGATCCGCCGCGGCAGTTGAAAGAAAATAATCTATCGCGGAGACGCCGGAAAGTGTATAGAGGAGAAGAAGTAGAAAAATAAGGAGTAAAAGGTGAGAGGAGAAGAAAAAGAACAGAAAAGGGAGGAAAAAACCGGCTGGCTATTTTTTACAGTTTACATACATACCAATCATGTGAGAAGAAAACCCCTCTCTCCCACGCAGCCTCCTCCCTTCGCTATACACTTTCCTTGTCGTGTGACGGCTGATGGACCAGACGATCAACACGAGTCCTTCAGTGTTACCAAAGTAAAAGACTTTCTTTTCAAATGTGTGAAAGCTGAGGAGGAGACTGCAGGCGCGTCCGGAGAGTAAAGATACCGTTGATTGAAGACTTTTTTTTTCCATTATACATAGGCACTCGTGGTACACTTATGCCTAAGGCTTCGTCGAGCTATTCGACTATTTCGTGTTAACGTGCCGTCTACGGACTCGCTATTTTGAATGTACAGAAGCCACTTCGAAAACGGGAATGGTAAATTTTGGTAAACGACTGGATCGATTTTGATGAAACTTTCAGAATTCGTTGAACACGATGGCAGAAACTGGCCAAGTGTTTCACTTCATCGAAACATCGATCGGGTTCGATGTGGAACGAATTTTACCTATGTTAGCTAGGTTAGATTGCCAGTGGCGACTCCAAATTCCCCTTAATACGTGATAACCGCGCGCTTCTGTAAGAATACATCGAATACCGGCTCGCCCCAAACTCTACTGCCGAGCACATTTTCTGTATAATATTTTCTCAAGGAAAAAGAAACTCCCATGAATTGACAATTTCATCTTCAATTTGGTACAACTAATAATGTTTCCTTTGTTTCTTTCGCTCTGTCGTTTATGTCTGAATAACGTCGATAACTAGAAGCAAATATTGTTCATGTTCATGTATTTTTACTTCATCATTCGTATATTATATTTTTATCGTTTATTTGGATAGCGGCGTCTCGGAAATTCACTGGTACAGGTATATGGAGGCAGTATAAAGTATATAGGTGAAGTGAGGTTCATACGGGTAAAGTAAATATAACCCGACGTAAAAAATAACCAGGTCGGGTATAATGTAAATGAATCAATTAATCAAGAGCAGGCGGAGGCGGAGGCGGAGGCGGAGGCAGAGGCAGAGGAACGGGGATGGAGGAAAGACGAAGCGAAAAACAACAAGCGTAGGTATCATTTTATTCAGCACACGGTCAGACGACAGCCGATAATTTATAATCGTTGGCAAATTTATTGATTTTCTTCACATTGCCAAAACCTGTCAGCGGCATCTGTTTAGCAATACTATATCTTTCAATTTAACAATTTTCTTCTTCAATTTTGACCTCTTTCTCTATCATTTTTATATGAACATTCGATTAATCTTGGGGTGGTTTATGTCCGTCCCTTGCAGAGAATAATATGGTCGGAGATAATTCACCTGCGATTATCGGCTGAACACCACACGCGATTTTATGTTTCCCAAAAATCGATATCAACCCGTTAGATGAGAAAAAAAGAGGAAGAGAAGGCGAGCAAAAACTGGGAAATTGGTTGAGAAAACTTACGCGATCAGCAACACCACCGGGAAGAATTGTTTTGACGACGACTCCGGTACTTCGTCCACCAATGATACCAAAGCCAAGGCCACTTCCATCGTTGATCAAATTGATCACTTCAACTTGTGCCCACTCCGTGTTCAGCTGGAAACAATAACGTAGATATAAATCATCGAAGTAGAAATTTCGTTCAGTCAAATATAGCACTTTAAGTATTTGAGGGTTGAAAAGTTCCGGGATCGTACCTTTTAGGGTAAAATGAGTGAATCGTGTACTGCGTATAGCAGACTGGCGGAAATGATAATCGAACGTCACAGTTTTTTGGAATGGGAAACCCTCGAATTTTGTAGCGTAATTTTGGAGCGTAACACACTCGATAATAATTTCGAAACTTGGTAGCGTGGGCCTGCGCTTATTAAGTTGGCAAATTTTCACCTACGATACTTCAGAGTGTAGTCATTCCTGCACTACGCAAGTATTTGAAGAATGAGTCTACAATTTGCACAACTTGGCGATTTCATTGGCTACTCACCGGAAGGCTATGAGCCTAAGGATAACGGAAAAACTTCGTCATTGCAATTGAAAGTTCCTAAAAAAAATGGCTATGAATCAAATTTCAAGTGGACGTTACACGAGCCGGTATTGGACTCAACGTAGCTAAAATTGCGATGCTTCTGGCTTATTTCAATATCAGAAATCTCATATAAAGGGTCTAACAGGGGCTTCGATTTCCCCCACGATATATCTCTATTTTACGTTTGCCTGATTTCGTTTGTTTTTTCAGTTTTCCGGGTGTTTTTTTTTTTTTTTTTTTCACCATCGTTCGTGGGTTTCATTTCGTTCGACGACGCGTGGCGCAATCGATAATTTATATCGAGGAATGGAATTTATATTACATCATTCCGATGCTGGAGCTGGTCTATACTATAGACTCTATACTTCTATAGCACAGTGAACTATATACGTAAACACGTCGGTGTTCTATTATTGCAAATTTTTATTCTCGAGCTCAGTCCAATTTCGTCTAATGAAAAGCGCAGCTCGTTTAGTTCATATGGTTGTACAAAAATTATGAATTTCAAAGTTAAAACCGGGAAGAATCAGTGGAAAGGAGACGAAGCTCTACCTCGCTCGCCTACGGACTATGATTCACGTTTCAGATCGGGGATTTTAGTACCGATTTCAGTACTACTCGCGGCGCTGATGTTCCGACATCTGCCAATCGGCTGTCAGACATCAGCTGATCGCTGCGCATGCGCGCCACCGTCAGGAATCACAATATTCGAAGGATATCTCGACAACTACGCTCCAAGCGGCGAGATCTTGTAACCGGTAATATTACTGTGGAAGCATGACTACTTCTTCAGTTGCGTCGAGGTTCGTCTCCTCGCACTTCTACGGTGGAATAATGCGGCATCACATATACAGGGTGCTTCTTCAGGTTGAGCGGAGCATATCCGGTGGACAGATTCTTGGAGAAATTCCGGAACTAAAATTCCTTTGGCAAAAATCCCCTGTCAACGGTAGTTTCCGAGTAACAGAATATTCGAGTTGACCAATCGCGACGCTGATATGTCAGTGTACAGAGGACTGTCTTCACTCATTGTCAGACATCCGCCGAGGCTGCCGTGTCTCGCTCGCGTATAAGCACTGCGATTACTGAACCTAGATCCTCTGGAGCTTGAAAACCGTCGGTCACAGGCATTTTTGGCTGAGAGCTTTGCGTTTTTTTAGAATTTCTCCAAGAATCTATCCACAGAATGTGTCCCGCGTCAACCCGGATCACCCTGTATACTACCCCCGCATATGTGTTACAGGTATAATGTATATTACCGAAGGTTTATATACACAAGTTTATATACACAACAAAGGTGCGCACGTATTTTTATGTCCCTATATAAAATATCTGCTGCTCAACCTCCTGACGAAACGCAATTAGCGTTTCATTAATTATCATGAAAGCCTCCTGCTCCTCGCTTTGCCCGGTATTTCAATTTCACCCGTTTACATTCACGTTCTCCGCCTTCAAAATTCCCCCTCTACGAGGCTGGTTATCGTTATACTACCGGCGCGGCGAGGTTGCGATATATTTTTGACATTCCAGTCCGTATATTATTACCATTATTATCGTTATCATTGGCATTATTGTTGTTATTATTGTTATCATCGCGTAAACTGGAAGCCCACTGCAGGTTGTACAGAAGCCGGTCACCCCCACGAGTATAGCAAAATTGTTGAGAAATTCTCATTATCAGACGTTCATTCATGCGAACGCTGCTGGTTGAACGCCGGGTGAGCTGCAAGAGGTAACTATTCCAATCGATCAAACAATCGCGGAGAGTATAATGGATAAGGACTTCGTTCGTACCTGACCCATTGAATGTATGAACAAAAGTTAGTCCTTCGATAGATTATTATTTTCTGCACGAATGCCGGGAAAACCCGAAGAGAAACTCTCGGCGTGGTTTCATTTGAATAAATATTATTGAATGCGAATTTACGTGTAAAAATCGTGTCCGTCGGACTTTAGGACTTCGAAGATTTCATGGGATTTCACAGACTCCACGGGGATTCCTATAACGAGTTCGCAGGACTTCATAAGATCGCACGAGACTTCAAAGATTTCACAGACTTCACAAAGGACTGGTAAGGTTTCATAAGATTTCACAGGACTTCGTGGCATTTCATCAGACTCCAAAGATTTTACTTGACTTCGAAGATCGCAGGTTTCCCCAAGATTTCGCAGGACTTCGTAATATTTCCCGAGACTTCAAATATTTCCCAGATTTCACAAGTACTGGTAAGATTTCAGATGGCTTACGTACGATTTCATGGGACTCCAAAGATATCAATTGACTTCAAACGTCACAAGATTCCCCAAGATTTCACAGGACATCATATGATTTCACGAGACTTCGAAGATTCCGCAAGGACTGGTAAGATTTCATAAAATTTCACAGGACTACACTTCATGATAATTCACGGGATTTCGCAGACTTCGCAGGGCCGTTCAAAGCTTGCATGGGATTTCAGAGAATTTCATAATGATTCCATGGATTTCACAAGACTTCAGGAAACTTCTGGCGATTTCACGGATCGGTGTACCATACCATACACCGGACTTTACGAGTGATTAACCCCTCGCTAACGATTATGATAAAAAAAATTTTTAGATCACGAGTTAATTACCTGATATGAATAATTCCTCTGAGAGAAATAACGCCGCGGTGGAGGATGTCGGGAAAAAAAATTGAAGAATGATCATAAAATCGTAATTTATATAACTTGGAAAAGAAAATCATTGAAAAGAACGCAAAATTTATATGAACCCCTATAAAATCTGCGGGGATGAATATACATGTACGCACTGACAAGATATTGCGGAGTTGTTCAAATAAACTTGCCAGGATCACATAGTGACTACATATGTACCTACATAGCTATATACCTGTACACATTATACGTATATACCTATATATGGCGGAGTTTTATCTACATATTCGTTTTGTTTCCGTTTTTTGTACATCATTCCCTGTTTTTTTTTTCTTTCTGTTTTACTTTCATTTCTACCGCAAATCTGCAGACCGCAAAACGGTTCGCATATTTTCCCTCTTCATTCGATTTTATTATTTTTTGCTTTCACCATTTTCACGTACGATCTACCTTCTCCACCTTCTTATACCTATACCTGTATATTATATATATATACTGTATCTACGTGAATCACGGCTCGGTTATATATTTATTTCCGGTGAAACTGTACAGTATAAAAATAATCGTCGCGGCTGTTATAGGCCCGTGGTATACCTAAATATGTAACTTCTTCTTCCTTTTTCTTTTTTTTCTCTTGTCAAATACCTATCTGTGGCGGAGGTTCGAATTAGCTCCCCTGGTCTAGAATCTGGAAACATAGGTATGTACGTACTTACAGTTTTGAATGTATCGGCGGAAAAAAAATTCCTGCGAGAAAAAGAGAGGAGAAAAAAAAAAAGTGACACACATACGAAGAATCGAAATATTTCCGAAAATTAACGGAAGCTTACATATAATTACAGAAAGATTTCCCCAACGCCCGAACACTCGGAGTAGCGTTTAGGCGGCAGCGAAACCTGCGTCGTCAATTTCTCGAGGATTTTAGTCGATCAGAAAATCAAAAATCACTGAAACGATTGCAATTTCGGACTCGCGGCCTACGCTTCACGCTTCTCCGAGTGTTCGGACCCCAGGAATTTTCCCAATATCTGCGTTTGTCATTTCGTATCTTGGCTATAGTATAGATAAAACAAATACGAGTAGCCAGGTAGCGAGATGATACGGTGAAAGTATACACTCAACGGCGCACGCGCGATACAATGCACTCCCATTGACCGTTTTGTGCTGTGAAAATCGAAACGACCAATAGGAGTTGCATTATTTCGCGCATGCGCTGTTGAGTGTATACTTTCACCGTGTCATCTCAGACGCATGTTTACGTACGTATACATACGTATACGTGTATGTATATCTACCGAAAACGAGAATTTGGATTTTGCCGAGGATTTTGCATCATTTTTAGTAGCACGCTGGTCGAGACGGAGGAATTAGGTGAAGAACAAGAACGAGAAAGAAAAGAAGAAAAGCGAGAAGGGAAGGAAAGAAGACCCGGACGAAATTATACCTAAACTTAGGTACCCATATACGTACGTACCTGGACCTACGTACAAAAATGTCGAGAGCACGCAACGCTATGGCTGCAGGTTGTGAATATAGCGTGTGATAATCGTGAAACGTCAATCGTATAGGAGCTGGTGGGTATATCTATGCACGCCTCTGCATACAACCTCTTTCGCCCAGTTCAGATGAAAGAAAAAAGTTGGAGAAAACTAAACTAGTTCCAGTATTCGCCATATTTCAAGGGTGTGAGAAAAATGTGTATACATACGTAAACCGCCTATTACCTCCTCGCTTCGTGGGTGTATGTATGTATATACCTCTGACACATGCCGCCGATATATATGTATGTGTATAGTGCGCTGGCATACGCAATAATATAATGGCCGGACTGATTTACATAGCGGGGTAATTAAACCGAGTAAAATCGTTACTTTGCCTTCGGGGGTGTGCGAAGGGACGAAAATGAAAACGGAAATAGCACATTATATGTACTACGAATATGATTGTGTAATGCAGAGGCTTGTTTTATCGGCTGTTCGTTCCATTCGGCGTCTGATTTTTTACCTGGATAATGTATAGTCACAGGTACACGCAAATTTATCAAACAGGTATATACGAAAAGTTAGAAGAGGAGAAGATGAGTTTCACGTTTTGGCGTCGCGTCCGGTTTATCGCTTGCCTATATGTACTGTAAATAATAAATATCTATTTACCGATCTGTAGAGCCAAAATTCACGTTATATAGTAAAGTACGTACGTAGGTGTGAATATACTGCGTCAACGAAGAATGTCTTATCTCGAAAGAATGGAGAAATGGAAAATCTATGAGTCCGATGGAGAATTGTAGTTGTTTGCGTACGTTTGTTAGTTTGTTAGCTACAATTGCATAATGTCTTCGCTCAATGGAGACACCTTCTATATAGCAGACGAGATGTATATATATATGTAAATATTCGACGAGTTGAGAAAAAGAGCGAATTTTTTTTCAGCTGCCACTCAAAAGACCGTTGTGGCAGAAAAGAAACAATTCTTGCTCGAGCTAACGCAATTCTGTTTTGTACGCGAAATTTCCTTCCCGACATATCTCGACATCTTGAATATTTACTCAGTTATCGCTGAAATTTGCCAAAACAAGAGAATTCATATTAAAATGCAATAGCTCGCGAAAATCGCCAGATCCGTGACAATGTCGGGAAACTTTTTTTCGAAGAAAATCAAATTTCCCGCACAAGAGTTCGCTCGCTATTTTTCCGTATCACGCCTAGCTTGAGTGGAATCCAAGAAAAAATTTAAGTCCGCATTATTTGCGTGGGATTCAAACGTAAGTCAAAGATTGAAAACCGCTACTTCTGAATATTGTTCGATTTAGCTCAGCTTGAGCGAAAATTGTTCTTTTGCTACAGACAACAATTTTTTGAGGCAGCATCTAAAAAAAAATTAGTTTAATATGTACACCTATATGTACCCATATACACCTATAATGTAGTCGAAATCGGAACATTTTCGACCTCAAAATGATTTGAATAATTGATTAGAATTTGGGCGCAGTAGAAGGTGCTCACTGATTGGATATTCAATCTGTTCAACGATATCGATAATCGATATATTATACCTACTTACCTACCAAACCACCTATGCGGGGGTTATGTATAGTTATATACTATATATATATAGATGAATATATATATATCTCTGATTCCCGGCCCCAATCGCGTATTTGAATAACGGTAAAAAATTTGATCCAATTTGTTTGTTTTCCTATTTTCTAATTTCACTGCCGGAATTCCTCTCCGTGATTCCGTAGACGCGAGAATAGAGAGAGAGAGAGAGAGAGAGAGAGAAAAAAGAAGAGAAGAAGAACGAAAGACAACAAATAGTGAACAAAAGAAATTTGAGAATAGTTGAAACAAATTTGAACAAATTTTTGCCCTTAAATGACGTGTATCCTCTATACGGGGCATTCCATGTGAAATCGACCGATGAATTTCCCTCACCATTTTTCATTCGCTTCGCGAATTTTCATACGATTCTCCGATCACGAAGAGGTCCTGAATTTATGCTGATTTTTTCCTCTGACCGATAATTTTCGACGTGTATTCAAACTCATCTGAAGATTGGTCTTTTATTAAGAATCTCAACGAATTTTCAAAAATCTTATTTTCCATTCCGATCGTTTTCACACCCGACCCACGATGGGCCTATTGTTTCTCCATTCCCTCCTTCCTCACAGCACTTCGGTGCAAGACGCAGGATGACGGACGACCCGAAAACATTCGAGAACCCATTGAAAAACGAATGAAAAAGATCCACACGGTTCGACTGAATCATAAATGTTCCGAGTGTGGAAAAGCCCGGGTAGAAGGGTGCCGTGCTTGCATATGGTCACGTGTCTTGCGTCAAAATATTCGGAATCGAACAATAAATGTTGCAAAATTTTCCCACAATTTTCGCAAAATTGAATGAAACCGCGGTGTTTCATTTCTTCAAAATGACCAAAGTGTTGAAAAAATCATCGAAAATTCGGCCCGTCGTGTGAATATAGGTGTTACAATGATCGGAAAGGAATGAAAATAAGATTTTTGAGAATTTTTTCTAGATTTTGAAAAAAGTCCAATTATCCGACGGGTTTACAAATGGTCACGAAGAACTCGACCATCGGTAGGAAACGATGTAAAAAAAAAATTCAGGAGCGCTTCATCGTGATCGGAGAATGATAGAAAAAATCTCGAAGCGAGCGAGATAAATGTGCCGAGGGAAAATCATCGCTATACATATAGGTATATACAGTGTGAAGCGCGTGAGATTGACTGCAGGGTGAAAATCGTTTATCTTACAATTATAAAACCGTTGGGAGTAAATAACTTGCTACCCTCAAGATGCAACCAGCATGTACCTATACGCGCGTGTGTGCGTGTGTGAGTATACATACCAGCCTGTGATACGCGAGGTAAGTTCATACCTCGCGTAATCAAGTCTTAATTAATTACGTAAATTAACAGCTCGCTATACGATGGGTATATAGGTATACGAGTACGTATATACATAGTTATAACGTCGCGTCGGCGTAAGATGGCTTTACAATTTGCAGGATGACGCTGCCAAGTTACGTATATATTGTTTCCCGGCTGCAGTAGGTATACGCGAAGAAGAAAATAACGAGCATCAGCAGGTGCCGAGGCTCGGGCTCAGCCCTGGCTACCCATGCAGTTGTATAATAGGTATGTATTACGGAGGATCGGATCACTCGCAATCAGCCGAACGAGAGAAACATACGCGGCGTATGAGACGAGATTGAGATCGTACTGGGAGCTAATCGCCCCGAGCGTGAATCACGCGGGAAGTAAATTGTAGTGGATTCCTTGGTCAGTAGATCACAAGGTTTTGTTTCACGATCTGCAGTTACGTAATACGGCTTCCGGTTGTTCCGCGCCGAGTTAAATCCATTCATTGGATATTTTGGTACACGTACGTACGTATGTATGTATGTACGTACACACGTGATGAAAAAACCCCGATAAAAAACGAAAACAAAATGCGGTATATCTTCGTTTTATTTTAATTTTGGTATTTTTTGTTTTTTGTTTTTTTTTTTTTCAATTCTGCTGCAGCGCGAATATTGGATGAGGCACGAGATTCGTATCCGTCGTGACGTTTTGGTGGAAGAAAGAGCTGAGGGAAAGGTAAATGCGAGCGAAAGAATAATGCTTGTTCTTTTTGCTAACATGATATTTTTGGTCTGAAGAAAAGACGATGCGGTATCTGTACTCGATATATATTATACTGTATTTTCTTTATTCTACTTTCGCTTCTTCTTCTCTATTTAGTTCGTTCGCACGTTAGGTATGCCTATATCTATCGTTACAGGTATATAGCGATCGCGTATATTTATATGCGGATGGGTTATCAAATATTGAGATTTTTCTATAGTCAACGTCACACGACGGAGCGGACTGGTACCTACCGATAAAAAGGAGAAAAAGAAAAAGAACAACATTCGTATTGCCTCATATGAGGTATCGATAGATGAAGGAGCACAGGGGTGATGAAATCAATGAACTGATTGTGAAATACGAAAAAGATAGAAAACAACTCTTCAGTCGCGGAGCGGTGGCAGCGCCGGGTGAAAAAAAAATCGGTTCACGTTTCATATTCTGGATTTTTCATACACCTGTCGAACTCGTTAATTTTTCAGTTTCTAATCAATTAGAAAATTGAACCTCTTTTTTACTTCGTCATCTTCGTTCTAGGGCAGTTCGCGCGAGGGAAGCGAAAAAGCCCGGGTAGATTGCCTCTTCGAAATTCTTTGATCTTTATAAATAATTTATTTAGCAAGTTGAAAGAGCTGTTAAACTACGCGGGGCGCATTACCTTCTTCTTCTCACTCTCGACAAGTTTCGCGGGGAGTAAGAAAGTGAGAAGAGAATAAGAAACGAGGAAAAACTGACGGCAGAAGAACGAGGAACGTCGTGGACAAACATTAATAAAATTAGAAACTAGTTTCGCAGTAGATATACCTATATATGCGCGGGAAGAAAAGAATGTCAAATTTGTGGACGTCACTCGTTCGGAGCAAAATCTGCACCGATTGCGGTCAACTCAACGTGACGTGTTGCAACTCTGACCAAATCCTTATAGCAAATCTTGACACAATTGCTGTAAATTTTACTCCAAACAAGTCCCGTCCGTGTATTCACCGACTGAAAATGTAAATTTGATATTTTTGTTTTTCCGTGCGCATACAAAGAATCGCGAGTTATTTTTCCTCCGCCTTCTTCTCTTCCCTTTATCGCCGATTCTTTGACGAAAGCAAAAAGCCACAGACTATGTATCTTTCGTCTTATTTAAACCGTTATCCTGACGACGATCGAGATTTCTTTCGAAACTGTACCTATATATAACGACGAGAATTTTGGAATTTCGACTAATTTACGGAGATATACCTACCTGCTTGAAATTGTAATTTTCATCTCATGTTCTGTTCAACAGACGAGCAACTACAGAGCTCAGAATAGCAAGCACACGCTACGTACATACAAACATACTGTATGTAGCTATACAGTCTCAATCGTGCGCCTAAGCAAATTTGCTTCTGCCCTTTACTACTCTATTTTGCACGTAATAGTAGGAAGTTGGGATAGGCGCCCCCTTCGGCCCCGGTCCTTTGCTATTTCAATCACTTCAACAGACTCGCGATCAAACCTAACCTAACTTGAACATGAACATGAACATGAACATGAACCTGAACCTAACGCAACTCCGCCGACAGCTTTTAGTCCTCTACCTTTCTCCCATTAACAGCAAGTGGATGACAGTCGTGCCGAGTAACGACACAAAGCACCCCCCTTTAATCAAGTATAACCGTACGTGTAACGTTATTTGAGCCACGCAGAGATGTATGGATAGGTATAGTACACTCGTGCGAAGTGAAATCGAGGAGTTCGGGGATAATGGGCATTACGGGAGTACGGAAAATTTGTAAAAATTTCGATAATATATTACAGAAGACACGCGTATGATGAAGATTGATGAAATTTTCTCGAAATTGCGATATGAATATCATTCCGCGATATACGAAAGACCGGATTACACGCGTCGGTCCAGTTCGGATCGAGATTACGAATGGAAATTAGAAAATTCTATCAAATTAGGCGATTGAAGTTTCGGTATTGCGATTGAAATTCGAATTCGAGAAATTGCTTTATAATTGAACCTCGAAGATGCGGTGTGTAACTTTGAACTACTCCCCTATTTCCTCTGGAACTGGATTTTCGAACTAAGAAACTGCCCAATAATTATACTACATAGCGAGAACACGCTGTACGGAGAATAGCGAAAAACGTCGGCGAATTATTATCAAAAACGACCGAACAATGACGTCGGAAAGTTAAATTTGCCATGCGGATTACGATAGTTTCACGACGTCCTACCTGCGTGCTCCTACGATTATATACTTGCCGTTGAAAATGTCTCGATAAATATATAAGAGAGCTGGGTTTCATATTGATTTTCGATTCTGCAGGTATACCTACGCGGTTCAACTCTCTCCGTAACGATCCAGCCTACAGCTCCCGGTGCAGACTGTGCGGAAAAGACGGATTATCGAGAATTCAAGTGTATATAAAGCTGCGGCGAAACGGTGGGGTGCATTCTGATCTCCGCAATATGGCGGAGGAATGGCTGATGATTATAATATGGACAATACTTCGTTATTTCGTTATTTTAGTTTCAGTCTCTTCGTTCGTCTTTCTTTTTCTCTCGCGAATAGCTCATTTGAGTAAGTGGAATGAACGCGAGGGTAGTTTTTCCCCAGATTTAGCTCGCGCGCCCGAAGCTCTCCCTGAAACGCGAGGAAGTTGGTCGAAACTTTTTGGGCATCTTTATGACTGAATTAGTTGAGATTTTCTAGACCAACGAACTCACTGTGCAGGCTAAAGCCTGGAAAAGCAGTATAACGAAGCGCGTACGCTCGGCACATACTATTTTCAACGAACTATACACATCATTTTCCACGAGCATTCACTCGAGCTCCGTCGATTAACCCAACTGAGTACCTATTTTCGTTCACATAACGGCCGGAATATCTGCATACAGGACTTTATTAGAACGAAAGAAGCTGTACTGAAAAGAAAAAAAAGAAAACTTTTCGAATTCCTGTTCCCGAGAGAAACGATGATATTTATCCTGTAGCAGGCGACGTGTAGATAATTCTTCCGAGAAAGATTTCGTTCGCTCTACCGTATACGAGCAAAAGAAAGAAGACGCGAATCGACGACGACGACGACGACGACGCCGACAACAACGACGACGATGATGACGATGGTACATAATTTGTTTGCTAGACAGTTTCTTCGATCGTCTGGAAAGAATCCATATAACCTACGGAACGAGATTAAAGCCGAATGAATGTGATTTTTTTGCCTGATTCTCGGCGACGACAGTGATACCGCATAAGATTGATCAAGAGATGAAAAGAAAGCTGGGAACGATTTTGCATTGTAGAAACTAGTCGCTGAGGCACGAGGCAAATGTCTACCTATATGAGAAGAATTTTATAAACTAAAATAATCGACGAAAAGGTTCATTTCGTCGAGTGCGAACTTGACCCGTTCATCTTGAGCTTGGGGGAAGGATTCGCTGCCGGAGGGTTGAGCCTATCGGGCATAAACCTAACCGAACGGAAACTCTTCATCGTCTACCCCAGACGAAAGTCTGGCAATAAAAAGGTAAGGGGAACAAAAATTCGGTAGCACTAAGTCAGGAATCTTGATCTCGGGACGGCGATCATCTTCTTTCGCCTCATTTTCACGTTTTATATTCGGTATGTAGGTAAAGTATACTGTATATACAGGTACATCATGGATAACCTAACCTTATAATGCCTCACTCCTCCATGTACAACGCGGCAATTTGTCCGCGATGCAAATTTCCGTCTTTCCTCCTATATTATACATAGTATATACTGCCTTCGGCATATGATATAGGAGAGGGCGAGAAACTGCAGAAACAGAGGAATGAGATAAAAAATACAGAGATAATATACTGTGATCAGTGAATAATCAGGATCGTTATCCGCGATTGTGGTGATTCTCATTCCTCTTTCATTCTCCTACTTCTTCTTCTTTCGTTTCTATTTCAAACAAGCTTGTCGTGTTAGGTACTTCGAAGGGTATAAAATTCTGGATGGTCATTATGGGGGATGATAAATTGCTGAAGGTGAATTATTAGCTCGATCTGTTTCGTCTATAATTTGAATGGAAACAAGAACAACGTAACTCCGCGGAGTAATTTCAATGCAATGAAGTATATATCGCACAGTGACCGTGGAGTCGTTCGATGTGACTGCCAGAAAGATTCCTGCTTTCTTAGGCTTATATAAATTCATATGTTTATCCCTTTCCCTTTCTCTTTCCCTTTTCCTTTTCCTTTTCCTTTTCCTTTCATCTTGCATACATACATTTCATATTTTATGGTTCTTTGATATCCGAGCCGGGCCGCGCCGGTCGCTCGTTAACGAGGCGGGAGGTACGCTTGAGAAAAAGAAGAAAGAAGATGAAGAAGGAGAACGAGAAGAAGGAAAAAGCGACACATTCGCAATGTCAATTCGAGGATAAAATGTAACTCGCTCGGGCGAGGGCTGTGCAAAAGTCGTTAAAAAACAGCTTTGAATCACGTTTTAATCCACGGAGGGGGAAGAAATCGCTTGTCCATTAATCGAGGGAACAGAAATCGTCGAGAAATTGGGGTGGAAAGAAGTGAAAAGGAGAACAAAATCGGAAAGAAAGCTGGAAAGCTTGCACCGGCTTCGTATGACACGGATAGAAAATCAAATATGAAATCCTGTGCGGAGGAATGAAGTTAAAAAGATGAAAGATCGCGGCGTAGGCGTAGGAATAATTATTCGATTTCGTAAAACTCTTTAATTCTTCGTCTTCTTCTCTCATCTTCTCTTCTTTTCCATTTTTTATTTTATTAACAATTCGTCTGTTCCGTCATCCTTCCCTCCCCTGATTCTTTATCTTCTTATTTCTCTTTTCCGTTTCCCACGTTTGTATCTATTTTTCTCTTTGTTCTATAACGCGTGGCCAGTGCGGGACGCACAGTCCGAAGCTAACCAATCGATACCTGACGCAATGTAAGAGCGAGTGGTTTGCCCAGGTGGTAAACATGCCCGAGCCCCTAACACCGGCCATTTACAAAGCACGAAAACACGTTTGTAAGCGACCCTGTGAGATAAGTGCCCCCCCCCCCCCCCCCCGCCGCCCCTCGCCGCCGTTCCCTCGCGCCCTCTCGACCTAGAACACGTCACCCGAATCAGTCCAAGCCTAATCCGAAATCTGAACGTAAATTTCATATTGTCGTAAAATTTTGAAATTAAAGAATAAATTAATGAATAAGAAAGCGAGGAGGGAGAATCAATCGAAAGGGAAAAGAAGAAGAAGAATGAGAAAGACCGTAAAAAAGGAAAAAGTGATTATGCCGTCGTAATCGTACCTAAAACCGCAGTACACTGCAGAATGAGGCAAAAGACGAAATCGGACCAATTCAGAACGTGAATAAAATTCGAACGCGTCGACCGATTTTCGCAAATTTTCTCTTTTCCGATCGGAATGAGAAGAATGAACCTTCCGTCTCGCGTTCGTGGATCCGGAAAATCTTAATTCCTCAGTGAGATACACGCTTTCGAAAAAGTGATCTTCAAAATGTCGCTGGGAGGATGAAAAAAATTAATATCAAAGAAAGCTCAACTCGATTTCCAACTCGAATTGCGATTCGAAGTTTATTTCTGACATTTTAGCAATTCTCCGAGATTCTATTTACACGAGATAAGACATTTTTTGTGATGTCTGAGTCAAAACGCGCGCTTCGAGGTAAAACATTCTGTTTTCGGGACATGATCAAGAAAGTCCACTATCGAAAAAGTCGGCTGCAGATTATGTCGAAGACTGAAATCCGCTACCAATTTTCTTTTTCTTCGGTCGCGTTGGTCGTATGAATTATTAGGAAATTCTGAAATAAGAGAAATAAGGAGAGTAAGAGAAAAACACAAATTGATGTCAATTTTTTGTCGATAATTGAACCAAAATAAATAAGTCTTCGACTCGCAATTTCGGATGAAAATTAAGTTGAACGTTCTTTGATAATAATCCGATTCATCCTCCCAGCGACATTTTTGAAACCCCATTTTTCAAGAGCATGTATCTTAGCAATAAATACAGATTTTCCAGATTTTCGAACGCGAAACGAAAGGTTCATTCTTCTGATTCCGAGCAAAAACAAAATTTTCAAAAATCGGCCGACGCGTTCGCATTTTATTCACGTTTTAAATTTGTCCGGTTCCGGGTTTTCGCGCACCCTGTAGGTATATAGTATAATATAATTATACATTTATATTTCACGAATGATTCCTCGCGGAGCCATTATACACTTGGAGCTATACATCTATACAGAAACCTCGCAGAATTCTGTTTTCCAATCAGTCTGAAAGCCCGAAGGTCTACACAGTTACCCTAACCGGTGGGGTAGTTAACGCCAAGACGTGTTTACCTCCATTCATTTTCCCGAGGGTGTAATTTCTCAAGACTTTTATCCCACGGTGCCTATATACTTACTTACACCGGTAGAAGAAAGACGAGGAATTCTCTTTCTTTCATTATACCTGATACACATCCTCCAAGAGAAATTGAGCCCCGGAGTCTGATAATTATAAGACAACAAACATTGAATTATTATTATACGCTACCGATGCTGCAGCAACAGCTGAAGTGCTCGAAATGAGAAGGAGAATAGTAAATAAATTTACAATCCAATGAATGAATAATTTTATCAAGAGAAGAGCTTGAAATCGATCCTGATTATCCCAACTCTCCGTCGAGTTGCGACTTTTCTACTTTTCTACTTCCCTACTTCTGCCTCTGCTTCTCTTTTTCTTCTCTCACTCTCGCTCTTTTTGCTTCTTTCTTCGAGAGAACAACATTAAAACTTCATTACCCTTGGGAGGGGGAAGAAAAGAATCAGACATCCACCAAGTTTCATTAAAATTTCTTATTTTCAAACTTGAAAACTTTTCACTCGACTCTCACCGCATTCGTGTTAGGTACATCCCGGTCTCTTCGAGAAACTGACAATCTTTCGTTTATATTTAAAACTGTACATACAGAATTTCAACTGAATCTTTACCGCAAAGAAGAGTATAAAAAAAAGAAGAAAAACAATGAAAACGAGAAGAAAATCAAATCCGGTCGAGAGACAGCGAAACGAAAGTATTGTCTGTATCTTGAACCGTGATGAAAAAATCTACTCGAGGAAACTTTCGGTGTCCAGGCTGGCAGCCTCGTTATTTTCGTTGTCCAGGTTAACTAACCGCTTGGTGATTTTTGGCGTCCATGTCCACGGCTCGATCGTGTTTTCTTTTTCGCACGCTTCTGGCGGGGGGAAAGGGAAAGGGATGCTACGAAGCGGCGAACCTGCAGGACACAAAAAGCTATAACGGCATAATCTAACTGCACGACTGCAAGAACAACGCGAAGCGATCGACCTGGACACGTGAAACTACGAAGGGATCGACTTGAACGACGAAGAATGGTTAACCGGTCGCGACCTAGGATCGAAAAACTACGAAGTGATGGACCTGGAAAGCAAAAACTAGGAAGCGTCTAGCCCGGACGGACGGCGGGAGTAACGAAGTTGCCAGCCTACAGGCACCAGAAGCTTATTGAATCAGCTCCAATTAGTTGCGTCGAGAAGATTTTTTCATCGCGGTTCACGATACGAACGATTACCTCGTTCGGCCATATCCTGACCGATCGAGGACCGGGGAACAGCGTGCGAACTGATCGCAGGCAACTGCGGAACTTAATGTCAATGTGAATCGAGCGAGGACGAGGAAACACCTCGCGGAATGTACAGCGATATCGTTATATATTAATTACCTATCCTGTGTGCACGATGATCGTAAAAATAGTCTCCTACGAAACGTAGATTACAGAATCTTCAACGACGTGTGTATATCTATACAGGTATACGTATCTACCTATGTACACATAAGGATATACGTTATAGGTATACGACGAGGAAGCAATAGCATAGGTATGTTCGGTTTTCGCGTCACGCTAACGTCCGCGTCTGCGTCCGCGACAGCGGTAACTCTCATAGTTTGATACATTTATGTATGTATGAATGTACATATAAAATCGAGGTTTGGCTTGCTGATACACGCTGCTGCTGCTGCTGGAGCTGCTGCCGAGCGAAACGAGGCAAACTGCAGGGGTTTCCACTCACGCCCGCAAAAGCGATATGGACGGGGGGACGTACGTTTTATCTTCTAATTACCTATATTTCAACGTTATAATGTACACCTACGATATACCTGTCATACTCGCGTGTTCCTGGATGCTGGGGAGATACGTTCCCGGTCGCGGTCGGAATCCTTCATATTATAGGTATTGTAGTTGAGCGCTAACCGTGCCACGTGAGTATAGCTATGGGTTTCAGAACGCGGACTCAATTTTCAACTACGAAAGTACGAAAAACGAAGGGGCAAGATTTCCAACGATTGAATAAGAGGGTCATATCGAACGAAGCGATAGAGGCTGGAAAAAGAGCACGAAATTGGAAATTGAGTTTACCAAATCGATGATCGTTCGCATACATGCGCGATACCGATTATCGTTATCGACATCGGCTCGAATTGTACGTATAAATATAGATAGATGCCTGTGTATGTACTGAGCAACAGAGTATATATATAACTATCTATGTACCCACGTAATAAATACGATGAATAAAGAATTGCCTTTTTAATTTTATGAAATTATATTGCAACAAGACGAGAGAGAGAGAGAGAGAGAAAGACGTCTGTTGAAAATCGTGTATATGTACATACACTATATACGTATGTATCTATCCACAAGGTATATGAATTGAATTTCAAATGCCGAATGAATGGAAATGAAGAAAAAGTAGAATTAGATGAAACGTGAAGTTGGGATAGAAAAAGAGAAGAAAAAAGTTGTAAATTTTCAATTCTTCGTCAGATTTCATCAAATTTCTCGGCTCAATTGGCATACGCTATCCACGCTTACTTATATTCTCGTGAACTTAATTATCGATGTGTCGTCGTGAAGAACGAATACATGTACCTACCTGCGTGCTCGTGCATACATATAAGTAAATTTATTTACGGACAAAGTAGAATGAAACGGCAATACGTGTAGCCTGAATCGAGATTCGATCAAAAATGTCACACACACAATACTCATTCCGTAAAACACATGTGAGGCGTACAACGGCAGGTGATAATTTTAGTTTTACTGCACAGAGATTTGTGCAGGATCTTCGGTACAGAAGGGCGCCATGAAATTTGATTGTCATTTGACAAAACTCCCGCGTCTGCGGTGTATCACACTCGCCATTCCGTGTCAGAATAGGTATTCGTGCCCAAATTTTCGTCTTCGAACTATGAACTTCGAACGCGATCGTGACATAAAATTGATCACTTAGAAAGCGGATAACCTGCGTTTCGTATCCGATACGCAAAAATTTGTGAACGTGGATTGATTTTGATCAACCGCGAATCGTGGGCCATTGAATCCCGCAGAAGAGGGAACGCGAGAGGGGAGAATAAGAAAGGGGGATCGAAAACTCACCACCATGTCAGAGCCAGTCCTTGAGGCGTCGCTAACCGCCGATGGACTTCGTTCGACGACGAGACTTGGTGCAGCAGCGGTATGGGATGTCGGAGTATGAGTTGTAGCCCCGGTGACACTGGAAACGCTGGATGCAGCAGCCGGAGTTGGAGTAGCAATAGAAGAGATAGCCGTCGATACAGAAACCGATCCAACGGACTGAGGATCCTTCTCAGAATGTGTTTGACTTCCAGTACCGGTACCGCCAACGACACCGGAACTTCCGCCTGCTGTCGCTGTCGAATTTGAAGCCCCGGACAACTCATCCGGCGTAAACGAGCTCCCAACTTCTTGAATTTGTAAAAAAAACAACAAAAAAAAAAAGAAAAAAAGAAGAAAACGGAGAAAAAGAAAGAAAACGAGAAACATCGGTGAAGAGAAACCGAGAATAACTCCGGAAATACGAGTTTCCGAATAACGTGAGACAATTGCAAAAGGGGTTCCGTTCGTTCACGGAGTAAAATTTCAACCCCCGCCCCGTCAGTAAAATTATCCCCGACTCACCTTGGGCGCTTCTTGCAACGACTAGCTCAACAAGCCCGCGGGCTTTTTGGAGTATTGAGATGGCCTGCTCGTGAGATATGTTGGAATCCAAGGGCTGTCCATCTATGGCCAATATTTGATCACCTTCGACCAAACGGCCGTCGCTGCAATTCGAAATGATTGAAATTTCAGATGATTTGCATTTGAGTGGCTTGAAGAGTTTCGAAAAACAAACTTTTCTCTAGAAACCAGAGAAGAGAGAAGATAGAAGAAGAAGAAGAAGAAGAAGAGGGTACCGCGGTATAGCTTTCCGAGCCATCGGCGGACGTTGAATTTTCACCGATCGCTGTCGCGGTAGCATGTGTGTAATAGTAAACGCTCAACCAGAAATACCTCGCCACAGAACAAGTTCTAGTTCAAAGATCACGATCAATCCTCTGGAGTCGAGGGACTGTGGAATATTTCTTTACCCCGGCGCGGGCGAGGCGAGTTCCTCCTCGGCGATATCGCTCGACACGTAGCGAAAAACAGGGATACAAATTCCTGCCCGCAATTTACTTTACGCGGTGATATGCCTCGGAGCGTCTATTCAAATTAGCTGTCGGTTGTATTCCAAGAGTTCTGATTATACTCCGAGTAAACGTAGCCACGTGGGTGTGAGCTACGGGGTAGTTTATACATTGAAATTAGTCCGAAGGTAATTCCTTATTCAAAAGCATCCCTAACGATCTTGTTGACGTAGGTATGTATGCATATAACGTATATATTACAATATCATACGCGAACGGAACAAGCCTCGTTACTCTAACCGTACAAAAAAAAACTGCGACGAAGGGTCGCGATGAAGGGGATGGGGCTCGGTTTTCAAAAATGTTCACATTTTTTCTTCCTCTTCTTCCTCTTCTTCTTTTTCTTCTCCTTCTTCTCATTCGTCAAATAATTTATACAGTTTCAGTTCCGTCCGTCGTGTATACGTCGGAGAGGTGAAATTTCATCACTGTTGTGTTCTGCTTATTCGATGAAAATACACCCCTGATTGACGAGTGCGCGTGCCTACGTCTGTACTCCCTATAATTTTCATAATTTTCATCTAGCTCATGCGCGGCACTGTTGCATTAATAACGAATGTTCAAGATATAGAAATTTATGTGAACCCCGCGCCGCGCCGCTCCCACCCTTCACACACATCATGCACCACCACCTGAGACCGCGTGTGGCAATGAAATGGAAATGGAATGAGGTCTGAAACGCAGATGAAGGTGGAGGAAGAGGAAGAGGTTGAAGTGAGCTGAGCGTGAAAGGGTGAAGGGAAGGAGTAAAAAGTAGAAAGAAAAGAGGAAAAATGAAAATGGAAGGCAAGGCAGAGGAAAAATAGAGAAATCTTTCTCTCTGGGAGGCATTCCTGAGGGAACCTCTATTCCAGGTTACGCAAAAGAAACAGTAGAAAAAAAGAAAAAACAAAAAAAAAAGAAAAAAACAAAAAAAAAACAAAGTTTACCGCGAGAGTGGGCTCGGTGGGATTTTCATTCTTCATGGATGCCGGGAGAATGGAAAATATTTATATTTACAGTGATACGCATACCTACGTATCGTATACGTGGTGCATATATTATTGCGAAGTCTCCACCGGCTTATAATATACTTTCGTATTTCTGTGGAGTGACCTTTTTTCAACTTTTCATTAACATCGGCGTGCTTCCTGTTCATCTTTCCTACCGACTATGTATCTCGTTTTTGTTCTGTTTCGTACCATCCGTTAATCCGGTCAGGCTGGACGGTGGTTTTACTACGTTTGATCGCAAAAATTCGTGCCAGCAGGCTCGAATCGCCGCGGCGATATCGCGAGAAAACTTCCCAAAGGGCGAGAAAAAAAAGACAGAAAAAAAAAACAACAAGCAAAAACTGTATTTGGGAGAAAACCGTCCGTGAATCAACCGCAGTGAGTATACACATAACATTGTCATTGAATTGTAGAGTTACTGTATCCATAGAGAATGAAGAATAAAAACTTGTATCTCGTTTCGGTAATATAATGCACGGTCACATTTTACGTAAACGTCGGCGGAATATAGAAAACGGAATGAAATTCCAATTTCTAATTCGATCTCGATTTCATCCCTTGCAGATCCCCCTTGTTGCGAAACGAAGAATATACAAAAAGGGGAATAGAGACTTGGAACTTTTTTCCGCTCTGTTTTTCGTCGTTCTGATCGTTCTATAGAAAAATTGTCGTAGAAAATTATAGTGATCATATATCTACATAGGTACATTAATTGAATTTGTTGTTAGCATTACGCGCGTAACTGGATACGTTGGTAGAGGTACGATTGAAATGTGTTCTCCAATACACAACCACCCGCGTTTGAAAAAAGTATACGAGATAGGTACATGAATCGTAGATATAATATGAGGTATAATACGCCGGCTATGGCGAAAGACGCGAAAAAGATCGACATCCAAATTCATTGTGTGTGCGTGCGTAACAGATTTTTTTCTTTTTTTTTTTTTACACTTGTTTCGTGCCCTTTACTCGTGTGTCATTAATACAAATATTATAATTTGAGGGTAACTTCACGGACCGCGCGGAGTATATAGGCGGAGTATATATGTAAGAATAGGTGTGTGTGTGTGTGTGTGTGTATATATATATATATATATATATATACATATACACGAATATGAAGATAACTTTACGTATAAAACGAATCGGCGCGTGAGATAATTTCAGAGATCGGGTGACCGGGTATTTTTTGCTGGAGAAACAATTCCAATCGTCATTTGCTATTTCAACTAATTTTTCAATATTTTTTTTTGTATTTCAGCCTTCGCCGAAATTTGTCTCTCGTCTTTCGACGGCCACAAAAATTTCAAATTCAAAATTCAAAGTTCAGAGTTCGAAATTCGAAGTTGAAACTTGGCCGTTGAAAGCCGGTCTCCTCGTTATCGTGAAATATAGTAAACGAGCGAGAATAATAAATTCATTTATTTTCTCGTACGCAGGGTAGGTAGGTGAACGAGCATAAAAGAGTGAAAACGGCGGCAGATTTTTTCAACCGCAATGTACGCAGGTATACACCTAGGTATACACTTTGAGAAAATGAGGAACATAAAGTCGCCGTAAAAAAGATATATCTACCTTATACCTGGCTAATATGCCTCACAATATTATACAGGCTGCACGTGATTTTTCATTTCATTTGTCGAACTTGTCGGCATACCGTATATATATATATATATATATATATATATGTACATATACATACACACGTGTAGTATATAGATGGATAACTACTTCACACAATCCAGATATGTGCGAGTATGTACGTACATATACTGTATGATACATACGTACGAAATAACCCAATCAATTTGATTTAAACCGATAGAAATTCAATTTATCATCCAACGAAATGAAGATGAAGTTAAACAGAAAATATCATGCGCCTGAAACTCTGAACGTTCGAATGAACCAGAGTTGGCCATTTGTTCTGAAAATTGACCGGATATGTTGAAAATCTACATCTCATCTATCTTGACGCCTGCAGTTGCTGTAATGGCAATTAAAAAATTGGATGTATGATCTGACGAAAATAATGAGGAAAATAGAAAATTATTTAGATAACAAAATAAGTTGTTCCGTTCGTTCGAACGTTCGGAACTTCAGGCGCATAAAATTTCAATGGTTTTGGCCCCCCCCCCCCCCCCCCTCACCCCCCGCGCACGCGTACCAATAACGGAAGAAAACAAAAGACAATAAAGAAAAAGTCAAAAATTCAACAAAATTAGATATACTACATACGCGATGTATTTATGTCATGGATCGGTTCCGGAAAAAAAAACTAATTTCGGTTTTCCAGCTGCTACCTCAAAAAACTGTATCTTGTGGGGGACAAAAAAAGAAAACACACGCAATTTTAGCTCGAAGGCTGAGCTCGATCGGACAATATTCAGATGTCGCGCTTTCCAATTTTCGATTAACATGCGAATAACACGGAAAATATGCGAACTCAGATTTTCTGTTGGATTCCACTGGAGCTTCGTGTGATACGGTAAAATAGTAAGAGAACTTTTTGTAGGGAATTAAGTTTTCTTAAAATAAAAAAAATAAAAAAAATAAAAAAGGCTCGTTGACATTTTCGCGAATCTGGTGATTTTCGAGAGCTACTGCATCTCAATATGAATTCTCTTGAATTCTTGCAAACCTGCGCGATAAATTAGAAAATAATCGAGATATCGAAATATGTCAAGCGAAGAGTTATCTGCAGGGAATAAGATTTCCCGTAAAAAAATGCTTCGCAACAATTTTCTTGAACATGACGTATTTCTGAAGACGATTCGATTCGAATGCGAAATCTCTGAATTTTTTCGGATCTTCGTGCGAAATCGAATCGAGATTCGAGTAAAATGCGAAGAAACTTATTTCGAAGAAAATTAAATTTCGCCCTGAAAAGTTCCCTCGGTATTATCCCGTGTCCCGCGCCTGGCTCGAGTGGAATTCAACAAAAAATTTAAGCTTGTATTTGCTACGTGTTATACGAATGTAAATCAAAAATCGAAAAGCGCGACCTCTGAATATTGTTCGATTTTCGCTCTCTGCTTGAGCGAGAATTGTGTTTTTTTTCCTTTCTCACTCACAAACGACAGTTTTTTGAGGTGGCGGGTGAGAAAAAAAAATCGATTTTTTCTCGTTTCTGAACCGGTCTAATTTACACATACATATACCTAAGCACGATCGATAGGAGAAAGATATCAAAATGAACTCGACGAAAGTATATATATATACATACATTGGAAAAGAAAGATCGAATCTACGTTACAGGTCATGAAAAGTGAAAAAAAAAAAACGCAAAACCGAATATACATATGCTTAGATACATCAGGTAGATGAGGGGGAGAAAAGGGCACAATAAGCGTTACTTCTAAGCGCATGTGGATAGTAATGCGTAGGGGTGTGCGTATACGTTTAGGTATACGAATCATGTTACGCTGAAATGAGCACTGCAGATTTTACGCCAAATTTAACGCGTCGACGCCATGAGTACTCGTCCCAAAGTCTAGTATATAAAAAATTTAACGTACATAGTATACAAGTAGGTATACCTACTAAGGTATGCCTATAACTATGTACGTATAGATAGGTTTGCTAATGAGAGGAACGATTCGTTGCAAATTACACACGATAATCCCTTGGTGAAGAATTATTCCAATAGTATACCTACGTATCGTTGCCGTAATCATCGTCATCGTGATGATCGTTTCCTCTAATTTCACGACAGCATATACGAGCGCGATGAGTACGAGAAATATTCTTCATACGAAGTCTGAAACTGACCGTATTTTTTTGAAAAAGCGGTTCGAAAACAGCTTTGAAAATTTCCTTGAAACGTGAAAAGAAAAAAAACCAGAACGTGATGAACGACGCACTCACAACGTTGCAGATCATTATAGTACCGCGGGGGTCGACGAGCTTTCGGACAAATTTTTTGGCAAATAGAAGGCATGAAAAAAAAAAAAAAAAAAACACCGACCTGCCTATATAAATTTCCAATGCTGGCGTTCACGAAAGTTGGAATAAATAACAACATTCGCCCACCCTGCCCACGTATACTTCTCTGTCAAAGCTTGAGTGAAGTGTATGCCACGGTTACCCCGGGTAATGGAGTGTGAATTTCGAATGTGTGCGCAGAATTCTCAAGATGAAAAAGCAATTTTATTCTGGTTTCTAGTACCACACCGGTAGGTTGTTCGAATGTTACAATTATGAGCTTCGAAGGAATGTGGGAAGGGTTTCACCGCGAACGAGCTGCTTATCGCGATATCATCCTGCTCTAACTCAAAGAAATTGAGCATACGATCCAAATTGTTGCGTACGAATATGTATATGTATATACCTACTCCGAGTTATCCTTCTCAAATTTCTTCTGCCTCCGGAAAAGTCGTTTTTCAAAGAGTTGGTTGAAATTAGAATTGGGAAAAACGGTATCGAAATACAAAATCAGAAGAAAAAAAGAAATAAGGAACAACGGCTTCAGGACGGTTAAAAAGCAGAAGTGAAACCGTAGCGTGATCGAATATCCCACGAATCATTTTCCCCTGTTTTCATTTTTTTTTTTTTTGTTTTTTTGTTTTTTTTTGTCTTTTTGGTCTCTTTGATAATCCGCTTCGCTGAAAAGGCGACGAACGAATGAACGAAAAACAGAAAGGATAAAGATATGAAAATAGAAGAAGGTTAAAATCCGTGAAGAAATTTCAGTGATAAAGGACAGATCGTGAGGCGGCATGAGAATGAACCGGCGAGTAAAATTGCGGAGAACAATGCTTATCACACTTGCTCGTCGTAAAAGAACTCCCAAGGACTTCTATTTCGAGATTACGCAAATTAGCCGCTCCGTTATCCACCAGAATTATCAGTCGTTATAATGTTGGGTAGCCCGGCCGTTCCCTCCCGGTAAACATTTTCATTTTCACTCTTATTTTTTGTCCTCGCTTGACGTAAAAAAGAAAAATCAAAAATCTTCAGGTATATCTGAAAAATTATGAGAATCAAAGAGGAGGAGAGCTAGGGACTTGCATCGTCAATTCAAAAAAGAAAATGGAAAAACAAAAACAAAACTTCCATCAGGGTTCTAAACGATTTTGAATTCTGAACTTTTCCTGACTTTTTCATACTCTCGAGACCGGAGATTATAAATTTTACGTCACCGCTCGTCGGGCTGAGGGAGATTTTCGTATAATGAAAAAGAACTATTTACGAAAAACTATTTTTCAAAATTTGTTCATTTTATCATGTAATCTACGCAATATTCCATAACTTTTCCCCATAACCTTTCGGGATGAAATGGAAAATCACCGACATTTCCCGCGGTTTTCCACATTTCCGAAGAAGACGGAAGAAGGATGAAAGATGATTCACCGTTTTCACGCTCGACCAGACTAAGTTTATCTTCTATTTGCAGACGCAGGCCGAACCCCCGCTGCAGTCAAGTCCGGTGTTCAATTTCTAGAGCACGAGTCGGGCAAATAATCAAAGATATTATCACAGGACGTTATGGATCACGATACCGTGTACATACACGTATGTGCAGAGTCGAGGAGACGGAGGAAGTGGTCTAATGGTGTGCGGAGAATGTCCTCGATCGCGATCTCAAATCGTGAACGAATAAAGAAGACTGCGACTCGTGGAGGGAGGGAGTTGTTGTTTTTATGATTATCATCATTCTCTTCTTATACCTAATCGAGTCAAGTGGTGAACATATACAATCATCAGATACCTAGGCAAACATACTGTATAATATGATATAGATATAATCGAACCGCTGGCAGCAGATATCCGCCGCCTCTTTTCCTTCGAGGCATTCGATATCTTCCTTTCCACGTGACGATCAGCGTCCGAGGGATTGAACAAACGCCAAGCCGCCACACTTCAGGCAGTGTTTGCCAAGTGATAAATTGACCGAATGACCTAGGTACACGTATCAAGAATCCGGGGAGTAAACTCATAGGATTCGAGCTCCGCGTGAATGAGAGTTCAGAAAAGATCGCCAAAGATATTTTATAGGCGTATACGTACGACTTTGTTGGAAGAGAAAATGTGAAACGTCGAGACCGCGGTATCGTGTGCAACGATCAAATGTCGTTCTTTTGTATTCCTTAATCGCGTTGCAATTTATCAAAAACTTGAGCAACCGCAGCACGATTTTGCCGACCTCGAATCCGAAATCGGTGAAAAAATCCCCACCTGAAATCTATTTTCCAACTTGAGAACGGGATTGATGCAAAAATTTCAGTAGCTGACGTGGGTTTCGTAAATTCTAATATGATTACGAAATTTCACGAGGAATACCGCAGGTTTTCCAGGCGGAAAAATCCGACTCTGCAAAATCAATTTTGGGTACCAGCCACTGCACGATAACGCGAAAACTGAAACTATGTGTAGATTGGGAAATGGACGAAAATAAAACCATCGATCTCCGATTCGATTGCAACTCTGCATTTTCGAAGGTATGTACCTAGGTATTAGCACATGGCAGGTACTAGAACTCATGTCTCTAATTAACTTGAGCCTCGAAACCGAGCAAGGTTCGAATGACAACCGAGCAGATCTTCCGAGACTCCACTGAATTTTCATACGCGATGGCTCAAATTTCGGACGAAAAAAAAAACCGGGAAATTAAACGAGATTCCCTGAGATTTCCACATTTCTTTGCCATGTATACTATCGAATTCCCTGAGAATTCGCCGATTTTCGAATGTCCACGATATCACTGCAGGACCAATTACACGATCCGAACTGCAATGGACTGTCCGCAGAGTCGATCGGTAACGGGATGTGTATTTTAGACGACGCAACACCGTCGGCTACTGTACAAGATCATCCAGACACGAAACTACAGAGGAAAGGAGGACATATGGAGGGGGATGGTATGAGATTCAGCAAATTCTCCATAATACAAAATGTGTCTATGCAAATGTTTCAGTTTATATACATGAGCAAGCAATCCCTGCAGGTTCAACTAGCTTCGAGCATCGGTAGTATACCTATGCATGGGACCTTGCCGCGTTAGCTTTGGGTGGTAACGTCAGCGCGTGCGGTTACTTTGAGAATTTTGATGCGCACGCGCCCTAGCTCCGGCACCCTAACTAAAACTCTACTTTGAAGTTACATTCTGCTTGCTTCACTCCACTCCACTCCACTCCACCTTTGCCCCCCGCCCCCGCCCCCGCCCCCGCCTCTGTATACACTTCGACGCTTGACAACTTCGCACAACATTTATACACTGGAACGTGTAATTTTGATGCACGTTATGACCTCCGGGCCCCCTCCTCCCAAACGGTAACGATCTATCGCGTGAATTTTTAAAAAATTCACGAAATCGACGAGATTTCGAGCCGCCGTGCATGCCAGAGCTTAAATGTTCTCAGCTGATAATTGTTCGCTTCGCGATTAGTTTTAACTTTTGTGTTTCATTCTTCGTATGTTTTACGTATCGGGCGGCGTGTGTCGTTTGGATTCTGAGGAGAACCCCTTCGATTTTTCAAAACGACTCTGGTATGGATCATCGGAGCCTCATCCCGATTCGTCACGAAAAACAGCTGCAGATTGATCGAATAATGGAAGATGGTAAGCTGTCCGTCTCTTTTCCCATCGGAATCATCGATTTGATTGTGTGAGTTACGAGAAATATGAAGCAGTCTCGACCCACCCCTGAGTCGCCTCAGCTGAGGATTTACGGATTCAGATTATCTCCCATGCAGTGGTGATCAATTCATATCTTCGAAAAGAACGAAACAGCGAGAGGAATGACTCAACGAGTTGGAGTTTTTCACGAAACATGGTCAGTGAGCGAACATTCTTCGATATTAACGTGCCGAAATTTGAGCAACGTTGATCGCCTACCCTAACTTTCGCCCAATTTTGGAATATTGAACAAATGTATTGTGTTAAGCTTACTTCTTCGATGCTGGCAACGGCAGAACATTTCCGTGTCGCATCGAACCGTATCGTGATGTCTAGTGTCGTTATAATATTTCCCTCCGAACATTCACCTGGAGTCGAATATAATTTTTATCGTTTTGTGGTCGAGTTACGAACGCTCGTCGGGAATTCAACTTCGCCTAGTTCCAAAGCCCTGCACTAGGTACTCTACCTGAGCCAGTTGCGTAATTATTCCTAGTGATCTTTGGACTTTTGAGTAATTCGTACAGAGAATATAGAATCGCATGGTAATACGAGAGTACCTGGCGCCCAACAAATCTCGTTTCTTCGACCATTTTTCAATTTTTATCGATTCCCCCGTTTCTTTCATTTTCGTTTCGTATCGCGCTATCACATTTCGACGGCGGCGGTCACCCGACGAAAGCGAATTCCGTCGCAGCACGTAAACCATATACACACGCTAATAATTTTGTGCTTTTCGTTTCGTGGGTTCGAAATTCGACGATGACTGATTGTAATTTTTTTGTTTTTTTGTTTGTTTTTTGTTTTTCTTTTTTCCCGTTTTTGTGATCTGTTCCAAATTTCACGAATATATTTTTCGAACGAAACTGAAATTCCGCGAATTGTTTCCCCACAATATATAATTTCTCAATCTTAGATATAAAGTCAGGGATGAAATGTATTTTATAATGATAATGATGATAGAGCAATTATTGAAGTGGAGTAAATCCAACGGGAGGCTTTGCTCAAGATTGAGTTTAGATGAAGAAAGTTGGGTTTTACTTTCGCAAACGTAACCTCAAGATGAAATTCGAAATGGCTTTCTTCTCTCTGACATCTTCTTAGCGTGAAAAAGCAAGTTTTCGAATTAAAAATTTTTCTCGTCTTTCAAACGGTTTTTTTTTCTTCTTCACTTCTTTTTCCCATTTTCATCCATATAATGAGATAATTCGACATCACCGATGACTAGACTCGATATTTCTATTCCCGATCGGAGCAGAATAGACGTGACATCGGAAAAAAAGCGGTAGGAAAGAAAACGGAAATATTATCTATGAAAGAGGGATAAAGTTTGAATATCACAAGTAACACATATGTAACAAAATAATTGCAAAAGAAGAAGAAAAAATTCGTCCACGTATAACCGCGAAAAATGCATTCCCCTCTTATTCATACCGTAAGAGTAGGCCATACACTCCACTTGATTTTAATGAAAGCTTGAACTTTTAAAATCTGCCTCAAGTCTCGTAGAATCTGGTTATAATTCGGTTATGACGTTTCGTACGCTTCGTTAACTCGGCGTTATATATATATATATATCCGTTCGCCGTGGTATTACGAGAGTTATAAAAGAGCTAGGAGAGAGTTTTTCCATTTAATCCCTTTCATCGCTGCAAGCCCGATATCACGATTTCCAGTTTACATAAATATATATATAAAAGAAGAAGAGAAAAAATTTCATTCCATTTTTCTTTATAATACACGAGATGTTACTGCGCGCGCTTTCGCGAGCATTCACAGAATTTTGTGCTTTTTTCTTTCCTTGCACTACAAACGTGTAGTATTTCCTATATCTAAGCAAAAATGAAGAACGAAGAAACAGAAACAAAAAAAAAAAAAAAAAAAAAAAAAAACGAAAAAAAATGAGAAGATCGTGAGATATAGTTTCACCGAAAAGAACTTTCGCCTCGTAATTTTTTTTTTTCTTTTAATTTTCTTATTTCCAATTCTTTACCCACGAATTTGCGTATATTATGTGATATATCAGTAGAATCGGCGTAATTGTAAGATCGAAAAAAGATTTTTATGAAAGTTTTATTATACAGCTCGTATAATATATATAGCCAGATGAAATCTGGAGAAAGAAATTTCTGAACTTACGAAGGACGGAAGGAATAAAAAAACCGAAAGAACGGGGTTGACGAACAAATGGGAGAAAAAAAAAATAATCAAATAAAAATTGAAATAAAAATTGGACAATTTTCACCGAGGTTCGTCGTGGACGGGGTCGTGTCTCTCGTTTGGGGTGGATGGGGGTTGTATAAATTCTGGCGTAAAATTTGCCACAGCGGAGAAGCAGGAAGTGCGGTGAGCCTGGCAAAGTGAAACTTCGCTATACCATAACGGAATAAATATAGGTAGTTGAAACTACAGCCACAGTATATTATGAGTTTAGGAAAACAATCTTGGAACGAGATTAATTACATCGCCGTTTCAAGACGGTAAACCGCGAGTTTCTGTTAAGTGCTTTTCTATAGTAATAGTAGTAGAAGTAGTAGTAGTAGTAGTAGTAGTAGGAGTTGCCTGTCCTCGACGCAAAACTTTAGGCATTCGCCTATTCAACCGGATAAATTTTAGAAATTGAATAAAACAGCGGAAGGAGTAAACACATCGGCAAAACGAAGAACGAAGAAACACAGAGACGGGAGGAACAAGTAAATCACGTTGAATCGGTGGCCGCTCGTGCACCAGCCTACCAACCCACGACGTTTAGAGCTTAATCAAATTGACCTATTTCAAAGAACTATCGCGTAGAAAACAAGTTCCAAATTTCCTTTCCTCGTAGGTACTTTTTCTCTTTTCAAATACTTCATTTGGGTAAATATCCGCTGCACCGCACAAATTGAAAGGTCCTCGAGGGATCTATAGGTCTACAGAGGAAGGGAGGGGGGAAGAGAGAGAGAGAGAGAGAGAGAGAGAGAGAGAGAGAGAGAGAGAGAGAGAGAGAGAGAGAGAGAGAGAGAGAGAGAGAGAGAGAGAGAGAGAGAGAGAGAGAGAGACACACGGTATGTAGATATCATGTGAGTGTGTGTATCTACTGCGTAGAAACTGGCGCCCAACTCCTTTCCCCGAGAGAGTATTGTACTGTACACTACGTAGCATTAGATACTGCATAGGTACACGTATACCTATATCAGATTTTCATACCGGCACTCATACCCAAAAGCCTTTCTTCTGTTATGCTTCTTTCTCTTCTCTACTCTTCTTTTTTCTTCTTTTATGCGCGTACCTACTCTACTCTCTTTCTCTCTCTCTCTCCCTCTCTCTTTCACACTCACTCACTCACTCTCTGTCCTCCCTCTCTCCATGCTATTCTCGAGGGTATAGATGATAAGGAAAATGGCAGAGAGGTTATCTAGTTCACTCGATATACATATAGTATACGTACGTAGGTATACGTAGGTGTACCACACACATTACGTACGTATTCGCACCGGGCATTTCCCTCAAAATCGCGGTCAACCACTCACCCTTTTCCTTCAACCTGCATCTCGGGATTGATTCTCCATCCCCCGCCCCCCTTTCATAATTTTTGTCGACTCTGAGAGACGCTCGAAGAGTTTTTCATATTACTTTTACGAACCGCGATTCATCCGTAAATTTTGTCATTCGCGAAAAGCTGCGAAGCCGAGACAACAGAAAAAAAAAAAAAAAAAAAAACCAACGTTTCTAATTTTTTTCCCCTTTTTGGAATCCGTCTGCGAAAGCGGAGCTGATCGTTCTTCGTTCGAGGAAACGGATTTTTTCTTTTTCTCTAATTTCGTTTCAAAAGATAAAATTCGCACGCGACTATGTGGATGGATTTTAATTTTTTGATCTATTTTTTTTTTCTACCAAATCCGTGATTGCCGAAGTAGAAGACACTGCGACGATCAATTTACTGCTCATCAAGAATGAAAATAATGGCTCATGAAATTCTCGTGATGACCTTTTCACTCAACAGGAAGCGGATGATCCTCTGCCATACTATATCCTACGCGCCATGAAACTGTACCTACTGACCCTAGTCATGTACTAAATGGGTATATATACGTGTGTACGTAATGTACTACCACACGAAGTACATTATTCAGAGATAACTGGGAATGAGGCGGTGGGGAGGGGCAGACGCAGCAATCGATAATGAAGTATCGTATACTGCTACTTTCATCGTGAGTATTTTTTCCTCTTTCGTTTCTATCCGTGCTTCGTCCAAGCTTTTCGCGGTATCGCGACGCCGCGTCAGGTACGTGTTGCGGTATCGATGACGCAGTACGATCAAAGATTTGAAAAGATTAGGAATACATTTCGACGAGTTTCCCCTCAAACTATAAACAAACCGCCGCAGCTTCGAACGTTCATCTTCTTTCGTTCCTGCCTTCCATTTTTTACATTTTTTCGTATTTCTGTATGAATATGGATACGTTGCTCACGAAATAGAAGAATGATGAGAACGTCCGAGACAAATATTTCTTTCCGTCGCACATGCGCGAGAAAGCCGATTATCCGCGGCTCTGTGGCGAGAGCGAAACGGCAGTTTACCGACCGAGCCTTCGCGCATGCGCGCAGCGCCGATATTTATTTTCCTCCCAAGGGATTGGTGGTTTCGAGGATTTGGCTTGAAAAATCGGCATCTATTCGAGCATCCGGAATGAAAAATATCGTGTGCGACGAGGCAGAGAAATAGTTGTTTTCCGACGGGTTTGCAGAATTCGGTGTTCTGCGGGAGGCAAACCCAGGGGCGAAACATTCACGCGAGGCAGAAAGCCCACAAGTCAGACGATATGCTGTTCCATGCCTTCTCTCCATCCCTTTCCGTAAAAATGACAAAATTTCGATTGTTCCTGCAGTATTCGGGACCTCGGACGAATTGCGAACCACGACCCGCACCCCAGTATTTTTCTCGCTTCCTTGTCTTCGTCCTATCATCCGTTCTCGTTTTTTCGCCACCCGAAAAATTGAAATATAATAAGAAATATGAGAAAAATGGGTTATTCGACAGATTTATTGTCTCATTGGGGGAAAAAGGGAGCGGCGAAGACAGACAAAAGTAGAAAAAAAAAAAAAAAACCAAAGAAACGAAAGACGAGAGTATCCACATGCGTTGTACGTCGCGCGTACGGTGAGATGAGGAACGACTTTCGGAAGACTTCGCGGGGGTTTTGGGTGCGCGTTTCGGGGCCCGTAATTTACGACTCTCTAATCTGTAGACTTCTTCGTCGTTCGTTTCAATTCGAACGGACGGATTGAATAAGCTCGACTTTTCAAGTCAACGATTTTCTATATCCTGTAATACCTACAATAGCCTCGCAGGATCATCTATAATTCCATGCCATATATATATATATATATATACCACATACCCCATACGCGAAACCATATTATATGATTTCTATCATATAATAAGAAGACGGAATGGCTGAATGGCGCGTGTATCGCGAGCTCGGAGGCAAAAGCCCTAACCAAAGAATTTTCTACAATATACATAAATTCAATTTTGAATCTTCAAATTTGACTGCATTTTGTCCCGAATGACTATTACCCGCTCTCTGCAGTTATACGTAGGTACTGCAAATTTCGTCAGCTTATACACGAAAGCGTTCGTTATTTTCACTGATGCGAACTTGCGCGGTAAGAAATTGATGGTTTTTTTTTTTCCAAAGAACCGTAACGCAGCTCTTTTTCAGAAAGTTGAAAATTTTCTTTCCGTATTTTTTCGAAACTTTTCATCGTGGATAACGTACGAATGCTCGCGCTCATCGTATCAGCGAGCGAGGGATGAGATTTCGAGATAGATCTCATCTCGCGCTCCCGGGTATGATATTCGTTCCGGGTCGCCTCGAAGCACGCTCTTCAGCTCACGTAACGTAACGTAACGTAACTTAACCAGACCCAACATAATGTGATCTCGAGACTTATCTATAACTGATATCATTTCGATGCGACGCGGATGCGGATAGGGGACGCGGACGCGGTGACGCGCGAGGTGAAGAATTTATGGAGATCATTGGCATGGAGGAGAGCTGGTGGCATTAAAATTAGATATGCGACACCCTAGCCGAAGTGAACCGTTGCTTCCCGTCACGTCGTTCAATACCCACCGTCGACAAGATCGAAGAAGAGGAGGCTCTCCCTGCCTGGAGGCCTCGAGGCCAAACCTCCCCCCAGAGAGTGCAAAGTCAAGGAGACTACGATATATGCGGTACATTAACCACTCTGTGGCCGAGATAAGTGATTCTTGTTATCGAGATCGTCATCCCAGCTCCGCAGGTTCGACGCGCGGTGAAAAAAGAATTTATGAAAAATGGTACGAAACTATATACCTACGTTTATCCGCGTAATGTACATACTTCGCAATCGATCGAAACGGCATTGATTTCTTTTTTCCTCGTTCCTCGCGTGTTTTTGTATTTGCTTTTCAGCTCGTTTTCTTCGCATCGCTAATTCATTTTCGAGCTTGCGGTATCGAGGTAGAAGTTTGTTTTTCCCCCGACGAATTGGATCCGAGTCGAAGGTGAGAAACGTCAGGACTGAGAATAGAATGTGAATGAAACCGGTATCTCGGAATCAATCAAATTTTCGAACGTTTAGCGAAAAGATTTTATCCTTTGAAATGGCAATTTCGTTGGAATTAGATCAAAACGAAGAAAGATGTGGCAGAAACGAGTTTCTCTGTTTCTCAACATCGGCGCGGCGTAGGTATTTCTTACTCACATCGCCTCCAAGTTTATCTTCGAATCCGTTGAGATCAAACAGAAAGAGAACACACGGAGAAAAAATGAAGGGGGAGAAGAAAAAGAAACAGATTTCGGGAGATTGATTTCCTCAGAAATTTACGTTTCACGTTTTACGACTCCGAGAAATTGATAAACTTCACCTTCAACTTGCCTCCGCAGAGCTGGCGTTGGTTGCTAGGTATATATTACAACCATCGTCAATCGTTACGAAATTCAACTGTGGGGTAGCTCAAAAGAGACCTCGATAAATTTGCCGCACTCAAAAGCAAAAGGGAGAGAGAGAGAGAGGGAGGAAACGGGGGGAGAAAAAAGACCTTTGAAGAAAATATTGAAAACGCTAAGGCTCACCTGACACGTACATTCTCGAAAGGTGGGGGAAAAAAAATGAGAAAAACGGAAAAACAAGCTTTCGCAAGAAAGAGACGAAAAACAAAAAACCAAGGGAAACAGAAACCGTCCGATACTTCTTCAAAGCCGGTTTTTCTTCTCCCTTTCTCATCAACGTGAGGAATTCACTCTGTATACCTATATATGTACTGTATGTACATAAATATGTACCTTATATATACTTCCGAAATATAGTCTTCGTAGATCATCGCTTTTGCGACGCTGCGAATATAATTCGGTCTTGAAGATCCGATCGAAGCAATGAAAGGGACAGGAGGAGAACGAATGGAATGAGAATAGAGAAAAATGAGGAGAACAGAAAAACACCAAATACCTATAAAAACGTGACAAGACAAAAATCACAAGGATTGTCGAGCGGTGAAATTTGTTTTTAACGAATTTGCTATAGAGAAGATATAGTGTAGTATCTGTGCATACGCATTCGATTTGTCTTCTATCGATCTCAGGAGGTCGCTGTTCAATATTCTGAGGGAAAATGTCCCGCGCTCCTATCTTTAGTATCGAGAATAGAATACGATTCACGTAGGTATACTTACTACCTCTATACAGCGCCGCTGCGGAAGCGACTACGATCTCTCTTTGGGATATGCTATACGTCCGTTTTCGAGAGAATCCATTGCCGCGGGCTCTCTTCCGCCTGCCCTTTACTTAGGTGTGTATGCAGGGTGGGCCAAAAACACCGGACTGATTCGAAACGTGAATAAAATCCCCCAAAGGCGTCGACCGATTTTCGAAAACTTGTTTTCGCTCGAAATGAGAAGAATTCGTTTCGTGTTAGAAAATCCGAGAAATCTGCAATTCTCGCTGAGATACACGCTCTTGAATAACGTGTTCCGAAAATGTCGCCGGAGAGGATGAACAAAATGAGTATAAAAAAATGTTCAGCTTGATTTCCATCTTAAATTGTGATACGAAGTTTGATTCTGACATTTCAGCAATTATCCTGAATTCTATTCACATGACATGAAACGTCGTTTCCAGTAATGTTGGAGTCACAACGCGCGCTTCGAGGTTGAAATTCTGTTTTCAGGACAATATCGAGTAAGTCCGGTATCGAAAAAGTCGGCTGTATAGATTATTATGTCGAAAACTGAATTCCGCTACCAATTTTCTTTTTCTTCGGTCGCGTTGGTCGTATGAATTATTAGGAAATTTGGGATTAAGAAGAATAAGAAGAGTAAGAGAAAAACGCGCATTGCAGATGTCAATTTTTTGTCGATAATTGAACGAGAACAAAGAAATCTTCGATTCGGAATTTGGGATGAAAATTAGGTTGAACATTCTTCGATAATAATTCGATGCATCCTCCCAGCGACATTTTGAAAACCCCGTTTTTCGAGAGCGTGTATCTTATCAATAAATACAGATTTTTCAGATTTTCGAACGCGAGACGATAGGTGTATTCTTCTGATTCCAAGCAAAAAAAAGTTTTCGAAAATCGGTCGACGCGTTCAGATTTTATTCACGTTTAAAAGTGGTCCGGTGTTTTCTTTTCTTTTTTTTTTTTTGCCCAACCATGTAAATACATTATATATAATATTCATGTACGTACAGGTATATACGTTTGCATACATTCGCATTCGCATTCACGTGGGAAAATCTTTAAAAAAATGTAAGGTATACCTACACTTATAGGTTATGTAATAATGATAACAATAATAATAATTGAAATAGGGCAATACATTAATTACACCGCAAGCATCAAGACAGAATAATTTGCCTTGCGTCCAAAACTTTACCTCGCAGTTTCCAAAAACTTTCTTTCGGCTAGACTGGATAAATGCATATATATATATATATACACCTATACATATTCTGCCCACAGAAATTATACTGCAGCCGTTAATGAGAGATTTTTAATAACCATAAAGCACAAGTTTTTCCATTTCATTCGTTATTTAATAAACGTTATATCTCCATTCATGTAAATATCCTGGGATGGATGAAAAGTAATCTACTAAAGCTCGATACTCGTAGTGAAAATTTTCGATTCAACAAAACGTTAACCTAAGTATACCCATCTATGTATTCAGTGAAATATGAAATAGACCTAACCGGATACCAATTGTCGCAAAATCAGAACCAATATAGTATTGATCCTATAGAGAATGATTAGCGATGAACGGGACGACGCATTTTCTGGATAGATTATCGGAGAAATTCTGAAACTAGAAGTTCTTTGGCAGAAACTCCTGTGACCTCTAGTTTCTCAGTTACGGAATATTGAAATCACACCAATCGCAATGCTGATATGTCAGTGTGCACGAGACTGTCTTTCGCTGACACTTCCGAGCCTGCCGTGTCTCTCTCACGATGAACGTCTGCGCTAGGTGAACCCAGATTCGGTAGAACCTAGAAGGACTTTTCGTTCCAGAATTCCTCCAAGAATCAATTCACAAAATGTGTCCCGCTCAGCCCGAATCACTCCGTGTATAGTAAAACAAATCGCTCGATGAATTAGCCGATGCATGTCCGCGTGACCATGCATACGATAGTTTCATAGAAACTAAGATTTCCGCCCCGCAGTATAATCACGCAAACTGTATAACAAACATAATATGCTGCAGGTACAACGCTGCGAAATTTGTGTCTCGATCATATAGCTCCGCATGATATGCAGCTATTCTGCATTGAATTAATCTGCATTAGTCCACATTCGAAACTTCAAATCCACTGCGAGTAAGTAAGATCGAAGTGAAACTTCGGATTTCAGGATCTAGATTCAAGGATGATAATGATGACGATAATGAAGATGATACTAATTGTAAGACGGTGGATAGAGTAGCCCAGCTCTGCAGGCTGATATATACCTTCGAACATTTATACATATATATATACACGCACACATACATATAAGAAATTGAGCAGCGGCAGTATTACATGGATTCATTAGGCAAGTGAATCAGGTGGCTAATAACGTCTACTAATTACCACCACACGTTACCGCAGGCTATATTTTCTCCATATGTCGAATTCTTGGCTCGAGACGTCGTACATGATCCCCAATCCTCTCTAGCATACAAACGGTTGTTCATTACCGATTGAAACGTATACAGCTTTCTTACGACGTAGATCAGACCCTCGGGGGAATTTTGTATACGTCGTTATGATCGCGAGCTTGCAACTAATGATGAGAATGAAAATTGGAATGTAGCAAAGCCAGTGGAGCTCCGGAAAATGGAGGAGAACAAAAGTGAAAGAGAATTCGCGTAGCTCATCCTGTAGAATTTCTGTACCTATGTGCGACAACAGGTATATATGTACAAAAAATCCTGTGCTCCGTTCTTATAATCATTGCGAAGATGCTCGATTTATCAAAGATTTATTCTATTGGTGCGCCATAGGACTCGCCATCTTGAATGCACAGAAACCGTTTCGAAAACGAAAATCGTCAATTTTGTCACAGGACTCGATCGATTTTCATGAAACTCTGAGAATTCATTGACTACGATGGCAGAAACTGGCCAAGTATTTCACTTTTGCAAAATATTCATCGGATCCGACGGCGAATGGATATTTCTTATGTTGGCTAGGTTAGATTGCCAGCGGCAACTCCAACGGCCTCTCTTAAGTACTGTATAAATAATTGTCACATCTCTGATAACTCTGGTCTATTACTTCAAACTTAGAATTTAAGTTATAAACTTTGAACGATCAGTTGTATCGTCGAGAGGAGACGCATCCTCATCCGCGTTCTCTCTCTCTCTATCTCTTTGTCGGAAAATAGAGAGACGGAGAGAGAGAGAGGGAAAGACAGGAGGAGGGAAACAGAAGAGATAGTCGTGGAGGACGAGAATAACACTGCAGATGTCTACTGCAGCGTTACTAATTAATTGCAAGTTTAATTAGCCTGATGAGCATGATTAATTTTCTTCAAGTATTCTGCTTTTTCTTCGTTCTCCTGCTATCTGGATGTTCGCGGTTGGATACATCGCGCACTCGTCCGTACCGTACGTAGGTATATGTGTACCGTGAAATGACCAAGTGGTTTCATTCCCAAATTATAGATATCATCGACGGATAGTAAAAAGATATGATAACGTAACGTAAGGATCACGTAGTCAGCCGCAAACTTTCGGAACTCAATGCTCTCGAATTCTCGAGCTGCCGGTCGTATAAGTCTGACAAAGTTTGTGAGGTTAAAACTTACAAAACGACTTGGACGTCGGGTCTATGTATGTATAGCTCACACAGGACGAAGCCCGTTTCTCAAATGTCTCGAGTGGTCGCAACTCTTCGGTAAAAAGTTTCAGCGAAGATTCGTCGGTAAAATCATACTATACGAGCGCCTTAAGAAATGAAATGTGTTTAATGCAGGTTGAACTAGTAGTTCAGGAATTACAAATATATATATACTTTCTCGTTGTTTTTCTTCTCACATTGGAGAATACAATTACATACTTCTGAACTCGTTTTACAATTTTTTGGACAAATTATCATAAATCTTAAGAGAAAAAATCGGTTCGTTGTGTTAATTTATGCACAGAATTTCAAACTCATTGCGACAATACTATGGAAATATGGGAAACGATTCAGGGTTGAGTATTACATTATAGTTTTACAGTAATTTATCGAGTTCTAATTTCCTCGTTAATAAGTAAACGAGAAGTTAAAAATACGATACAATACCGTATAACAATGAATCTACGACAAACGCAAAAATTTCTGCAAATATAATGGGATATTTTAATTGCGTTCTAGGGAAACTTGGAAATTTCTATTATAGCTGAGTAAAATACCTGCGGAGTGGTAGTAGAGTTGTACGGTATACGAGAGAAAAGGCAAAGCCGTTTCGCAGGACACAGTCACGACAGGGATTATATTCGCCTTCTGTTGCGTTAAGCGCAAGCGGTATATACATAAATACATACATACATGAATATATGCATAGACAGGAGGATATACAGAGAATGTTAATTGTCTCGGAAATAGGTGAAAATTTATTTCACATCGGTGTAAAGTGTAAAAGCTGTAGAGTACCTTCCATCAAGCAGATAGAATAGAGTAAACGTTTTGAGTTTGTTTAGAGTGGTTTACAAACGTTCCTCGAGAATCATGAATTCAAGAATACAGTTATCCTACATTGCGAGCTCTTTAATCTTCTTCTCAACGTTCTCTCAAATTTCCACCGAAATTTTATACATCTCTCTTAACAGATTCTTCATTATTTTCATTTTGATCTTCGTTTTCTTCTCTTCTCTTCTCTTCTCGTTTTTCATACAATTTTATTTGTTTAATCAAGTTTTATCGCTACGGGGTTTCTATACTGAAATAACAGAGTTCGAAAATTGAAAAAAAACACACGCGCGCAGACACACACACACGCGATAACGCGGCAGCAAATATACGCAATTTTTGCGAAAGATGATACTGCAGAGGCGAATCCTTCGCGGGGGTGAAGTTTATTATTGTATGCATACCTCTGCGTTACGTAGGATTACAAAGAAACATATGTGTATACATCTATGAGTGTTAGGGATCAGCCGAAGGGATTTTATGAAGAATATACATAAATATATACACAGGGTGGAAATTTGAAACGACGCAACGCCACTGATATCGCAATTGTATCCTGCCCAACGAATTTATCCATCTGATTGGCTACTTTCTCATTGGAGAAATATCACAAGATATTTGTGACCCGGTAGAAAAATACGGTAATAGGAAATCTTGAATACGTATTTTCCCGAAAAATCCGCTATAGTTACACAAACGGGGCCCGCTATTTTTTACTCACCCTGTATATACGTATAATCCATATTCCAGCTGAACCTTCTCCACAGTTTTCTCTCGGCAATATGATTTCATGATCAGGGAAAAGAAGCTCATATCGTTGACGAAACGAAATGGCGAAGCCCTAGTAGTGTCCAGTACTGGGCCGGCCCTGGGCCAGTCTCAGCCAGCACTAGGCCAGCGCCGGCCCGTGAGTTTAAACCTACCCGGGAGATTGATTGATATCACCTGTTTCGATCCGGATGCACATGCCATTTTGCGCGATTAATAAACGTGATTAGCCCTGGGTGACTTGGAGCATTTGATAAGCTTCGGTGGAGATATTTCGTTCGCAGTATGCCTAAGGGTGAAGGTACCACTAGACACCGAGAGAATAGAATGTTCGTATTATACCTTTAGTCGATGGAAGGTCAGGCATAAAGCAGCAAGCGATAGCTGCAATTGAAACTATATTTGGATATTATCGATCCTCCTCGAACTCTCGAGAGTTTCTCGAATTATTGAAAAGCAGGTATCGTGTGTATGTAGGTATGTATGTATGTATGTATGTGCATACACACGTAGCAGGTACATACACAGGTACCGCGAAGCATTCCGGAGCATGAAAATTATCGGAATAATAAATTTTCCGACAAAGTTTCTTCTGTTCAAATATTCGAATATAGGTATATATACTAGATTGAATGAGAATGGAGAATTTTTCTCCGTCAATGATATCGAAGCATGGAGGAACCCCGTTTTGTTAGACATTCGTGAATTAATGTGAATAACAAATTTCGTAAACAGACAGAATTGTTACACGCCCATAATAAGTTGGGTGGAAGAAAGTTGTGAGTATAGGGAGTAAACGAAACAAGAAACGCGGTTAAGTTCCCTCGTGACCTGAGAGAGGGATGATATGTAGGGGATTTTCTCGTGTGATGAATTAAACCGAGATTTAAGCCGCTTAAACGATCAACGAAGCGGAGTACGAGTAAAAATAACGAGAAAATATGATTCAAGCTGCTGATTTAAGCGTTGCAAAATCTGTTTCAGTAGGTACACTTGAGTATCCGAAAACAATGATTCTATCAATTAAAATTTAACGATTTTGTATAGAATTCGAATTTCGTTCCTTCTCTTTTTTATTTTACATTTGTCAAATTTATCACCGCGAATCAATCAACAATTATCTCGAATTAGGTATTTTCCCTCGTCGCGAGATTACGCGCACGATCGTACCAACACCACGAACTCTTTTCATCCCGGCACAAATTTTCCCGTTCCCCGCATCTTTTGCTTTTCTACTTTTTTCTCTTTCTGCCATTCGACGCGTTAGTCGGCACCGGATGTCCCTCATTTACGGAACGAAAATTGCATCCCCCCCTACCAATATCCGTTCATATTCAACACAGTTTTCTGCCACTGCCGCATCACCGGATTCCCTCTGCAGCTACGCGGCTCGTCGGCCGTCGGCGACGCGACGCGACGCGACGGGTCAGAATGACGAATTCAAAAAATTGCATACGTGCGTCGTGCGCTCTACTAGCTTGCAGACAGAGAAATAGAAAGTTCGATTGCGAATTTATCACCGAGGAATCGCGTTCCAATTCTGTTTTCGTGTACAAGATATTAGTGATAATCTTTCGTATTGAATTTCGAAAATTATATATATATATACATATATATACATAGACCAATGTATAAACTTCACAAATTCTTCCCTGTCGATCTCTCATTTTTTTCGTTCTGTTCCTCGAACATTCATTTCTTCGTGAAATTTGTAAGTTTTCAGAGAAAAAAAAAAAAAAAAAAAACAGAAATCGCAGTGCAATATAATACGAACGTTCGGTGGTAACTTTTCACACTTACTTGTTCTAGCCCGACGATAAAATCGAGATTCAAATATTTGGCCATATATATATATATTATACGTATAGGTATAGGTATAGATAGATAGATGGATAGATATAGCTATGTATACACATGCACACGTCGGTATATATGATATATTGCATTAAAAGTGAATATCGTTTACAATTTTAGACGAGGGTTAAACTTCGTTATATCGCCACCACCGATCAGATATATTCGAGATTCATGACCAAAGATAGGCCACGTATTTGTCTATAACTATATTATCTATGTATATTGTACGTAATACACAAACAATTGGGACGAAACCGTTCGCGAATCAACCGCAGTAAGTTGATACATATACATACATCAAAATATTTCTCCCTCGTCTCTAGCGTTTGTTGAATATCGTCGAGTTGAATCTTCATCAAAATATAGTAGTGTCGTACGCGAATACAGTAGCACGCGTGATAGATAGATACTGATGTAGAATTCAAGGGAAGAGGTTTCAGTTTGAGTATTATTATAGTTCAGGAATTTATCTCTTTACATACGTAACGATATAACCGAATGAAATTCTGTGCATCGCTGTGTAGTTTGTAGACGTAGGAGATACGTGAGGGAATGAATCAGTTGTATACCTGTACATACCGACCCCATCACCGCTCCTCGAAAAGCTCGAGCGAAGTCTTTATTGTATGATTTCGAATCTGCTCATTGTTGGTAGTAGGTAGAAGTAGTGGTAGCGGCAGTAGTGGGGATAATAATTACGCAAAGGATTCCAAAGCCAGAAATTCTCGAGGTATATATACTCGAAAGGTTGAAAACCAACGAGAGTCAGTTGTCTCGCGTAAAGTACCTAATAGTAAGTGTGAACGTTTTCAATTCGTAATCAGAAGAAATGTGATGCTAGTTTGATTCAAGTATGAAGAATCGATACTTGTACCCCTGTACAAAGAATTCAAATTGTCTGATCGAAGTAAGGACAGATTTGATTTTCCAAAATTCCGGGATAGTAGAATTTCCAAGTTTTCTTTCATCGATGTGTGAGCCACCGACTATTTCGGGGAGAAGGAGCGTTTTCGCTGTCTTCTTCTTCTTCGTTTTACTTCATTTTCGTTTTACTTCATTCAGGTCAGTCTCAAAAAGCAATCTCTATGGTAATTTAATTTTCATACTCCGTCTAATATCTCTCAACGAGATTTCATGAACGTTGTTCAACTTTCTCTTCGTTTTTCCCTTGCAATATCTCCATACATCGAACGCCGGAGAAATAATTCTTCGAAACGTTTCGTTGTAAAATACGTGAATCCATTTTCAAATTCTATGAGAAAAAAATCAATGAGATCCAGAATTTTGAAAACAAAAAAGAAAGGAAGCAATTATTTGCCGCAGATTGTGCGTACGATAATTGAAGGGATGCAAGCGGTATGCCCGAGCTACTCTGTCCCTATATTATTTTTTCATATCGTCGTCGACTCCGCTAGTAATGATCACGAAGAGATAAATATTCCGCATAAAATTACATTTTTATGACGTGTTATCGAAAAAAACCGCTGAACCGGAGAATCCGAAGTTTCGGAAAAACTTCTCTGAACCATTATAAGCTTATGCGTAAATTTTATTCGAGTTCTACATCCGACGGAGAACAAATAGTGGATCCACGTTTTTCACCATTTTTTCCACCTCGTAAATTGGAAGGAATGAAAAAACTTTTCGCGAAGAGTTTGTTCCCGGACGTTTCTTTTCTGTGACGATGTTATCTGTAGATTTTCAGGAGGTGTACGATCCGATACTCCGTTCTCGAGAAACAGTCCGTTGTAATGGAAAATCGCGTGATTACCTCGCAATCTCACCTGAGAAAGACTGCAGTCGTCGAACCGGACAATATAGGTACATATAAAAAAAAGTTGCCTCGACGAGTTTCTGCTTGAAGATTCGGAGATTATTTCACAAGTTGTTCCATGAATTCCAAGCCATTCGTCTGATACGAGAATCAGGCCCACGAAAATTGGCTGGAAACGGCCTTAACGGGGTGCGCGCGCACCTCCTTAAGGCGATGCGGTACGCGGTTGTGAATCGGAATCGTAGTTTATCGAATTATCGTATCAATGATCCCACGATTTGCATGTTCCTAAAATTAGAGGACAATATTTGACGTAACGATACATCGTCCCCTGCCGTTGGAAACGCGAAAATCGTCAGATAAATTGAGATCATTTGTAAAACTACAATTCCGATTCACACCCGCGTAGTGCTACATCGACGCAATGAAATACTACTTCTTGTCGTCTTCTTCTTCTTCTTCTTGTCATGTCATTGAATAACTTACGCGAGATGTTCCGTGACCGAGGATAAATTGAACTTCATAAACGACTATAAAGGGATTTTCGGAGGACATTCAAGTGTCCAGTTAGAAGTGGCAATATGCGCGTAGGACGTGTCAGAATTCAAGTAATTCTGGCTGGGTTTGCGAGCTCGCATACGTGAGATTCCACCGCGGAATCTAGATACGTGTAGTGTGCGCGTAGAGAGACCTACCTACGCGCCATGCGGTCGGTGGAGACCTCCAAGCGTGCGTAAATAACGGTAGACCCGGAAATGTAATCTACCCTATTTGCGGAATAGAGGTTTCTTAGCATTGCGGGTTCCCGAGACGACCACGTCCTATTTTTATTGTACGTCTATGTACAGATGTATATAGTATACATGTGTATATATAAACAGAATACATACTATACTGTATACACTATATATATACGTATTGAGGTGGCCGTTGAAAAGGAGGAATTTCACCGGCGCCCCTTTGAGCGAAAGCAATTGACAAAAAGAGAATATCTGTAAAACCCGAAGTCTTTCAATTGAAGAGAACAGACGCAGAAGGTGCCTCTTCGCAATCAAAGTTCAGAATCCGCTTTTTCTCTACTTTTGCTTCATTATTAGTTGTGTCCGCGGTTTTACTAATATTTGTTCTTTTCGCAGGGTATTTGATGACGCCACAATATCCTGTAGTGTTACCGGTCGGTATACCTGTACCTACGCGGAGAAAAGTTTCGCCGAATCGAAGAAAAATTTGTCTCGCTGACAGTCGGAAACCTCCTTTTTTTTTTTTTTTTTCTTCAATTTTTACTCTTGAATCAACAAAAAAATTGATCCACTATCGAAAAATGACTCGTTGATTCAACGAGAAATTGCGATTGTTCGTTCCGTCGATTTTCACAAAAAGCTTGTTCGACGATCTAAATTTGTTTCGGAGAAATTCGAGAAAATATTTTTTCCGCGCGTATATTGCTTGTATATATATACTGCGAACGAGGATTCGAAACCACACAGAAAGTTTTACTCTGAAAAAAGAACAAGAGAAAAACAAAAGCAAAAAACTACAACAACAACAACAACGAATTTCAACGGCAAAGATAGCTTTATAGGACAACTTTCATGCGCGATGACACAGAAATAACTATCGTCCTAATTATATCGATCGAATAGTCAGTAATGATACCGTTTTCAAATGTCGAGTTTCCAAATAACGGGTGACAATTCATAATCAATGACTATCGGATCGATATAATGATCAGGATAATAGTTAGAAGTCTGGGTCATCGAATGAAAAATATCCTGTGAAAAAATGCTTGCCATAAAAATTCATCTTTTTTGAGAAACTTTCCGTGTAATTTGGAATCCTCGTTCGTAGACACAGCAACGGTACAGCGCCGATGCTACCACTGTATAGGGGTACTGTGACACGGTCAAATGCGTTTGTACAAATATGGAACGCGGGTTAGAAAAACCGTGGACACGGTGAATTACCGGAGCAGAAGTAAAAAAACGAAAAAACAAAAAAAGAAGGAGTTCGAAATGTGAATGCACAGAGGCATCTGTTCCCTTCGGTTGAAAGACTTGCAGATATTTTTTTTTTCCCCCTACCGTTCTAGGGGGAGGAGGCGGCGGCGGAACGGGCGGCGGGGTTTTCTTTCTCCTCATAACGACCACCCGGTATATATATACTGTACGTTCACGTTCGTCAGTAAATTTTTACGGACGAAAGAAAGAGAAGAGCTGAAATGATCATTATTATATTGCAATTGCAAAAATGTCTGATCTTGTATTAGTTACATTATATTCGTGTATAACGCAGATAAGAGAACATGATTATTATACGTACCAGCTGAAAATCCACTCGTATTGTTTGAAAGAAGATAGAAAAATTTTATTGCTTTCATATTCGAAATGGAACGAATTGTGGCGGAGAGGAAGATGTTCATGACGAAGAAGGGAAAACGAAAATCATAGAAACGTCCAAACTAAGGTGTGAATATATATTCATTCGCGAGCGGAAAAGCGAAGATCGAGAGCTGTCGGGAAAATCAAAAATCAAAAATATATAATCCACCGACGTCGTTCGTAAACTGCAGTATTCTCTGGTACGGGCAAAGAGAGAAAACGAAGATAAACGAATAAACGTTATGTCACGTAATTATAGATACGGTGAAAGAAAAATGAATTCTATCAGCGTTTCAATTAACTATAGATATAGTGACGTGTAATCCGGTAATCCGTTTAGTGACGTAAATTTTACAAGTGATTGCTTGATTGATTACCGTTAATTATGGATACACGTATGAATTATGTGTAGGTACGCGCGTATCACACACGTACCTACAGTACGTATATGGTCATCAGCCGAGCTAATTAGAGCCACCGCGCGTTTTATTTACATACCTATATATATATATATATATATATATATGTATGTATAGTTAAATATCTTTTCCCAATCAATATTTATCCAATGAAATCGCATTACCAATCATCGCACGACTGAATTTACGGCGGCGATATCACATGGCATTAATTGTGAATTGTGAATACGAAATCGTACAGATTTTCTGGCGGTTCGTTTTTTTTTTGTTCTTGCTTTTCGTTCGTCTATTACGAGATTACAATTTCAAAACTACGCATCCGGCATATTCGATTTTCGTTCGAGGATTTCATCGTGTGTTCTTCCTCCCACGCACTTATAGCGCGGTGGCTGTAGCGTATAGCTACTATGAATTGGCAAAGGAATGTCGAACCGAATGCCATTGCGTAACGAAAGAGAAGAAAAATGAATACAAAAGAAAAAAAAAACAGGAGAAAAAAAATCGTCACTTTTCTTTCCCGTTTTCCATCATATACCTTACCTACTTCTGCAGCGAGCGGCACTATAAATACACATGTATATATGTATATATATATATATATATACGTATTATAAACGGTTTTGCTCATTGTAACTCAACTGTTTCCGTGAGCATGCAAGGTATGTACATACAACCGTACAGTTGTTGTACCTGGTATATAAGCATGAGTTTTGGTGTAAATTGCATATTAACGCGAAACCACGACAAAATCTTACACGCTAAAACTCACTACTTTATCCTGGATGCAGGTATGTTAGGTGTGTGTGTGTGTATACGTATAGATGGATATGTGTTACACGCTTTTACATGCGCGTGTAGATTTTTGGTATTTATTGAACTGCGTTGACACTCACCTGAAACAGAAAGAGAGAAAAGAAAGAGATGAATTTTGTGGCGAGGGGATTCAATCGGCGATCGAGTAGATGGTATAAGATTGCAGTAGGTAAACAATTACGATCATGGGAATGATTGTTCGGATCGCTGTTATGATGGGAAATTCGTGAAATGGCGAAAAATGTTCCATTTCGCTTTTTTTCGTCGGCCGAATGTTTCTTTGTCCTCCTGTCTCCTTGGTTTTTCCGTGAGAAATGCAACTTTTTCGCTGACATATTTTTCGATTGAAGCTGCGAATTCCCGCTTTCGGGATTCAAGATTCGGGATTCGGGATTTCGCGGACTGTGGTTACCGTCGCGGCGACGCTGCCGAATTCCTGGAACGTCGGAAATGAGAATTGTGGTTTTCATCGAAAAATGCCGGCGATATAATTGCAACATTTCGCCGACGAAAGAGCCGATTCGACCAAATTTCTCATTCATCCGCTACCAACGACACGCCCGATTCAATAATATTCGAACGTAATCGCCCGCGAGAATCGCGAGTTTTTTTTTCTTCGTTTCTTCGGTCGGTTCATATTCTTCGCGTATATACCTATGTATATGTGTCACTGATGAAACGTCGTTCGCTTTCTTTCGGTCTCCTTCCAGCATACACCGAAGCGTTTTTTTCACGCAACACGATGCGGAGAAGAAACCGAGAAACCAAAATGCGAGAACAGAACGCGAGGTCTTGGCAGGATTGAAAAGTCTGGCGGACAGAACATTTGCAAAAATGCATGCACCGCATGCTCGCGTCGTCAAAGGAATTCCCTAGCCCGCGTAAAAGTGACGTGAAATTCCCTGAAGAATTTCAGCTCTCTCAAACTCCGTACGTAAACGCCTCGTTCTCTCTCGTTTGCTCTGTGCATATACCTATACGTACTGAATTTTTCTCGAAAAAACTGAACCACAAAAAATTCCCTTCCAAAGTGATTTATTTCTGCGGAGCTATAACATGGAAATCCCAATCTTTATTGTGACCTAGTACAGGCACACGCGTGCATAATGTACTTTCGTATTCCCGCCGGATTCTTTCGAAACTTTGGAACTGCATGTATATAATGCATCCATGCGTGTGCTCGCATATATGCGTAGGTAGGTACATGCGAATCTCCGTGTACGATGAATACCTACATTTACCGCCGCAAAATAGTACGCTCGAAACAGAGGCATGGTAACAATATTTTCCGTGGGAAAAACTGTTGTGATCTTGCAGCCGAATCACACTGACAACGAGCGGCGAAAACGTGTGTTACGGGGAGAAAGAGGATGGCGATAAACATCGCGCTTTCGTCTTTGAAAAATCCGTTCAATGTGAGCTCCGCATCGCTCCTCCCGCAGTTCCTCCTCCCTCCTTATATTTTCATAACGCAACTCCCGGTTTTCGTAGTAAAGTAGCCAGTTGTGTACTTACTCCGATGGATCAAATATTAACGAAAGTTGGAACGGAGCAATAGGTTACATGGTCTGCGCACATATAGATATACCTGTATGCGAAAAAGGTGGGAATAATAAAAAAAGTAGAGGAGAGGAATGAAGAGGAGAGGAGAGGAGAGGAGAGAAAAATGACTGAAAACCGTCAAGAATGTGCGCCAGAGGGAGGACTACTCTCGCGCGGAATCTTATTGCTGGGCAAAAAGAGCGGTGGACTAAAATCCAAGCGGGTAGGAGGATGATTCCCAGCTTTCTGGTTTCCGGCTTAAAGCACAGGTATATACCTATGTATGTATACTTCGTACCTCGAGAGGGTTTCTCGGGGGTGTAGTTTGTCTGGTGACTCATCCTGACAACGGACATCCGCGTTTGGTCGTGAAACGTCAGAGCATCGGTGCTTTTATTTTTCGTTCTTTCGCGCCCAGAGGGCAGCGTCAATCGTCTCGGATTTGTTTTTACTTGCATTCATATATCTCCACCTATCCGGCCGAGGCACGGAGCGGATTGTTTGTGCACTGGATGCGCGAAAAACGAATTTCACAGCTGTACAGGAAGATTCGGGTTGAGCGGAACACATTTTGTCGACAGATTCTTCGAGAAATTCTCAAACGAATTTTCTTAAATTCTGTTATTATTCTTCGAATTTCAAATCAGCTCCGGACTGTGGGACCGCTCTGCAAGACGAGCCGAGTGACGCCCTGAGGTTGAAATTTGGATAAAAAATGCAGGAGCTATTCACATTGTTATGAAATAGAATATTTCAAAATGCACATCGCCTCTCAATAATCGTTGCAAAGGGATTCATCTTTCGAGGTGGGATGCTGGACACTGAGATGAAGATATTGTAGGATGGGATTCAAGAGCGGATCCCTTGTTCGCTAAAAAAATTCGAAAATCTAATTCTTCACAGAAAATTTCTCGTCAAAATTGACCAAAAATTGGTTTTCAATTTTTTTTCTTCAACGAACGAGAGATCCGATTGCGAATCCCGTCCTAAAATATCTGCATCTTAGTGTGTCCTGGGCAGCAACCTGAAACATGAATTTCTGGCAACGATTATCAAGACGCAATTAGCGCGTTTTGAAATTTTCTATATTCCCAGATGTGACGGTGAATAGCTCTATCGCGTTCCATCCAATTTATTTTCAATCTCAGGGTGCCATCTAGTTTGTTCCGAACACCACTCCCAGAATCCAGAGCAAATATCGCATGGGAGGATTTCAAAAATTTCAATTTTTCAGTAGAGTCCTCCCTCCCTCGTCTCAACTGACGATAAACTGTAAGCCTTCTAGAAGTAGGAATTCCGTGGGAAATGAGAACCGTGAATGATTGATAGGGGTAAGAAAAACCGGCGACTAAACTAACCCACGTCACGATGTTGAGATGTTGATGTAGCAGTACCTACTTCCGACTCGCGAGTAGTAGGAACTGAAGAGACAACTCTCGTGTCAGATCTGTCTCTGCGAAATTCGGAGCACGTCTCTCTCTCTCAGCATATTTCATCTGCCGCTAACGTTAGATCTACATATACTGCGGAAGCGTATAGTCGTGCGACTACGATCGCTACGAATACGCGCTAGCATAGATTTACAGTGGTAAAATTCAGACTCGAATGGATCTCCATATACGCGCGAGAGTATGTTTTGAGTGGATATTAAGGGCGCCTTGCGACTTCGCGAGTTATACGATTGACGGTTAGATGTCGCGTCATCGCTCAGGGGAGACCGCGACGTTTGATGTGACGGGAGGAGTATCTTCTCTTTCCATCTCACCTACGGCTCTCCTATACCTAGACTTGTTTTTCTCTCTTCGAAAGCTTTTTCGAAGCACGTTCGCGGACGGTTTCGGCAGCAGATATATAAAGATGAAAACGATCGAGTACACACTGTATATAAAATGAAAGAGAACAGTTTCACCCTGAGGTTACGGTAGGAAACGAAAGTACGTACCCGCTACTTACATATACAGGGGAAAAGGTTTATGGAATGTCACGTCACGTATGTTTTCTGGGTATACATATACAGATCCATACTTTAGTACGAGAGTCGGAAAATAATGCGGCCTGTATCTCGTTCCATTAGTGAAGAAAAAAAAAAAAAAGGAAAAACCGAAGAAGAAAAAAAAAAGAAGAAGAAGAAGAAGAAGAAGAAGAAGAAGAAGAAACAGTAAAGAAAGTAAAACTTACTCCTGGTAATATACTGCTCTATGTAGTTGATACAGACGTGAAAAATGTGAGGAAATGAGATATTCGCCACACAGCTAGCGTCACGTGGCCGGGATGAAGTCTGAAGAGAAACGAGGCTTCGCCCCCGAGCTTAAGTCGTTAACAAAGTTTACTAACTGTATAAAACCTGTCTACCTTCCTACAGGGATCTCCTCTGCCGTTATATTCGATATTTAGGGAATTATGCCACATAAATGTGGATAATTTACTGTAACATATTGTCCACTGTGTGTGTCTCATTCACGATGTATGCGATGAAAATCTCCCGAGAAGCAATGATGGAAAATAATATTGTACAAAGGCGATACGTATATTTCAGGAAAATATTTCTCTATCAATGTCTCAGGTAGATAGAAATAATCGATCGATACGTCGATACGTCTTTGGAAAGTAGAGTTACCGGATAGAGAAAATCGCTTTCCTGTTGTAGTCGACGTTGTTCAAGTACACAATTTTTCATCTTCTATATTCAATCGGGTGAAAACTTGGATTATACATGATATTTTTTCGTAAGGATACGACGCGTTTGTAGACATACAGGATCGAGGCATTCGAAGTGTTACATATGACGCGAATATGTCGAATAAAATTTGCAGGGTCATGAAGAGCACATCTGGAGGCGATATTAAATTCTCAGCAGCAATTTTACGTTTTCGGGTAATCGATATGAAGCCCATTTTTTCCAATGATAATCGAATTTTCTGCTCGAACGAAAATCGCAGCTGGCGTTCGTACGAATCCAATCATGCGGATGTCTTCGCTTTTCCCAATTATTTTCAATTGAGCTATGATACATCAAACCTTGTCAAATCGAGCTGCGTTTCGTCTCATATCTCGTGGGCCGCGCTTGTCGAAATCTTTTCCTTACGAGGTTCGCGATACGTTCCTCCCGAGGCATTGTTCAATTTGCTCGTCAAATTTCAGATTCAAACCACCTCGCAGTTCGCTGGCCGACCGAGGATGGGAAATACTTGTTTTCTCGTTGCAGCAACTGAAGCGGGTTCGAACGAAATTTAAAGAGTTACTCGCAATTGTAGAAGATCGAACCTCGCTCGGGCAGAATCGGACGCGTGGTTTTCAAGATTTCAAACAGAACATGGCTCGCTCTGGAAAACTTTGATGCGCCATAACTCAATTGAAAATTATTAGAACAGCAGAAACTTTACTCCAAGCATCGAATCCCCCCCCCCCCCCCCCCCCCCCGACGCTATAGCTACAATTTGATTCGGCTACAAAAAATCGATTGCCATTTATAAGGCGGATTCCATATCGATTACCCAAAAATATCAATTGCTGCCGAGAATTGCTGTATCGCCACTCGATGTCCCCTCCCTCGAAAACCCTACAATTTTCGTTCGACATATTTGTTCCTATAGGACGCCCGGTGTGCGAGATATCGACTTGTAACACTTCAAATGCCTCACCCTGCAGTATACCAACGCGTGAACTTTGAGAATCGTATTCCGGTTCAAAATCTTCATTTTTCTGATTCTCGTTCCCAGATTTCCAAAGAACTTCGAATGCCGATGGACAAATTTGAAAACGGAGTAACTTCGTGTCTCGGAAACCAGAGATGAGCGAAATTAAACAAAAAAAAAAAAAAAAAACGGAACGAAGAAAACCATTGCGAGATGGATCGAAGGTAAATGAAGGTAAATACTTCCGGATGACGAAAGCAAAGTGAAAACTGTATTTCATCATTTTCGAAATCGCTTGACAATAGTTATACCAACATTAATGAACGAACCCCGGATTCCTTCGTTCGACACTCGTTACCAATGAAATATGTGATTGATTATTATTCATGTACAAACATTTCAGGGTCAGATATTCACGTGAGATTGAATAAGAAGAAAGAGACGGGGGCTCCAGCACCGAATGACTCGAATTTCGTATGAGGAAAATATCTTGTTTTAGGCGATACCTAACCTGCAAAGCTTTCGGAGAAGGGATCTACAATATTGACATTTGGCTTGGCAGCTTATATAGCGTAATACCTTTACAGCGTAATACCAGCCTAACCTAAACCTGAACAGGGATCTCTTTGTATATATAATGTCTATTATCAATTTAAGTCAACATCTCTCTTCGCTTAATGTTTGTTATACATATACATACATTGTTATAAATAGCTGGGAGGAAGCGACCGCGGTTTGATATGATACCTATACCGAGATGATACGGTGAAAGTATACACTCAACGGCGCATGCGCGAGATAATGTAACTCGTATTGGCTGCTTTGATTTCAATGCAACTCCTATTGGTCGTTTCGATTTTCACAGCACAAAACAGTCAATGGGAGTGCATCGTGTCGCGCATGCGCCGTTGAGTGTATACTTTCACCGTATCATCTCGGTATAGTACACGGTTATACCAATCCTACTATATTATGTACATGCATATATAACATGAAGTCCTCTGATTGATATTAACTGAATATGCACATATAATATTGAAGATACTTGAGTTTGTATGAATATTATCACCGAGTAATAATTATATTTTAACAATAATCTAAACTCTACATACGCGTAAGTATGTACATGTATATATGTATGTATGTATATTGACCCTACACACCATCGACTCTAATTAATTTTCACTGCTCGCGATACGATCTCAACTTTAATTAATTCACCGTGCCTCGCCGTAAGAGAAGAGGGGGATGGGAGGGGAGTAAAAAACAAAAAACGACAAGAAAATTACACAAGAGAGAGAGAGAGAGAGAGAATAACCAGACGCAAAAATAACTGATGAATGCGTTACGCGGGAGTTACATGAGCGAAAAAAATGTGAACAAACAAATTTCTACACAAAGTATCCTTCAATACATCGCGAACTTTGTTTCGTCATTACTATTTTCCCTCTTCTCAGTCTTTTTCGTTGTTAACAATCCTGCGACTAAGAAAAACTGTCCGAACAATGGGGAAACGAAAAAACTATGATTGTCAAAAGGTAGCGCATAGAATATGGAAAATAGAGAGAGAGAGAGAGAGAGAAAGAGAGACTCTGTCCGATTCGCGGAGGAGAGAAGAGCTTGAGGTCAATCCGGTGAAAGGTGGTAATAATTAATGGAGGGATGAATATTCCCGAGGAATATCCCACGGGGCCGAGAGTATATCGTCGATGGTTAACCTTCTCTGGCATGTTTCAGGAGAGGATGGAACTTCGCGGATATGCCTACAGAATTATAGTACTATACAGGTATATTAAACTTGTGGAAAATCGTTTCACTTCACTTCCTCTCGTTTCTACATGGAGGGGCAATAAATTTTCAAGACCCTGCAGCGAATACTGTATAAATTTGGGATGCGGAACTTTGCATGCAGATTGTTTTCGTACCGTGTATAATTCGACGATAAAAAAAAAACTGACAACCTCGCGATGATCAGGAATGATTTTCATTCGGCATTCTGACGCGTCTTTCATCTGGATCTAGGAGACAAGACAAAACGAAAGAGACAAAAGGATGGGAAAAAACAACCGAGAAACTTGATTTAGAGATCTTCGATGAAAATTCTCTCCGCCCGGATACCCGCAGTATAATTATAACTAATTGTAAGTATGATTAGGTGTATATACGTACGTATGTATATACATACCTATCTACGTAAGTGAGTACGAGCAAGAGGATAGACTCCAGCATACACCAACCTACGGAGCTTTCAGCTTTCCAGAAACTTGCACCTTAATATGCTACTCAGCTAAATTACTTCACAGTAACAAGATCTTAGATTTAATTAACTCACATTCGTGCAGAGTATAGGATCTGAAGAGCGGGGAAGGACGAGGATGGTAAAGAAGAGAGTTCTACCACTCATATCGTATACAGCTACTAGAATTTTATCCAACTCTTGTTTCAAATATGAAACGACGATTGACGCGAGGTTGAGACTCGGTTAATTTTACCCCAAGATTGAGAATTTTATGAGAAATGTACCGGCACGAGTTCAGTTATGCCCAATTATGAGCACAGAGCGAAAAATGGGCAGTTTCAAAATGCACGTTGCGTGATACCGATGCTTGCAGGACATTCATAGAGCATTCGGTCGGAGATTTTGAAGCACGGGGACTATTGAGGTGCCATAGCACTCGCCCTTTTAGATGCAGAGTAACCGTTTCGAAAACGAGAACCGTAAATTTGTGCAAACGACTCGATCGATTACAACAAAACTTTGAGAATTCATTGACTACGATGGCAGAAATGGACCAAGTATTCCACTTTACCAAAACATCGGTCGGATTTGATGAAAAATGAATATTCGCTGTGTTAGCTAGGTTAGATTGCCAGCGGCGAGTCCAACGGCGCTCTAAGAGATCGTTACTCCAGCTTACTCTTATCCCGGAATAATTCGAGATCGACTTCACGCCGTTGAATGGGTATTATATTTGCCAAAATGACGCCCAAAAAAAAACCTATTTCTCTATCTTCCACCGCATTGCTGGCTAACTATCGAAATTCACAACTAGCATTGAGTCTCACGATTAGAATGTTTCTTTTTCGTATGAGAAATTAACCGGAGATTATATTACACCTTCACGTGGCTATTTGGAACAAAATTATACCGAGGTGCAAGTGGGATCTGTATCGCGATTTCGGTTGATATGATAGTTGAAAACGAACGGGAAATAATCATATCCCCGAGGAATAACTTCCTTGTTTTCCGATTGAGCAAAGATTGTGCAATTTCATGAAATATGAAGATTGCAAAATTGTCGTCCCCCATCGGAATTAGCTTCGTCCGGAATCTGCAGCGCCTACTTCACCCGCATTGTATGAATTGTGTCAAGATCGCAGGCGGGTCTGGCGTGTAATTAATTCCTCGCACAATCCGTATTCGGCCGGGCCTCGCTCGACCCGGCCCGCCGCGAATCACAATTAAAGTGCAACCAACGGATGAACGCGCGAGCAGAACCTAGTGGCATTCGTATACGTAGGTATGCCGGCACCAACTGTAGCTATAAGGATATTGGCAAGAGTACGAACCCGGAACGCGAAACATTATCTGGTTCGTTAACCATTTATCGAAGTTCACTGATCGTCTGCGCTCCAATCGTACGGAGGAAAATGTAATTCATATCGGAAGTAGATTTAACGAAAATTTTCAATTTCAGGATGAAAATGCGAAATCAGACGCGAAAGTTCTGATTCCTATACACGCGGCGAAACTTTCCTTTCGTTCTCAATCTCGCGTTAATTGTTTCGAAAAAAGTTCCACCAACGTGAACGGATCGACGGCCATTTACGACGTTCCATGGGAATTTCAATTTTCATCGAATCGTACCGCAGCTACATCTCGTGTTTGATTATCAATTTCGAAAGAGAGAATGTTATCTCGGCTGTGTCTCGGGGCGTACAATGATCACTGGCGAAAACGATCTCCGGCAGTTGTGTTACACGGGGCAGTAGTTGCGATCTAGCGTATCGCCGGGAACCGTTTTCTCCAACCGCGCAGTTGAGCCCGTGTAGAAATAAAATGGCGAGCTGAGATGGTAAGGTATGAATAAATTTTCTTTCATCTGACCGGCAGATATGCGCAGGTATATTTTTATCCGGTGCACGATGATAAGAATTTTCAGTTGAAAAATCCACGATCACCGTCCAAAATGTCCCTCATACGTTTTTTATACCTACCGAACTGCAGTTAGATGAGAGACTTCCTTCCTTCGTCTTACGGCTGTGGTAAAGAGTGGTGAAAAAATCGTTTCAAGAGTAAATAAACGGAAAACAATATCGTGACGATCGATAAAACTGATTGTGAGCTGTGGAGGTGGAAGAAGCTCGGCTCCGCTCTCGATCGCCAGATGCTGCGAAATCTCGATTTATCTATACATATTTCATTCACCCGACTACTATGCATATATTGACGAGAATATACCTGCCTGTATGTGTATACGAGCTATAGGAAGGCGGAAGATACACACTGGCTCTCCGTGCGAGCCTGAGAGCGTTTCCTTATTACAGCTACTAGCTGTATCGTGAACCGTACCTAATACCTAATATGACGTCCATAAATCAGCGCCGGAGGGGTAAAACTGCTCCGTAAAGTACGAAACGACATTTCAAAACCTGTTCGAGCTCTTCGAAATATACCGGAAGCCGCACTGGATTATATAGTTCACCGGAGAAGATAGTGGGAGCAATTTTTTTCTTTTTCTTTTGCTTCACGTACGCGTGCGACTCTACTGAATATTGGTAATTTGTTCACGAAATTTTCATCTGCGCGCCGGATATAGACTGATATATACTACTGAAAACTGGAGAATTTATTGTGCTAGTTTTTCGAGCTGTTGGCTGAATTGTGAGATTCGTAGTTCTGGATCAACGATAGTCGGTGGCGATTAGCCTCTTTCCGGTAAAATTCTGTAACTCGGTATGAAGAAGTTGTCGTTTTTGGGAGAAAGAAATCCGAGAAAGAATTTTGTGGAATATAGTGAACTTATTTTTCTCTCAGATTTTCACAATGAAACAAAAATCGGTTGGAAATTTCGGATGATACCGATCTTCGGGCATTCGCACTTCAGAAATCAGATTTCTGTTCTCGAATTCTCATGAATCCATTCGTCGCTGTATGATTATGTTCAGAAAATCTGAAAATCCGGAATCTACATCGCGATTGAAAAGGCTGTCTTCGACCTCGCGCGAAATCGATCCGTAATCTACGAGAATCGTGCTAGAATTTCGATCGCAGTCCCCCGAAGCGGAGAGAAGCCCGGTAAAGAAGAGAGTTCTACCACTTATATCGTATACAGCTACTAGAATTTTCTCCAACTCTTGTTTCAAATATGAAACGACGGCTGACGAGAGGTTGAGACTCGGTTAATTTTACCCCAAGATTGAGAATCTTATGAGAAATGTACCGGTACGAGTTCAGTTATGCCCAATTATGAGCACAGAGCAAAAAATGGGCAGTTTCAAAATGCACGTTGCGTGATACCGATGCTTGCAGGACATTCATAGAACATTCGGTCGGAGATTTTGAAGCACGGGGACTATTGAGGTGCCATAGCACTCGCCATTTTAGATGCAGAGTAACCGTTTCGAAAACGAGAATCGTAAATTTGTGCAAACGACTCGATCGATTACAACAAAACTTTGAGAATTCATTGATTACGATGGCAGAAATGGGCCAGGTATTCCATTTTATCAAAACATCGGTCGGAATCGATGAAAAACGAATATTCGCTATGTTAGCTAGGTTAGATTGCCAGCGGCGAGTCCAACGGCGCTCTGAGAGATCGTTACTCCAGCTTACTCATATCCCGGAATAATCCGAGATCGACTTCACGCCGTTGAATGGGTATTATATTTGCCAAAATGACGCCCAAAAAAAAACCTATTTTTCTATCTTCCACCGCATGCTGGCTAACTATCGAAATTCACAACTAGCATTGAGTCTCACGATTAGAATGTTTCCTTCTCGTATGAGAAATTAACCGGAGATTGTATTACACCTTCTCTAAGCCACACGGAGAGCTTTTTTCCTCGAGTTAACCGCAGCCGGAGCTTAGGGCTTTCTGCGTTATACGTAATCCAGGAAATTCAAGCCTGCGTCTACGTGAGTTGGCGGAGCTCCCGGGGCTCTGACCACTCGAAAAAATCTCGTCCATTAATTTTTTCCTACCCGTGCAGTTTTGTTCCATTCGCCGCAAGATTACAACGATTACCACGACCGAGCACGGCGCGTCCGTAACAAGGTAAATCTACTTCTTATACCGGTATGGCACCGTATGGGACAATATCAACCGGATTTCACGAACCTCGAGGCCACCAAAGTTTCTGGCCAAGTCTCTCGCCTGCGAACCTCCATAACCGAGAGCCCTTCACCCACGCTAACGGAATAATCTATCCCCCACCTCACAGTTCGGGGATATATAACTCAGTTCTGTCGTTACATAACTAAATTCCGCAACTGTTTCAACCTCTGGACTAGATTATCGGTAGTAGGTACATACATACATACATACGTGCATGGGGAAGTTCGGACCATGAAATATTCGAGATCGGAAGCGTTCTCCTTTCCATCATTCACTCTTTTCTTCTCCCCTCTACGGAACTCACTTCCACTACCATTCGCTTCGCGTGCGAAGCACATATTTACAGAACGAAGATCACATGGATGATGGAAGAAACATGGAAAGTATATCCACTACGGGACTTCGTGTCCTGCACGGCTGCTATATACAATAATCAAATGAATATAGAACGACGTAACGACGACGGGACTTGAGCCTCGGATGCACGACGTCCTTTTCAACCGCGCGTATACCATTTTCATGTAGGAGTCAGCGAACGTGTTACACGCGCTACATTCGTACATGATGATGTAGGTATGTGTAGTAAATAAGTGTAAGCTCTCGTCCATACATGGGTACAGGTTCATATAAATACATGTATGTGTGTATATATATATATAAATCTACATTGGTCACACCGTTTGCGACTCCCTCAAGAGCGATTTGAATACGAAAGAGATTTTCGTACGGAGGTATAGAGGGCGAGGGTAAAACAATGAGCTGCGCGCTCAATACAGGTTGGGATGAGGGAAACGAGAAAAAGGAACCGAGGAGAGGGAAAGAAGAGAAAAAAAAAAACCAAGAAAATTAGCCAGTATTGAAAAGTGAACGAAATCTGACCGCCCGCGTCGATCGATCCGGGTGATTGTCTATTTTATTTTATTTTATTTTAATTTTTTCGTTTCTTTTTGTTTTCTAGAAGCCGGAAGGAGAATTGTCATCGGGCTTCCGATCGGCGTTTCGAGATCGATAAAACCCCACGGAATTTCTTTCGCAAACTCAGAAATCCATCGAATCAACGGGGGTTTTTCCCCCCTTTTTTTCTTTTTCATCCACCTTCCGGCGATTTTTTGAGAACTCATGCTTTCAAACGATCGATCGATTTCAAAATGCCAAACGAATAAACGGAAGCCACCAATACCCACATGGCCGAGTTTCCGTTGACACAAAAATCGTCCGGATTGATCAACGTCCGGGGATGTACACGTGGTACGTAATTCTATGTATTTGGGTACTTGGGAATCGGCATCAGGTTTCTTTCCAATCCTGCACCCCCGTATGTGTGCACCGGAACGGGTTAGAAATACTCCCGTGACGATAGCAGTGTACTGTGTGGGCATACGAGTGGACCATAAAAATAGCAATATAATGGAATATGATATAGAACGAAATGGGGAATATCGCTTATTGCATTATTCTTGTATACCCAGGTATGTACATACGTAGGTATATACATTATACGTATACTCGTATCGTAGTTTCCTCATCTCTCTGCAGACGATTCGATATTTTCTCATTGCAGTCAGACTAGAATCCGCCTCGCATGCCAATTCTTCGACGCGACGCGTGATACCTGCGTACGTACATACTCACTCACGTATAGCCAGATAGATATAGATAGATAGATACCTACAGGGATATGTATGCGAATCGTTACATAGAATATCCCACGGTATCCCGGTCCTATACCTATAACCTGCGAGGACGTATGGTACGTAACTTCACGTTACACCGATATAACACAACGTGTGTGTATATATATATATAATACATATAACTTTACCGAACTTGATTACATACTTATAAAACTGAGGTTCATCTTCATCGCATATCAGGACGCGACGGGCTCACGGATTGTGCGTATGCACTGTGTATAGCTATAATGCATTCGCGTACATAGGTACAGGGGGGTTACGACCGTATAGGTATAGTGTCGTGTCGTACAGATGTGGATTGCGTTCACGCTCCGTGAAAAATATGGATGAGAGCATTTTACGACCGAAATCATCGACGGGACAGCGACAGCGACAGCGACGGTTTCACAGTTTTCGAACGGAAGCCTGCAGTTGAAGTTGCGGCCGATGAAAGCACGGCATTGGTTTATAGCGAGGGATCGTTGATCGGCGAACGATCCGAGCCGACCGTTACGGTTCACAGAGCTGGCCAACGGACGCGAATGTGTTGGTCAAACTGCGATGAGCTCTTGATCGGAAAACAATTAAACTCTCGAACTCCTCGCACACGGTACGTGTATGTATATATATATATACATATGTGTAGAATTTTCTTTCCAGTTTCGTTCGCGGACAACAAACAAACGCAGAGACGGCTGCACATATACGCGGTGTGAATGGCGAAGCGATCAGAACACAGGTATAATACGGCCGAAGCATACGCCGAAGCTGTGATTACTAATTTCAACACAACCATCCTCCCACGGAATCTCGTTGTCGAGCCTAAAAGCAGCGACGTATTATCATCACGTTTTCGGAGCTTGGAGGGACGGAGGAAGCACCATTCGGACACCAAATAAATATAACTAATTCGAACAGATATCGTGATCGATACGCGGCAGGCCTCGGATGATGATCGGTGCGGCTTGAATATACTGTAACTGGGAAACTACCGCGCGGTCACATCAGGAATTTTCGTTTCAGAATTTATCCGAGAATCTATCCACGAAACATATCCCACTGTCGATCTGAATCGCCCTGTAGAAAGACAAGGGATATTTCAAATTCTGTCCAACGTTTCCCGAAAATGGAGCCAATTGTTGAGGAAAATTGGTATATATGATGAGAAAACGAAGGAAAAAAATTAACAATTTCGGATGGCGTTATTTCAATCGCAACTATTCCCGGGCCGTTGGACGTAAGCCGTGAGTGTAACTGTGGGATACTCGGAGTAAGATTTACCTGAAACTTGACATTTCTGAGGTAGGATAACTAGGCTACGCATACGCAAATGGGTGGATATGTATGTATGTATGTAAGTAAGTAAGTAAGTAAGTAAGTAAGTATGTATGTATGTATGTATGTATGTATATATATGAGTAAGTAAATATTTTCCCTTCGCCCGTCACCTGTATCCCATCTCGCTTCCCTTCTCCCTCATGCCCTCCTCCTCCTCCTCTTCCACCTTCCTTTCCGACTGTTGTAAATTGCTACGAGCGAGGGTAAACGCGGGGTGAATATTTCGCTGATGAGTTTCCACCGCGATAAATGTTCCATCGTGTAAATTTCATACGCTCATGGGTATATATATACTATATACATAGGTACATAGATAGATAAAACATACGTAGGTAGGTGTGTAAGCAGCACCATGCCCTGCAAAGTTCATCGTGTACCTGTAGCACGAGTAGGTACCTAGGTTATACTGTGCCGGATAATTTGATGGAACGTTTTACAAATTTCGCAACGGAGACGCAGCTGGGCGATGAGGGAAGAAACATTTGGCATGAAGATGAAACGCGCGGGAATATTGTTGGCAATGGATGACCGAACCGTTCGGTGCAGGATAGGTCCCGCAAGCCTTTCGAACAACTTGGATTCGAGGAGAAGGAATTTCGAAAATCACCCTTGCTATCGCTTGGACAAGATCGCTCTTACCGTACTCCGGGTAGGTTCCAACTCACGGGCCGACGCTGGCCAGGACTGGCCCGGTGCTAGCTATGGCTGGCCCAGGGTTGGCCAGTGCTGGCCCAGAGCTAGAAACCTACTGGGGGTTCGTCTCATAGCGAAGCGAGTAGGAGCGAAGAGAGGAGAGGATGAGAAGGATACGAAAAACGAAAACAGCAAGAGACACCGGCGTGCGTGGGGGGTGAGCTGGAAACCTTGGTAAAATAAATTCCAACCCTTTCTCCTCCGAGAGCATGAGGCCGGCTCTGTGCGAGGTATAGAATTGGAGGAAGCGAGAGTACAGGGAGGAAGAACGTCCCTTCCAAAAGCCTCCGAAAGCTCTCTTCCCTAATTTCATCCATCCTCCTCAAGCTGTGTAATCTAGAGGAGCAAAGTGATAAAGACAGACAATCTCGAACATATTGCTACTGCCACTGAGTGTGTATATATATACATCGGTAGATACACAGCGACAACTGTCCGGGTATACCTACCCAGCGATAGGTATAAGTAAAACGAGAAGCGAATGCTAAAGAAGACAACTCAGCAGCAACAAGTAGATATGCGAATTTTCTCACGATCAGTGGTCTTATCTTCCTCGTTGGAACTTCTGCGCTGATCGTGAGGCTAAGCTCTACTCTGCAGAGAGGCGTTGACAGAATTCTTGTCGAGAGAAATCCAGTTAGGGGAGATTTATTATCCCTCTTTTTCGTGGAGATTTTTTCGTTTCTGATGGTTTTTTTTCTTTTTTTTTTTTTCGTCGTTAACACGCCACCAGAAATTAAATATTTCGAATATTCCGATTTTCAACGCCCGGTGCAGGGTGAAATGAATCTTGGAGAACGTAGGATAAGACGGACGTTTGCAGGTATACGTTATAATTGGCGAGTTTTTGAATAGTATTAGTACCTACGTTCGAAACAATCTTCGCGGGATTCGTCTTGTAGTTTTGAAAATTGTATGCATAGGTATAATACACATATATATATATATATATATATAACATAAAACAAAAGTTTGATATGAAATTAAAACCGTAACCGTTGAACGTGAGCCCGGAAACTCTTGGAAGCGGTTGGGATTTGGGAACTTGGGACCTGCATGAGAATATCGAACTCACCCGGACTATACAGAAAACGATCGCAACGAAAAAGGGAACGAAACGAATGCAGTCGAGAAGATAGAAATCGCGAATATCCGCATTGTACTTTTCGTGAAACTATACGATATCGTTGCCGCGTCATAGAGCCATTTTTTCTACGGAATTATTTTTCATCCGTGTGTCTCGAAATTAGTGATCACGAGACTACGGAGAGACGAAAAGTTCGATTCTTTCCCGTTTCCCTTTCTTGGGACGATAATCGCGGAGTCAATTTCGAATGCGACGAATCGTCGAACGGTGAAATATCCTCTCACCCGATAAGCTTGTTAAAAAAACTCGTTGAAACGTCATCGCGCTGATCTTCGTATCGAGTTTGAAAAATCTTCTCCCCGATTACGTGAATGGAACCCGAAATTTACAATATCGGTATATAAGCCGGCCGAGAATCGGCAACCCGAATGTAGCGATGGGATGTGAAACCTGAAACTGAACATAAGGTCCGATCTATATAACACCGGAAAGCAAATTCGTGAGGGTTTTTACGCGAACTGTGGGATAAAGAGGAACGAGGAAAGGTGAAGAAATGGCACCGCGCAATGGATAAGTGGGGGAAAAAAACGGCAAAAAAACAAAAGAGAAGAGCCAAGGTGCAGAAGGTAAAGGTGGCGAAAATGGTAGCTTTTGATGGGAGGATTAACGCGCATTCAACATAGGTACTATGGGGAGGGGGTCAATTTGAATGGTGCAAACGGGGCTTTATAAACACAGCGCGTTGGCAAAAGAAGAATAAGAGGACCGTTGGTCGCGTGGTGGGTTCCGCGGTGTGGTGTATATCGATCTTTCTTCCTGCTAGGTACGAGGCTCTATATTTGGAACGCGATGAAAGAGAGAGAGAGAGAGAGAGAGAGAGAAAGAAAGAGGCTGCCCCTCTAGGTAGATCTCCTCACTCTGTCCCTCTCCGTCTCGTCTTCCCTTTTTCTCCCTCTCTTTGCCGTGCTCCCTAAGCTGTTTACGAGACCACGCGACCGCCAACAAACATTTTCCAGACCCTGCAATTGCCATTGAGTAATCCCTTCGGCTATAGAAGGTCTTCGGTCCTAGGTCCTGGGACCTAATGCGTAATATTCACAATGCACGAGTACGGACCATTTTGTACGAAAACTCGGACTGAATAATCCGATCAACGAACGGGCTACGAATCGCGATCATCGAGTCGAGAAGGAAAACGGTGACGTGGCTGTAGTAGTAGTGGATGAGTATAGCACACGTGAAATTCTCTAATTTATGAATTCGAACATAGTTTATGTGAAAATTTGTAACAATTATCAAGAGCCATACGGATTTCGTGGTTATGGGGTATGATAATAATGTTGACAAGTGTTCTCGTGATTTGTTTTTCACCTCTCGCGGTGGGGTAAGATGTGTGATTTTCATTTTTCATCGCTATTCCATCAGATTTACTGTTTTTTTTTTTTTTTTTTATCAATTAGCGCGCACGCCGGGGGTGGGGGTCGTTCTTTCGCGGTGGGATCGATCGGCGGATCAGAGAGAATCGACTGAGGGATGGAGAGGAAGAGAGAGGAAAAAAGCGGTACGATGCAATGACGAAGATACAATGGAATATACGATGTAGATGCCTGTAGATGTGTGTTGTACGAGCGTTAGACGGAGTCGAGATATGATTGGGATAGAGAAGAGATTATCGCTCTACGGCCGATAATATACGTATTGTGAGATAACGCGAGTACGCAACGGCGACGTTGGAGGAAAGTTTTCGTGTACCTACTTAACAGCGCGAAGGAAAGTAAAGAAGAAGTAGAGGAACGACAGACAACGGCGGGTCGCATTTTATAGAAAACGGGGGTGATGAGGCTAACGCACTCGACGTACGCGACGTCGTCGCGGTGCATGTATGACAAGAGAAGAAAAGAGAAATGTGAGAGGAATAGAAGAACGTATACGCTTCCCCTGATGACTGAAATTAATAACATAAGTTTCATGCCGAAGAACGAGCGTAAGTGGAGGAAAAACACTCGCGAGGAACTGAACAAAAACGAAAACGTAAACGTAAACGTACGAGGCAATTAGCAGCTCGCGAACGGAGTGTAGTAAAAAAAATTCGCAAAAACGAGACGACGAAATGAAGAAACAGCCAACTGCGTGCACAACATGAATATGCAATGGATGACCGAGGAGGAGGAAGCTGTGCTGTGGAAACAGAATGAAAACACGGAGTAAATAAAAAAAAAAATAAGAGGCAACGGCCGCGCGTAGAAAAAAAAACACCATTTCGAAAATTTACGTTTCCCGTGATATTTATCTGCAGCGTATACGTATTTCCTTGTCGAACTTTGATTTCCGGGCACAAGTTTGTCAGTTTGCCGAATGAATTTCCGATATACCTGTAGTAGCGTTGATCATTATATAGTGATAAGTTAAGCTTCACTTTCAACCGAGCTATAACACAGGCGCCCCGTCGACTCACGGCCGAGCCAGCCCTTCGTTGTTGTATCGAAATTCAAATTTTCGTTACAATCAGTAGAATACTTCGTCAGCCGCGGATTACTATCAGCGCGCGTCGAACGGAGGAATGGCAAAGTTTCCGGGGTCGTTTGTAGTTTCAGGATAAAATTAGCGAAAGATTATTTTCGTTAATTTTGCGACAAAATTTACATGCGAAAATTACACGATACGTTTTGAGGAAAAAAAGGAGGAGTTACTTCGCGTGCATTCACGTATGTGCCGGCATATATATTACATTACATACGCAGGAAGGTTGAAGATCAGAATTTATGAAAGGGTCGCGTACGCTCTGGGGTGACAAAAAAAAGGAACTTATGGGACGTGCGCTCGACGCGTACAATCATTTCTCCTCATTTTTCTGTGCGTTAAAGTCTGGGTGAACGCACGGAGGGACAAATTTCGACGCAAAGAAACGCAACCCCCGGCTTTTTATTACACCGCGGCGGGTGCCTAGCCTGCAAGATACAACCTATTCGACATTTCTTCTTTTTTTTCCTTACGTTTTTCCTTCTTCCTCCTGCCCGCGGAGAGATTAAGACTTTTCAGATCCCGTACTGATTAGGATCTAACAACAATGGGACAACAATGGTCGAGATATGTTTTTCAACCCTATTGTACGACGGTTATCCCTCCGCCCTCCGCTCTTCGTGGACTGCGAGTATTCGGAGGATGAACCCCTCATACCGCGTGACGAAATGATGCAATTACGTGTATATAGGTATATATACACATTACGTACACGCATGTATTAAGGTGGAGGTTTGTTCGGGGGTAGGTGGAATTTCGACCGCGACACTCCCTGGATCGGTTCGAAATTAACGAATGAAAATCTCGGTGAAATTTTAGCTCTCTAGGTCAATATGGGAAAGCGTGCAGCCTGTGAGCCCGTCATTTCGCCCGTTTGATCGTCATAGGATTTTTCATGGAAGAAAGTTCGCTATTTTTTTCCGCGCCTCTAGCGCCCTGGAGTAATCCGCCGTTTAGTCACTTTACAGTAACATAGTTGGTTATAGCATGCAAAAACTTATACAGCCATCTGAAATCATATTTCACAGAGATGGCCGCCGGCGTCACGGATTCTGATTTTGCAAAAATTTCACTTCCCGAATCGGCCGGGCGGCTACTCTGTGCGAAATGCGACTGGAGATGTCCGGAAAAATTTGTACATACCTACTTGACCAACTGAACTGTGGTGCTGTAAAGTGACGGTCTGCCGGATCTTTGCCGCGCACTAGAGGCACGGAGAAAAATAATGATCTTTTTCGATGAAAAATCCTACGCTAAATGAACGGGCAAAAGTACAGGCCTGCAGGCTGCACCCTTTCCCCATTGAGCTAGAAAGCTCAATTTTTCCACAGATTTTCATTCATTAATTTCGAACCGATCTAGGGGGCGTAGCGGTGAAAATTCCACCGGCGCGGCTCCCAAATGACGGCCACATCTCCGTGTACGTTTCCATCGTCGTCGTGGTTCTTTTCTTTTCGGATACTTTTTTTCTTGCCATCGTCGCTACAGAGTAGTATCTCGCTGTAAACTGTTTATAATAACAACCCGAATAGATTTTCGAGAATTGTATATATGGACGTATGTATAGAAATTATGTGAACTTGAAACTGAAATTTACGTTCCCCTTTATTTTTGCTTCTACGTGAAATTTTGAACCTCAAAATTTCCATTATCATCCCTTTTCTCCATTTTTCCAATCGATTCAGGGATTCGCGTGTTGGTATAATCGTACGCGAATTACATTACCTCATTAATAACCTCGAAGATTGTAATTTATAGCTATATCGTACAAGATAATTTTGATCCTATGGTATAAGTATGTATGTACGTATATATAACGTTAAAATACCTGAATAACTCGTAGGAATTGATTTTCCGCAAAAAGTTCACAAACCCCAACTTACGAGAAAATTTTGCAATTCAAATTTCCTAATTGTTTAACCGCCGTTTTTAAGCTCTCGATTAATAATTCGTACAAATTGGTGGATAATATTGTACATAACCTATATATTATATACTATATATACATTCATATACTACATACCTAACCCGTCGTTGATATAATGATTTCAATCCATATAGGCGTACGTCGTTTATTGAAAAAAAATTGAAAATCAATAGGAAATTTGCAAATCTTGGAATCTGGGATTATGGAAACAACCAGAAACAACGCAAAGCATGTATACCACACTATATCGCGCATGATGAAGAACGGAGAAAAATATCCGCAACGAAAGGCCGGGGAGGAACAGCAAAATAATGAGAGAAAAGGATCAAAATGCAAAGAAAAACAAAAAACACGAAAAACAAAACGAACAACAACAACAGAAAAACGAAAAATAAGAACGAAAGAATGAAACTGAAAAGCTAGAATTCTTGTATATATATAAGTATATATAGGTATACACACCACCGAGCAGCCAGCTAGTGCGATCTCTCAACATTTCATTTCATATTCTATACTATTGCTACATGTGTATGCAGTATATAGTATATACAGTACCTAGTATACACCTTTCCACAATTGCTGCAACGGGACTGAGAATTTTCCCGAGCCTTGGGTCGGTAGGGGTACCTCTATAGTCGCGGAAAATGTAGACAATAGCTACGGCAGATCGATATACATAATATACCTGGATACGACAACAACTGCAACTGCGAATTGTAAAATATGTACAAATTATGGACCGGATGATCGATCGTAAGTGCATCGATCGCAAATATATTTTCCAGATGTTGAGACCGTGTTTGCGGTGCGGTGCGTGTCGCGGTGCGATCCGCAAGGAAATGATTCGCGTGCACCTACACGTTGTACGTACATGTACATGTACGATGTAGAAATAAGAAATATCGACGGTAAAAATTTTCTCGCGGTTGCATTAGGCGAAGGCGGATAAATTCATAGAGATTACAGACACGACACAAGTTTCCCAAGATTTCCATGCTGCCCGCGTATAACGTAGTCGGATTCCCTGAGATCCTGATGCGTCCGCGATTTCACAATTTCCATGACGGCCACCGACCGATCCATCCGCGCAGAGCATGACGCGGCTGCACCTGAACTCGTGCGAAAACCGGCGTAACCCGGTATATTGATAAATTGTAACGCGAGAATCATTTTCCGAGATACAGATTGCGAACCACCGGAGCCTATGCGGTGGTCTGCCTCTGGGCGCGAAACGGATCAACCTTCTCATCATGTGTGTATATGTATATATATATATGTGTACACCGTTGGAAAACAAGAAAAAAGATATTGCAGGAGGTCCACCCCCGAGTTTTCACGTTGATTTTGACATTTTTGTTTCCTATCCAACGTATAACACGAATAATCCTTGTTATTTGAGCGTACGAACGTTGTTTCGACATGAAAAAAAACGTTAAAATTAAGACGAAACCTCCTCCTCCTCCGACATTTTATTTTTAACAGTGCAGTATATTGGATGAAAAGGCTTCCGCGAATTTCCGAGATCGAAATTCTCCGTGTTCCATAATTTTGCAAACGAATGAACGAACAAAACAACTCGACTGAACCGGTATTGAAAGAAAAGAAAAAAAAATGAAATAAACCGCAAAAGTGGCAAAGATTTCCATCCAAAGCGATTTTCGAAATTTCAAACGTATGTATGTATGTATATATACATTGTCAGACATCAGCTTCGATGGAGAAGAAATGAAAGTTTGGATAAACGAGTATGAGTTTGCGATGGATGTGTGAAGAGGAGCTAATTGTATCGTCACGTAAAGCACCGAAGCTTTTATACAGAAAGGGGAAAATTTATCTTTTCATATGAATTACATATTATAGTATATATATATACCATGCATACCCACAAAATAATTAATGATTTACTGTAAAAGCTGTAATCAGAACATAACGTCGGTTCAAGTATCGGGTACACACGGATGCAATGATTCACGTCAAAGTATACACGTAGCCGGCAATATAATGAAAATGAAACGATCTCAAACAGAAGTAGTAGGTATGTAGTACAGCAACGGCTACATCCATAAAATGTCTGGTTTTATGGTTTAGGGTATTCGGTATTAGGTATTAGGTATTAGACGGGCTTTATGGGTGTCCCGCGAGTAAATAAATATATCCACGTAAGAAAATCGGCAATCCTGCGATAGCGTGGAAAGAGATGACAGCAGACCAAAAGCTACGAATAGAAGCGCGGCTCCGTATTTTACGTTAGACGAACGTAAAATGAGGTAGGTACACCCGGTACATTGAATTGCGCACACTCCAAGTTGGATGAAATTTTCATCAGAAGAGGAATAATGTGATCGGCAAGCATGAGGCACTGAAAAATGCATATGAGTAGGATTTTCTTTTATTTCTCTGCAGTCTGTTTCGGCTCGAATATTCTCGACGGGGCGAAAATCGGTAACATTCGTTATCGCCATCTCGGCAATCGTCGGATAGGTTAAGATAGGCGGAAGAATGTAAGACACAAAATTTGAATGGATAAGAAAAACGTGTACTAGGCCCAACTCTGGGCGCGAAACCGAAGGGGACGAAAATTTCTTGCATCTCTTTCGTTTGGCGCCCAACGTGTGGGGGTGGCAGCTATACCTGCATGGTTTATTTTCCTGTAATTTTGTGTCACGCGATTTTCTACGTGTGTTTCATTCTCCGGGGATATGCGAAATGGCGAAAGAAGTAGATTTTCTCGCCGTCGAGATCTTGCGACTTAAAGATCGATGATCGATCGATCGATCGATTGATCTATTCGAGGGAAATTTGTTGCAGAAAATAATATAATGCACATGACATACCTAATACGTACGCGAACAAATCCCTATGTAGAACGGTTAGTAGGGAACGCTGTTTGTGACGATCGATTAGCTTGTCCCGATGCGGGCAACCAAAATCCAATATATTAATTACGGCGAACACGCATGTGTCAGATAATCAGGAGTTCACGTGCTCTGACTACACCGATATATATATATATATATATCTATGTATTATAGTAGGTACTACATACTACAGTCTACCACACTTCGTACGTACAACGGAGCCGAATAAAGGTCACGAAAGCTTTATTGATACAAGATGTACTTTGAGGAACGTTACTTTTTTTTATATTTTCACCGCATATGTATGTGCGTATGCTCTATGCGACTGATCTCAACTTCGTTACTCCAATTTTACAAAAATTTTGGGAGTCGTAACCTCTGGTTATTTTTCTTCCCGTGTTTCTCTCATTTCTATTTCCCTTGAAAAAGGTAGTTCGAGGCACGTGAATAAAATTCATCCGATTTGAAGCACACTTATTTCTATTCCCGACACACGATTTTCATGCGTTCTGGGTACAGCTATATCGCATATATATTACGTACACGGTTAGAAATACTTTGTGTTTGTAAATGTTCAATTTTTCGCATGTTCGAATTATTGTGTAAAGATCAAGCTTTTTTTCGTGTCGATTCGACGTCAACTGTCTATGTTGAGTCCGTCGAAATGTTGGGTTTCAAGTTTAACATCGAATTCCAAAATTTCAACACAAAGGAAATGTGAATCAGCTCAGCAAGTAAAAATGTTAAATTTGACGTTACTGTGTTCTCCACCAGAAGCGTTCGAGTGCTTAACTTTCTCGCGATTGAAAATGTGCAACGTCGAAACGAGAAAGTGTCTGAAATCCAGAGTCTGCGATTACCGGATCACTCGGAAACTCCGAACATTAACCAAGTCGATACTTGTGTACGAATTTTTCATTTGGTCACTGGCCACATGGAAACCAGAGTGAAAAAAAAACATAAATCGGTGTTGGTCGAATTGAGAATTATTTGTAAATTGAAAGTTGACGGTGTGTACCTATAGGAAAGAATCTGAAGCGAGTCAATAATTATCCACACAAAAATATGAATGCGTGGCTGGAACATTGTTATCCGGGTGCATACGTAGATTATTTCGACGTCGAATCAACTCGCGGAAAATGTGGTTATTACGAAAACGAGATGTTACCTTCGTGTTGAATCTTTAACATTATTTTTCTAACCGTGTAAGAAAACAAAATTACAACTCACCATTCGTATGCGTTTGCGTGTGTGCGTAGTTTTCCGTATCTATGTACGTAATTTTCTCAACAAATTTTCTTCATGCACCGAAATCTGATCGCGGTAGCATCGCGAGGTGCAAGAAAAGACGCATCCTCGGTTCCCAAAGAATATAATATCTCCGATGTGTCATTTATTGGTCTATTCCGATTACACATTATATATACTATTATAATTCATATGATTATGTAATGCATAAACTATCATATTTACAACCGACGAAATTTCATTAAATACGTCAGATTATCGTCGATTATTTCATATTTTATTACAAGAATATACTAAGCGAATGTATTTTATTTACGATGTAGGTACGTTTTCTATCAAGTGGATTAATTTTCCCGTTTTTCGTACGGTTTATATATCGTTCTTATTCATTCATCGCCCGCGCACACGTATCAATGATACTGTAAAATATGTTCATACGCCACACGAGGGCCTGTCGTTGTCGTTGTTGTTGGTCGCCGATGTGCAAAAATGCATTTTTTCATTTCGATTTCGGGGTTGAAAATATGTTTTCAACTCATTTTCACTTTTCTTCACTCACTTATTTGCTTATTCTCATTCGTTCTCACTTTTTGTCGCGTATTTCGTTATTCTCATGCAAATTTCAATCAATTTTTTCCCGTTGCGTGGTATAATAATAATAATAACAATAATACATTTGCGTAAAACGCCGCAGGTATGTAAATAATTATATCGAACAAACGCGAACTTCTTTCCATTCTACAACCGCGGTGCAACAGCAGCGGCAGCAGAGTCGTTTTACATTTCGTCCGTCCACTACAATCCTCGTAGGGCATTGGTTAAACCGCACGTTATTTTTCAATCCAAAATTCACAAGTTACGGTAACACACATTCCATATTATTCAACGTATAAAAGTGTTTTCTCAAAATTTTACTTTCAATTTTGTCATTTTATTTTTTACCTCTGCAATTTTCGTTTCTCACACGAACTTCGTATACTCTACATCGCGGACGAAACGGCTAACGAGATGATGAGTATATTCTCACTCTCGTTCGTATAACGCAAAATGAATCACCTAGAAAAAAAATCACACGGAATTCCGAATACGTAATATACTACAGATCGGTTTTCCGTGTACTTTTTTTTCTCCTTCCGAATCCCTCGATCGATAATTAGATTGGATGAAAAAAAAAAGAAAAAAAATATCTTTTCATTGGTAGTGGAGGAAATTTGACCAATTAATCAAATGATCGATCAATTTGTCACTGTTTTTCCCTTTCTCTCTGTCTCTCACTGCGTCCTGTCGAATGAAAATTATTTGACCCGGCACCAACTGCAACGTTGATCGCAACAATTTTTCTCTCGCCTCTCAATATAGTTATATACATACAGCTATAGGCATGCGTCAACATAGACGAGTAATTTGCAAGACAGTAAAATACTTAAATATCGATTGTCACGCGGAAGTTTGTCAATTTTTGACATCGCGCGTTTGTACTTCGATTTACCGCAGTATCATCGGACTATCCCGGTAGTACCGGCGCGTTATTTCAAAAATATTAACAAACTTTCGCAATATTTCGTTTCGCCATCGGATTTCTATCTTCCGATAGCAACTATACATATATATTCTATCGATCCCGATTATTCCGTTTTCCATCCATTTCCCTAATCCAAATCCACGAACGATCCGCACGCGTGCGGATAGCCCGTTACGAAAATTTTACCTCGCCGCCGCGCCGCGCCGTTGCGGTTAATTCGACGGAAAAAAATGTACGACGAGAGAAAAGTAAAGAGAGTATAAATTATCGATCAAAGTATATATATACGTATACAATAATTATACATACGATAAGGGATGCGAAATTATATCGTATACGTTTCCGAAGGTTTCGATACACAAATGTTCGCCAAATTCGGCAAATCCGCAGCTTGTGACGAAAAAATGGCAAATAAAAACGTTCCTATCATTTCCTCGTTATTCAAAAACTCTAATGCAAAAAGAAATTGCATATAGAGAACGGAGAAACTATTATCCAACGACCGAGCCAACAACGGACCTGATAAAGAATTGTCAACTTTCGTCAGAATTTCGGAATTCCGTATCATATGTATGCCTTTTATCTAGACGAGTCAAAAAAATACACCGAACGCCCCGCGTTTTCTTCTTCGGTAAGTATATACAAGTATATATAGGTATATATACCTAACGACGAGATAATAAATTCAATTGATAAATTGTCAAGACAAATTATTAACACGTTCGAACTTCCGCTTTACGCGCGAATGCAAAATTTGTATAAAATCGTTCCTCTCCCCCCCCCCTGCCGCTCGAAAAAAAGAAGTTCAAAATTTACAAATGTTGTACGATACGTGAAGGTATATTATGTATGTACACATATAATGCATACGTATTTATTATTTATTTATTACGTATAATTTTATTACTACTGCAAATGATTCGCGGACGATACATCATTTTCCCCTGTACAATGTATATATATTATACCTACAAACCGCGAGCACTGTGGTCTGACGAGGACTGCGACCCGTGTTGGAAATCCGTTTTCTGCCTTCCGTGTTTAACTGGGCATGCGTCGCGACGCCGCGCCGCGCCGTGTAACGACAGGTAGGTATAGGTGTGTATACGTGTGTATATATATATATATATATATATATATATATATATATATATATATATATATATACTATAGGAGGTACAACCAGACAGGAGGGGCGAGAGGCGACTCGACCGACCCCTGCACCGCCACCCCGCGCCAATACGGATCTCTAGTCGCGCAGTGTTGCGCGTTGCGTGTGCCATGCACGGTTCGACTCCACTTTTCGAATCCATTTGTCTTTTTTTTTTTTTTTTTTTTTTTTTTTTTTTTTTTTTTTTTTTTTTTAATTTCTTCTTTCCGTTGCTTTTTTGTTTTTTTTCGTCACTTTTCTTCACTCTACTCTGATCACGAATGTAGTTTTTCCGATCGTTCGGAGCGTGTAAACCTCGTGTATATATACGCACGCAGCTGCGAATGTACTTCCTCTCTGTACACGCGTGGCCATTTTTTTTGTTTTTTTGTTTTTTGGCGAAAAAAAAATCCCTGACCTTCCCCTGACTTTCCCTGATTGCGAGCGTCCGTCGGTTGTGCAATTTTACCTGCATGACCAAAGTTCTTATTGTTTCATCACCGCCGCCAATCGATACACCCCTCCCCCCCCCCTCGCCGGTTCATTCGTTTCTGTTCACTATTTTTGACAAGAAATTCTTTCGAAAAGATCTTGCTTCGTTAATATTGTTGTAACGACTGTTTGTTGTTTTTTTCTTTCTTTTTTTCTTTCTTTCTCCTTTCATTTTCATTTTCTACGCAACAACAACAGTTTTCCGTCGGCATTTTCTCACGGATAATATGATAACGGGAAAAGAATATTTTTGGATTTCCATCCCAGTCATTTATCAGATGTTTGGCCATTCCCCCCCCCCCCCCCCCTTCCGACCATGGCCGAGTTCGAAATTTCCTGAAATTTTCCTGATTCCTTGAACAATTTTATGTTTTCCTGACATTTCCCGGATTTCCCTGACTGCGGCCACCACGTTACGGGTACGTCCCCCTGCGCCCATAATCAAGCCTGCAGCTCCGTACCTCGTCGAACTTTTCGGCTTTTCCATCGTGTCTCATAAAGCTTTGTGTGCTGTTAATTCTTTTGGTTCTTTTTATTTTTCTTCTTTCTACTCCTCAACTATCGCTCGCTCTTTTCGTTTTCACGATTTTTATCATCCGTCGATCCGTCGGATTCGACTCGGTGCTTGATAATTTTTCTCTTCGCTCGCGTTTTTTTTTTTCATAACCGCAAAACGTACGCGCGTCCAAAATTGACGACGAATGGAGTTCCATATAATACGAAAATTCTACGAAAATTCGGAATTTCGAAAAGAAATTTTCTTTGGACAAAAAAAAAAAAAAAAAAAAAAAAAAAAACCACGAAAAATATGCATTTTTCGTTTGTTTCTTTCGTTTGTGTCCGTCCCTCCGCGCTTTTCCTCCGTAATTATGATCCAGCGGGGATTCCATCACAATTAGATACGTATGATCGTCATCCAGCCGATCACGCCGTTTATCGTCTCATATAACCTCTAACGATTAATCGCAGTATAAAAATATACCTACGTTTATAGTCACTATTCGTCATTTATATGTTATAACAGCTGTAGGCATACTGTATCATGCATATATACCGTATATACCGTATATAACGTGTGTATTTATATATATACATATATATATTAACTGCGTATTCGTCGACGCGATCGCGTATCCAGCCAGGTTGTATACGCGGACACGGGTAATTTTCCTGTATACGTATGTATAACCTGTACGCTGGTACGTATAGGTATGTAGAATATATATACATAGGTGAAGGGGGGAGAAAATAAAAGGTCGAACAAATCGTTGAAACGGGCGAATTTTACGAACTGCACTGTACGCTTCCGATAATTAATTGACCCGTTTGAAATGATCGCGCTCGCTCCCTGGCCCCGGATGGTCATCCCTCTTTCTTTCGCGATACGGCGTTGCGAATAATTAAACCAACGTTCGTGACCTTTCGACGCGAACGTGAACGCGATCGCGACGAATGGATTTTCGAACGATCATATCATTACAGGCGAGCAAATTTTCTCGACGATCAGACAACCAACGGATTCCTTTTCATCGTTTTTGGGCCCTTTGTCACAAAATTGGCACAAAATTGTGGGTGGAAAATTTTACGGCCCCTGTGTGCACGTACGCCGGCGGGGGCCAACGGGGAAAACGCACGCGCGTGTCCTATATATTTCTTTCTCTTCTTCAAATTTTGTGTCTCACATATTTTCGCGCGTCATTCGCGTCCGGAAATCGCCGAGATCGCGACGAGATCGAAAATAAAACAGCGATTTTTCCTACGTGGGGGAAAAATTTCATGTACAAAAAATCGTCCGGCGCCGCGTGATTTTGTGCGGTTTTACTATTGAAATTTCATACAGCTAGATGCAGGATATTTTTCCCTTAGGTATGTACGTACGTACATAGTAGGTACATATTCTTCTTGAAGATGTATGAATTGAAAGTTGAAAAAGACAAAAAGAAAGAGAAAAAGAAAGAAAACGAAAAAATATATTAGAATACAAAACATTTTCCAAAACGTTTTTATCATCTCTTGAAACGATCTCGATATATATATCTGTCGTTGATTTCTATACGTATACGTTTTCAATTCGTAGATTATGTTACTGCCACGCGGTTTTTTTTTTTTTTGTTTTTTTCTTCTTTTTCCTTCTTTCGCGTGTCCGATCTCAAACCGCGTGAAATTTCCCATCCCCCTCGCGACTCGTGCGAAGATTGGAAAATTGCCAACTGCAGTACAAATAGTTCAACGAGAGCATATATGCTAACCGATTGACGATATTGATAAAAGCCTATGTACCTACCTCGTACCCACCGCGACTACAAAACGCCGTACAATTACCATCAACAATTCATTAATCGGCTTTCCATTGTTAAAAAATTTTTCACGCGGAGCACCGAAAACGAGAAAAAAAGAGAAAGAAAAAAAAAAAAAAATTTAAACCAGTCAGAATCATTTATTGTACGTATACGTATAACGCAACGATTGGCTGTCGCGAAAAGAAAATTTCGATAGGGGGAATAACAAATTTTCATTATTATTTCGGATGATCAATAAACGGATATAAACGGAGTTCGGATGCAAAGTGAGAAAGTAGAGAAGATGAAAAAATGAAGAAAAAAACAGTAATCAGCCGCCGAAATTTTTCGCATTTTTTGCTTTCCCCGGTTGATTGCATTTTCACGTAATTGTCGTGATAAATTATTATCAGAAACCGAAACCCCGTAGTAGATTTGGAGTCAGAAGTTCATTTTCTATTTCTTCCCCTTATTCTTATTCTTGTTCTTGTTCTTCTTCTCATACTCACTTCTATTTTCATGAAAAATCTTCACACGTTTCTCGATCGTACATTCGTAAAACGTGTTTCTCAAAGTTGCGCAGCGGCGTTTTTGAAATTCATATAGTCCGGATATTTGAATTATTCGCTCTATTGGAATCGTCAATGAACATGATGCCTGCAATGTCAATGATGTCGATGAACCTATTTCCGATCGAAACAAAAATTGTAATGAATGAATTTACACACGATTTTCCGAAATTTGAGAGAAAAATTAGACACAAAATCGTCAATTTGTTTTTCAATGTGTAAAATCAACGGGCTTTAAATGCAGCAGAGATTTTCCCCTATGAATCGCTTCCATTCACGGTTCCGTCCGTAGTATATAGCCGAACGAACTTCTGAGATTACCAATTTCAAAAATTCGTAACCTTTGAAAATCTTAATTTGCAGGCAAACGGCTCCACGGTCTTGTATCGGGGGCTTGAAAGAATACCTATGAACAAAATTATTTCAACCCAATCCGGGTTGGTTCAACCGAAGCCTTCCCTCAGTAAGTATCTATACCGGACTTGCGCCAGCGCGTCGGCAATCCTACCATAGAGAGAGAGAGAGAGAGAAATTACGAAAATTGACGAAAATTGTCGAAAATTTAATTGCCGAATCGGCGAAACCGAGGATTTTTTGTTATTTCATCGAAAACAACGTGGCCGAATCGAAAGAGATTTGTCAATTTGCAGTAAGATTTACAGAATTCACATTTCCGGTGAACAAAAAAAAAACACCAAACAACAAAAAAAAAAAAAAAAACTTTCAGCTGTTTTTTGTTTCTTGAAATTCATCACTACTTATATAGTTATTGCTTCGATAGCACAAATATCGATTATCGCTCTGCATTTTCAATATATTGTCAACAGTTCAATTGGCGGGAAATTTGAATATATTTTGTGTAAAAAAAAAATACAGAAAACCCACAGTATAATGATAACGTATCTCCTGTGGATCTGCACCGGATACGTGACGCTGACGTAAAACTAATTGATCGAACCCAATAGGTTCAGGTGTAAGGTAAGTTTACCGGCAGATGACACCGGGGGTCATCAGGTAAATTGGTGCGAGATGACTGAGATGTTCATTACAGCTCCACGGAGGAGGAAGATAGATAGATAGATAGATGGATGGATGGATGGATGGATAGATAGACAGATGAATAGAGACCGGCCGAAGTTCGTTAGGGTATTGAAAAAATAAAAGAAAGAACTCCGGTGAGTATTTCGATGGAGATTTCCGTGTGTATAAAACTGCAGCGGCGAACACCTACGTTCTGGGCATTATTATCGTTTGGATTTCAAGTATTTCGTTTTTTCGTATTCTTTGAAATAAACAACCGTGTCTTATTCAATACGAAAATTTTGGTTTATAAAATGGAATGAATTAGGTGCTTTGAGAGCCAAAAATTGTATGGGAACCTTCGTATTTTGACGTAACACATTCACGGACATCGAGCTATGAATATATAGACCGAGATGACACGGTGAAAGTATACGCTCAACAGCGCATTCGCGAAATAATGCAGCTCTTATTGGCTGCTTTGATTTCAATGCAATTCCTATTGGTCGTTTCGACTTTCACAGCTCGAAACAGTCAATAGGAGTGAATTATTTCGCGCATGCGTTGTCGAGCGTATACTTTCACCGTATTATCTCGGTACTCGGTACATAGGCCATCCACAATGAAATTGTTCGAACTTTGAAAAATCGCGATAATTCCCGTGCACGGGACTCGACTTGATTTTCGAAAATCGCCAACTCCCAAAACTGACGATAAAAAAATTTGAAAATAATTCCGAACATCGATCAGTGTGTTCCGTCCGATCAATGTTACACCCAACAAGCATACGCACGCGCGCGAGAAAGAAAATTTGAATCCAAATTAGACAAAATTCACCTAAAACCATCCCAAATTCAAAAAAAGAAAGTAAAATTTGGATAAAAAGAAAAAAGAATAGAGAGAAAAAAAAACCTCTCCAAGTTATTTCAATCGAAGACACAATTTTCCCCCAGCTTTTCTACTCTCGCTTCCTCGCTCTCGACTCGCTCTTTAACTCACGTTGGATAAATGTCTGATAACAATATTACAGTACACGGAATACACGAGCCGAAGAACCGCGCTGCGTGCGAAAAAAAGTATAACGGATCTAAAAAATTAACAGGAGAAAACAAATCGCGAATATTATCGCTGGAGCCCGAAACCTTCACAGCTGTATTAACAATTCGAATCGATCGTCCTCGTTCAGCCATCCAGAGGTATATAGTAGACTAGGCGCTATAGGCTATTCTATGTGTGTATATGTACATACACACATCTATATATATAAAATATATACCTGCATAGGTACATACGTAGCGTACGCACGCTTGTGTATATATGCCTAAAGCGGCGGCGGGAGTATGGCAGGTAAACGTTTGTAAATCAATCAACTACTGCACTAGTCGCACATGGGATGCATCTCTCGCAAAGTACGGCAGTTATATCAAATCTAGTTATAGTGCAACAGCTGCCTGTACATTGTGTATGTATATTTGCGAATATGTAAGGTAGCGATGGGTACCACATACGTAGTTTATATTATGTATCGAGGATAAAGAGGGATAATTTTTTATCCCATATTTTCGCTTTTCCTATTCGGTAATTTTTTGTACAGGTCGATCGATCGATCGATCGATCATGATGTTACAAATTATCGAAAATTTTACTCATTTTAGCGAATGTAAGTGCGCGTGTGTGGGCGTGTGTTATTTTTTGTCTTCGTTCGCAAATTTTTTTCACTATAATTGCAGAACACAATTTTCATTCGCAATTCGTTGATTCGTTACGAAATTATTGTATTTCCTATATTGTTTTATTTTTATTCATTTATTTTTTTCTTTTCTCCCTTGATTTTGCAGGGAGCATTGATTACCGGGCTTCGCAGCGTAATAATCGATCGTTGTATTGTGAAAATTGATGACGACGTGTGATAATTACCAATCGACCGGTTATGTACGACAGGAAATTTGGATTGTCGATTAATTTTGCTCGTTAGGCAGCTTTGAGCAGTGAGGCACGCTGACCGCGGGGGTTTTTACAGTTTTTCAGAATCTCGTTCCCCGCATTTTTCCGCAAAACTGCGAATCGATTTCGCATAGTTTTTGCATAATCACTGTAAAGGAGTCAGGAGGCGCGCTATGGTCAACTAGATTCGGAAAATCATCACAATAATTGTTAATCGAATAATTCGTAAAATATAACCTCAAATCCCACCTCGCAGCGAAATAAATATATAAAAAATTCGTACGACATTTATTTCGCCCAAGCTGACCATAGCGCGCTTCCCGACACTGGCACAATTATTTCACAACAATTTCCAAATCGATTCAAAGTTTTGCCATAAAATTATATCTACCGAGATTATGAAGAACTCTAAAATCGGTCACGTGACCCCGTGCTCGAAGCTTTTCAGGATGATTTTTACGTTAAAGGTTGATTTTTCTCTTTCTGTCTCTCTCTCTTTCTCTATCTCTCCTTTCTCCCTGAATAACCTCTGTCCGTCTCTCACATCAGAAGAGAGACGGACAGAATGGCGAGAATAAAAAGGCAAAATCAATACTAAATATCTCTTTTTATAACGTATATATAATCAATTTATATATAAACGTGAGGAAGGAACATCACGAAGAAGGATGTCAAGAATATCAAAGAGTCGTACATATACATACTTGCATTGGTAATACATAAGTATGTACAGAAGTCAGAGGTCCATGTATACCTATACATAATTATTATACCAATATATCGTGTATAGGTATAAGTCCTTCTATTAATATACCTCTATACACGCTTCTCGATAGTAGGATAGAGGAATGAAGTACTAAAGAATATATATTTATAACGAGTGCTGCGAGTACAGGGAAGAGTCTTTGCCATTATATGTACACCTATATCATCATCATGAAAATAAGTAGACTACGTCAAGTATGTAGAGAAAGGGAAGAAAAAGAAATGGGACCAGAGACGCCCGCGCTATTCTTCATCCCCTCGTTCTCACTCAATATTCTTCATCGAACAATTTACACCGCAGAATTTATATGCATACGTATCCTATATTTTATTCTATTTTATAGAAGTTTACAGAGTTTGCGAGAGAATCGTCTTTCGAACGCGATTTTTCGATAAAAATTTCTTTGAAAACGACGATACCGTAACCCTGTTTCGAAACCTGGTGTCTCGAAAAACAGCCGATATTATTCTCCGTGTCTTATTTCGTTATTCCACTTGCCTCAACGTTATACGAATATCGATCGTGAATATGTAGATCGAAACGATCTGTACTGCATACATACGTATAATGTGATACGCGTATGTATATACGTGAAAATAATAGGCAAATATTTACAGTAATCAATCGATAAATCAGTTGAATCGACCGACCAATCAATCGTACGTACGTGCGTACGTACGAATCGCAGTAATTAAACATTCATCTATGCACGTATGTAACGTAGGCTATATGCTCCGAGGAATGTAGTACATAGTCGCAGATAGTACTCGTATATATACGCGCATATGGTATATTCCAATGCAGCAGGAATATAGGCATATATTTATAGGTAATAGTCAGCGTCCCGAAGCTCTTAGACTGTTGGAATCGAATGAAATTCGAAACCTGAGCTTTAATGTACGGGAAGGAGCTGGTGCTGTTGTATGCGGGGAAACAGCGAGCGGATTGCGAGAGGTCGGAGAAAAACTTCGGCGCGATGCAACTTGGCAGACATCGCGAAATCAATCGTACGTTACCCGCGTCTCTCCCTCGCTCTTTCCCCTCCTCACTCTCGTTTCAATCTCAATACAAACCGTCTACGAACTATGTATCATACCTATACGCATGATATATGTATGTATGTATGTATGTGCCTGCGGTATATTGTTGCGGTACGGCTGATAACGCGCGGATATACTGTATACAATCGCCGAGGAAATGAAATTTGAATTCTCCACGCGGCGCGGCGCGGGTCGGAGAAAAAAAGGCGTGAAAACACGATAAGAAAAAAAAGCTGGAAAAAGGGGTTGAAAATTATGAAAGAGAATTGTTGTTCCTCGTCGTTTTCATTATCTCCCGTTCGCGCATTCCAACAGTTTTTTCGTCCGCTTCCCGGGCTCATATTTTGGAGATGGAGAAAATATGATTTCATTCGTAAGAATGAAGGAAAAAAAACTAGAGAAACGGGAATTACAACTGCGAATTGAATTGAAAACGCGTTCGGAGGGATCGGCGTCGGTCGGTCGATCGATCGATCGATCGAACGACGCCTTAATATTATAAATGAAATTAATCGCGGTTCGATGACCGTTTATTTCGAGCATAGAGCCTAGGTGAAGCTATAGTTCAGAGGGAACGAGACTTGGGCGAGGGATATACAATTCGCTGGGATCGGAATAATGCTGTACGTAGTTCGGTTTCCACCCGATTCGATGTATGTATGTACTATGTATGTATATACATATAAATACGTACACATTATCCCTCCGATTTAACGGAGGTAAAACATTCGCGTTACCCGGTACAGCGGATAGTAAATAATATAGATACCGAGATATGTATTCATTGGGTTCCATCCACGCGGATTTCGAAGGGGACAAAACCGATCAGCCGAGCGTGAAAATGTATCAGCCTAGGCCCTACATCGGCTGTATGCGCCTGAAATCTTCATCCTATTATGTACGAAGTTACTTTACAGGAAAACTATCGTTCTTCGATCACGAATCACGATCAGTGAAAATCTATTGATTTGCCGATTTCGTGGAAATCGGGCAAATGATAAATAGAAACTGGGACGTTCGTTCGAGAGCGGTAAACAAAATTCATCAGTTTTACGTTCTGTCGTATTTGACAGAGATTGAGAAAACTATCGAAAAATTTCTGATCGAGAGTACAGAATTTCGGTCTCTTTCGATCAATTCAATTCATTGTTTGTTTCTCGAATATTCTCTCTTCGTTTTCAATAATCATTGATTTTCCTATTTTTATTTTCGTCGTTTCAATTTTTTTTCTTTAATAACGCCAAATTCAACGTCGGATATTTTCGATCGATATCAACTCGGACGTTTCTTCTTTCCGAACGTTGTCGTTGTCGATGCACAATTATTCACACGCTTTGCGAGTATTCGATTTTACGCGAGTAAGCGATAAGAGAAAAAAGAAAAGAAAAAACAACCGGAATGAGAACGAAACGACAGAAAAAATCGATGAAAGAACAACGAAACACGTCCGTCCGTTATTTTCTTTTCATCCAGAATAATATACACAGTTTTTTTTTCTTTTCTTTTATTGTCGTTTTTTTGCTTTCAAACTTACCAGCCTGCGATACCGTTGGGCTGAATTTCCTGCAGAAAAATACCGAGTTCCCCTTTGTCCTTGCTGCGGAGACCAACGACGCTGAATCCCAAGCTGGTACCTTCCGGTTTATACAACTGAAACATGAGACAAAATTGAAAAGGTTGTAATCAGAACGGATGAGGCGAAGAAAAATGTAAAAAGGTTTCGAGAAGAAAAAGGCCGGTTGATAGAATTTTTGTGGAAAAGAATAGTGAAAGTTGATCCAATCTTTTCGATCGATATTCAAGAATTTGTCAAATTCGATTCGATCTTGTCGAAATGGAATTTGATTCGAATGAGCCAGAAAATTTTATTGAAAAATAAGAAGAGAATAATCAATTACCTGAACAGTATAAATTTGACGTCCTTTCGACGCGGCCTCGATGACTTTTTGAAATTCTTTGGCGTAGGTCGGTGTAGTTATAGGAGGCATACTCAAATCCTCAGATGCTAGACTCGGACTCGTCACCTGAGAAGAGAGAGGAGAACCAAGAATTATAGATCCAAATGAACAGACACATTTTTTGTAATTCGCTAGAAACGAAGGAGATTTTCAAATTTTATGAGATTTCGAATTTCCCTGATTTTTTCACAAGGGAAAAGAAATGAGAGAAAAGAAATCGGAGATGCGGATCGACCGAAGGAATTTCCGAAAAAAACCAAAAACAGTCGCAACATTATTATCTTTTCCGAGTCGAGGGTTTTTCTTTTTCTTTGGAAATTCTTGTAACTACGCAACGCGGCCGAGAGTTTGACGAGAATAAAAAAATGAAAAAGGGATTGAATGAAGAGAAAACAAAAAACCGATCTTCTCATCACTCGACAATTAGTTTCTCTTTTTCTTTTCTTCTTTATTCAGAAATAAAATTCCAAAAGGTTACGTATCGCACGAAGTCGCGCATACGTAGGTACTTTTTCCATTTTAATATCGCTATCGTACTTTCCGATCGACAAACAGCAACGAACTACAGCCTTTTGAATAAATATCGTCCGCAGAAAAAAAGAAAAAATGAATCGCTTGTTCCGTTTATTGCGAAAAATCTGTCGACAGCAGACGATTTATGGCTGAAATTTTCATGACAAATATCCCGGCAAACACTGACGTCTGAAAATGGACAGAATGTTTCTCAGAGAAACGTTTGTTACATCTAAAACCGTTCGATAGGAATTTTTCTGAGCAACATCAGATCCGTTTCTAGATTTTGTCGGGAATGTTCGTGGATAAAATGTGGAATGTTGGACACGAAATTAGAAAACGAGAGAAAGAACTTGTCGGATTCTTTTCTGTACTGACGCCCGATCGGTGCCTGAAATGACGAAACGATGAAGATTTCTCTTTCTCGTCAAAAAGTTCAGCCTACAAAATTCTACATTTCGAGACATCAGTAAGATTTCATATTTCGATGTTTTCTACTTCCGTGTCTCAGATCAACCGCCGATCCAATTTTTTATCACCATTGTCGGTCGACGTTGCAAGCCCGAGGCTCGTGAGATCCTGCGCAATCTCAACGTAAAAAGTTTCCACAATTCGAACGCCGCGTTACCTTTCTTCGACATAATATCTATAACAATAATCATAATACCTCCAACCCAAGGAATATGAGGAAAACCAAAAATGAAGCGAAGGGATTCCTCTCACCTGAGCGCTGGTATCTTCGCTGCTGCTGTGAACGAGTCTAGCGACCGGAACTCTTTGGTCGTCAAGTTCGCTGCTGTCTTGATACATGTCTTGATACATGTTAGGCCCGAGCGGCTGAGCCGGGGTATTAGGTAGCGATAATTCGAGCTGGCCGCCAAGATTGATATCGAAATCTCCAGGTAGTATAGAGGGATGCTGACCCAGCTGAGAATTCAAATCGGTGAGGGAATCCTGGATCGTTACGATACTTCGGAACACGGGATCCTCGAGGAGGGATATCAACGCTTTCAAATCTTGACTTGTATGCATTTGTAATTTGGGATCGTCGCATTCTTCGACTCGCTCTTGGACCTGCTCCAGCAACAGCAGGGCGGCCGATATATCTTGGAAGAAGAAAAACGAAGGTAAAGAATTATGCATTCAAGTTTTCTCTCCGCTGTTTAAAAGAGTGTTTATATTCACCCGTGTTCAAAGGCATCTTGTCGACGACGATCTTCAGACACGCCAAGAATTGGTAAATGACCGCCTCGATTCTCTTCCGATCTGTAAGATAAGAAACCGGTGTTGTAGATTCAGTTTAGACTCCGCAGTCGTCAATTTTCTTTCCACTTTCTTTCTGTTATTTTATCATGCGTGACCGTTTGTTGGGGGCGATGCGCGATGAGTAATTCGTCGACCAATTGATTCGCGGATAAGTCGAGAAGGTTGGGACTCCAGCCTGAAGTCATTTTCCGAAGGAGGGAATCGATTTTGTTCGTATAACAATAATAATAGCGATGTACGGTATGTCAGGTATGCGAAAATATTGACGTCTGTATTATGCATACGTACTTTTGTACTACAGCCGATGTTTTTGATTGAGGAATTCACGATTATTATTGTAATTGCCGGATGATCGAATAGGAATAGCTACCATAATGCAGGATTACGAAATTGGAATTATTCGGTTGGTCTGTTGAGGAAATCAATAATTGTAGTACTGCCTACTATTACCTACAATGCGAAGAATTTTTGGCAAAATGGATTTCGGTTGTTATTGTACTATATTGTCCGCTCTGACTCGCGTACGAAAATTGGATTGCGTAGATAGGTTTTTGAGAACACACAGAAGCGATTGGGAGGGTTTTACGTTCGTTCGATTATTCAAATCGGAGGGAAGAATAGACCGATAACGTAACTGGACAGAGTTTCGGTCTACTTACTTCACAATATATCCCGTAAACGGAGAAAACTGCGTTGTGTTGTTGTTCGTATTGGCTAAATTTACGCTTTGACAGCTCAGTGAGCTTCTTCGGCGCTAACTCTCGCCTCTCGCTTGCTTCTGGCGATCGCTCGTCGACTACTTTTCTTTTCGTCTGACGGTAAGGACGCCGATTACAAAAATCGCGCCATCTTTGAATTTCAATTCGCAGCTCGAGAGCTCGAGAGTCCGGAAGGCTCAAGAGATAAGAAAGTAGCTCGGGCGTCGGTAACGTAGATCAAAGATTCGGAAATTTGAAATTGGAATTATTCAAAAAATATTTGAATGGCCGATTTTCTACAGCGCTATTGATTGCGAATAGATTGAATAAATTATCGAACGAATACAACATGCTACGGTTTAATTTCGCTTTCACACGCTCATTTATTCAATAATTCGTTCAATTTCGACATCAATGAATTGCAGAGTCTACGAATAACAAGGAAAACAAACACCGTAAACTATAGTACATAATAATCGGAATCTTCTGACCTCCCGACGCTTTCTTATGCATCATTTCTCCAATCAGGTGTATAATACGATACTGCAGGGATCGAAGTTTTATGTCGCAGGGATATTTTCACATCATACAATATGAGCGTTACTCCTACCGGAGAGTATTCCTTGGTAAATATCGATCACGATTAAGTGTACAAAAAATGTTCGAAACTCCCTGGAAGATTGGAGTTTCAGTGAATTTCGGTTATTCTGTAGTTCTTCGTAATTCTCGGCCGTAGTTTTTCGTGATTGATTTTCTTGGGGATCTATATATCTGTACGGCTGGTTTACAATTCACTCATTTTGCACTCTGGTATTACAGTACGACCTACCATACCTATAATATTCTAAATTGAACAAAGAAATTACCATTTGAATTAATCTAGTGTTTACGCATCATCAAATAACGGCTATAATACACCACAGAAGTAAAGACCATCCATGGAATACAATACATGATATTTTACTCTCGCGTCTAAAAATGGCCCTTCCCATATCATACGCGCAGTCGAAAGTCTATTCAAACGAAATATCCCTGTATGGTACAGATACTGAATAAAAATCAGTAAAAGCCTAATTACGTGAAAGTATGACGTCGCGGGCGATAAAATGAAGAAGAAAGAAGAAACGTAAACTGTAATTATATCACTGCGAAGATATACCTGCGATGTAATGTACGATTTTCAGCAACTTACAGCCATTCGTATACAACATAATGATCAGAACCGAAAATTAGAATGAAAGAAAAGTGGAAAAGAAGAGATTGGCAAATTTTGTTAAATTTCAAACGAATCTAGTATATGAATTATTTATAATTCTAGTTCTCACAACTTCCTGCATGATTCCGCGTTAGCTTTTCATGGACACTGCTATACGAGCAGTATTATAGTATAATTAACGGATTACAAATTTCAGCGAAAAGTGAATTTTTATTTCGCAATTCTATTTATGATATCCTGAGCCGTATCCTGTACGCGAGCCAGTGAAGTGGCCATGAAAAAATGCTAAAGAGCGATAGCAAATAGATAGGCATTCAAAAGGGACACGAAACAAAAGAAGAAGCTCGGATTCATACACAAATGAATTAGAAACAATATCTCGGTTATCGAACCTAATTTTAAACAATGGCTATATTGATACCCGAGAAACGATGAGAATTAACATCTCTCTTCAACATCTCTCGTCCCTCCAGTCGCGCAATCCACAAATTCTAGCAGCTTTAACGGAGTGTCAATGATCCTCTGACAATTGATTTTCTATGAAATTTCAGAAGTTTAACCCGCTTGCCCGTAGTTTTTCGCAATCGATTTCCGCCCGAAGTAATTATACGTGTACAGAGATACGATACATGAAGAAAAAAGTATCGCAAATATTGTTATATCGATTTAAACAAAAATTGTTCGCCTCTCCGAGACTCCAGCATCGAATATATGTACGTCGAATCGAGGAGCAGTTTTTCCAAACTTTTCTACAAATCTCAATCACAATTCACGAAATAATTCCCCAAGTAACAGAAAATACTTGGACGGAATTATCCCCTATACTTTCTACCTTGCGCGAGTGCGAATGAAAATGAATGGACGACTCGAATTTTTATCACCCAATGGAAATGGTTGCGGTAAAAAAACAATACGAGAAATTCACGCAATCTGTAGAATCGATCGTGCAGAGAGAGCCAACGAAACAAGTGAAAAAAACATGAGGTTCACGAACTCATTTTCGTATCTACTAGATTTTTGAAGGTAAAACAAAAAAAAGAAAAAAAAAAAAAAAAAACGATGATCGGCGAGAAACTGAAATCTGAAATCTGGATCGAACGTGAGTATATAGTAACTACGATAAATCTGTGGGTACCAGCTATATGTATACGAATAACTTCGCGCTTGTGCCTCGGGAGTCGCAATCAAGGCATAGCATAGTTCCGCCATGACAGAGCTCTCCTGTAAATTTTATATCTAACAACGTGATATAGGTATATATACATATACACGCGTGTGTGCATTCACCACGATCGGCTCCCGCCATCGGCTTCGGGTAGATGCGTTTTCCCGGATGTCCGAGGAAACAATGCGAGTACTTCCGGTGCGAGCAAGGCCAGTTTGGACCCCCACGAGTCCCTGCGGGGGTCGGGGGACGACCCCCTGTTACACCTGGGGACCAGAGGTTGATCAGAGCGTGTATGCTGGAACATAGAAACGCGGTTCTATTTTATTGCCACTGATTTTCTCACTCAGTCTGATTACAGGTGCCATTCGTGTTGGACGTGCCCCATCAATTGGCACCTGTGCATACTTTTTGGCCGCCTTTTCCCTTCGCCTTGTATTATCATCGCAGTTGTTCATCCATTTTGTATTTGTTCCCTCGCGAAGATCGCTGCGAGAGCCGAAAGAAGAGCCTCGAAGAGAGAAGAGGGAAGAACCGGCGAACGGAAGGTAAAATTATATTTTATCGATTACTGATTACTGATTGACGTGCAATTTTTTACGAACCAGTTTCGGAAACTGATCACCTGCCGATACATGACAGGTCGAGAGGCCCCGCCGAGGTTCGTTCGTTCATGGGGGGAAGTGATTAGGCTTCGAATCAAATATCAGTGAACTCGAAACTGGAATTCGTGTTCGTGCAGCGATTCCTGATGGACTTTCGAGACATTTTTACCTAATTCTACGATTATGTTCCACGTTTGTACAATAACCGAGCATTGCACGTAATTCGGCGTACAACCGGAGCTTCAAAGAGCGATAATCCGAGAGGGAAATCAGGTTTCGTTTCGATATAGAACATAGGTAAACCGAAACCAATCGATGGACAACAGTCGACTGATAATTCTCGGTCTGGGAGCAATAATCTAACAGACCGAATATCAACGAGGAATTCAATTCCTCTTTCGCCCACTCATCCCCCGTCGATCTCTCTCTCGAATCCCATCACAAGCTTAATGTAGTCTCTCTGCAGCGAGTTTGCGAACGAATTTCGAAATGCGGAATAAACTCCACCAGACGAAATGGAACTCGAGAAATGAAAATGTACCTGCAAACTTTCTCCTCCTCCGCGGTTCATCATATCGAGTTACTCGAAATAATTATTCACATCCCCCGCCGGGGCCTGGGGGTTGAGGGGATTGGGGATTCGATTCGACCGAATATTACTTGTCAGTTTTTTCCGCATCCAAACCGGTTGTAAAGAGCCAATTATTTCCAACGAAGAATCCAATCCGAAGCCCGAGCTCTTCTTCTGGTTTCTGCTTTCACCTAATTCCACGATTCTCATGATCCATTGGTAGGCGCTATGGTATATAACCCGTACAGTGTGAAATCGAACGTATGTACCAATTATGGACCCCAGGACAGAAAATTTCTATGTAGGTATTGCGTGCTCGTCAGTTCGAACGTCCGACAACTTCAATCGCAAACAATATCCTTCCGTTTCCGGAGTACGATCTGTCTAACCCGCGATACGTACATCGCGGCGGCACACGCATCCACGTACGTACGGACATACTTGTACATGTATAACGTGGGAATGCTGCAGGCTCTGCATTAATTACATTCCACTTCGTAAGCTTGCCTATATACGCCCATATTTCGCGCCGCTAATTAGGTACACACAACATAACCATATCGTAATCGCGCGGCGATGATTATAACGGTTGAAAATCGAGTCGAATGTCGTATGCACCGGAGGATATTGGAATATGGGGAAGCTTCAGAAAATTGTTATCATTAATCGTACCTGAGGCGGTGTTCTGACGGTTGAAAAAATTCGTAGCGAACACTGACAACGAGTCAAATTTCTTGATATTATTTGATCCTCTATATACAGGAAGGGAATTTGTTGGAACGCAGGGGAAAAAATGATTCGCCGGATTTTGAACGAGCTAGGCGGTACATTTATCACTGAATTTTTCCGTACGATGAGAACCGTCTGGTAATGTGGACTCAAGCTCGGGGTGGCAAGATTCGAGGCATCGCGCTCGACGGTGCAGTTCGTCGGTTTTTTGAAAAAATACAAACAACGCGATCGGAGGGGTGTTCGAAGATTGAAAACGTAGTCCGTAATGAATTTTTCGGTACTCGCGAGCTCAAATTTTCAGGGCATCTCCAAATTGGCGAAATCCGTTAGTTAATTGTTGCTTCGAGATTTCTCGTTTACCGCGATCAGGAACTTTGTGCCTAGTTCAAAAGAGCCACCGCCGCGCCGGGCTGTCAGTTTTGTCTCATTTGGTATATGACCCGACAAACTTCGCGGTGGATACATGATACATCGCTAAATCGCGTGAGTCGATATTCGTCAGTATACCTGATAGATGCTCTATGTATTGTTTATAAAATATGAGTATATAACGAGATCGGCCTTCTCTCGCTCCGGAACAACGGCGACCAACATAACACCAGCGCCGGCACACGGGTGAGAGTAGGTATTTATCAGTGGAACACAATGAGATTGTTGGCGCGGCAATGATCAGTAGATAATTATTTCACCTGTTACATACCGAATCGCACGTTCAGTGTCCTGTTTGCAGTATATAGTTTGCAGACTTCCGCGGGGATTGCGATGTGCGATACTTAATATGCGAGGGAGGAAGGACCTCTTTCTAGAAAACCTGGACAAAAGTCGAGGAGTGTATCTCTGTGCGGTTTCTATTTTCACAACAATTTATTGTACGTAGATCACGAATGGAAAAAATGGTAGAGCAAAAAACATCTAGGTGTTTGGAAATTTTTGAGGCGAGCAAAAACCGGGACGCGTGAATTTTCACGCGCAATTTATAGGCGAGCTCTCGTGTGCAAGGGAAAGCTCGAGAGAGTAGGGGAAAGTCTGAAAAACGAATAATCGAACAGAAGGGATGAATTTTACGGAATATTTAGCAGTCGGGAGAATAAATTTGGCAAGGACGTTCATCGATCGGACGGAATGGTCCACCTCTGCGGACGATTTGTATCCTTCGATTGAACAGTGAGGCGGTGAGATATATATGGGCAGAAAATGGAGAATTGAAAATCAGGAAACGAGGTGTGAAGAATTTCTTTTCTTTTTTTCGATCCGAAGCGCGTCCGGACGTCCAGTTTCAACGCGCGAGGGGAGAATCGAACGTGACTAATTTATGTCGTCGATTTAATTGATCCCGTTGAGGTATGCGTGCGATGTATATAGCTATCTGTATATGCAGCAGCGTGTGTTTGTCACCTGTACCGTGTCTGTTGTATCGAGAACGAAACGCGGCGAGGGTCGAAATTGGTATTACCGGCGAGTTACGAAACAGAATTGGAAATTTGCTCGGAACGGAAAAACCCGCGGATCCACCTTCCGATTTCGAGTAATTGAATACCCTCCGGGAACCCCGTGATCTACCCATAGGACACCGGCTTCGCTTCCGGAGGGGTTATCGGAGGCTAAATACTCAATCAGAGTTGGTATAGCTCGGCTCGGTGTACGGGCCGGGTACCTCCACGAGGTGCGGGACCGCGGATTCCCCAGCGCGATACAAGCTCCGATATATATCTGACGCGGTCAATTTCTCATCAAATATCATTCCAGAGCTTCGTCGAAGGTATAGCGTGTATAGAGGTAATTCGGAGCCAATATCGGAGAGCCATGCGAACCCGATTCTCTCCGAATGATTGTTCGCATAAATTATTCGCAGGGATGAGAGCATTTCTTCGCTCTCATCAACGGTCGGCTCTCATTTTCCTCGGGGTGAAGCCACTCCTGACTTGGCACCTCCCAAAAACCGTGAAAATCATGCGATTTCACCTTCGAAGATCCAAATTTCATTCTCGATTTCGGTAGAAATCTGATTACGTTGCCTACTTCTCGTTCCGAAAGACGGAAAACTTCGGGCATCGATCTATCGAAGCTCACCTATCCAGGTACCAAACCAAGATGGATGCCGTTGATCTTTCTCCGGTGATCTTTCGCGAATCTCTGCTTTCCAGCCGGTGGCTACAGGCTCGGGAAGGTTCTACTGTATTCTGCTGATCGAGTTCAGGAACTACGCTCTGTTGCCCCCGCTTTTTATACCCATCGGCAGTTTCTGTGTGTTGGGTCGACGAGTGTATTGAGCTGGACGAATGTCCTATTGGACTTCTTTGATCCATCGGAAGAACAAATTCGTTAAAATTGTTATTAGTATGTGACATACGAAGATCCTCAAATTCTGAGGGTTGAGCAAAACGAAATCAAACTTTATTCATATTTTCCGATTTCTATCTCGTTTATGCTTGTTCTTTGATTTTCATCGGATATACAGAAAATTTGGTGTGCGCTTGAATTTTTCCCCTGGATCCAGAGCTCCTTGAATACCGTACGAACCCTTTAAGGGAGAAAATACGGGCACGAGCTACACCGTAGTGCTTGAAATATTAATGAATTTCCAGGCAACGCAACGGCCGGGCAAGTAACCGTTTTCGAAAAGCGTTGGCAATAATTAAACCCCTGCATTAGCGCCTTGGCCCGGTTAAAAATTTTGAAATATACATACCAACATACATCTATCGCGTGATCTGTAATGGAAATTGTTCACATCATACGTTATACTGTAGAATAGGAAAGCGAATTGACGAGTTTTACATTTGTGCAATGATGTAGATAAATTTGTAAACAAAACGAAGCAGACTAAATAGACTAAAACAGGGCGAGAGGTATATCTGCATGTCCGAATCTCGTTGATCCTTGACGTCGAATCGAAGGCCGAATGGGGGCGGGGAAATTTGAATGAAATTTGTTCATGGAAGGTACGAATATACGAGTAGGTAATAGTCGAGTGGAGAGATGCGGCAAATAGATAAAAATGGAAAAAAAGAGAAATCGGATATACGTAGGTCTGGTGAATAGTTTCCGCGTAAATATTGCGTCGCGAGGCGCGAGGCGCGAGGTCTTTTTCCCATTGTGATACACGACATACCAAAATGATACGTCATAAAAATGGGAAAAAATCCATTGGAATTGGAATAATCACCTGGAGATGGGGGCTACTGATATAATTATCGTCATCGCTGTATTATATTACGTGCATAATAGTTATGGCCAACATTTCCACCACCATTGAATCGTCCCATTGGGTACGTGTAGCCCATTCGCTCCGTTTGAAAGTTCAGAGCGACTCTCTGGACTCAGTACTTCCACGTCCATCGCGGAGAATTAAGTGAAAAAGTGATCACGGGAAATGAAATTTTTCGGATTTTCATTTTCTCTTGTTTGTTTCCTTGTCATTCGATCGACCGTTGAATTCCTTTCGCTCTTTTTCTCGGGGCCTGCGTGTGTGTCTGTGTTTTTGGTGTACCCGCTACGCTTGTTCGCACTATACAAACAATCTTCCGGTCCACGAACCAAATTCGAACGTGCCTGCATTTTTATTTTCCATTTCATACCCAGAGAGCTTTTGGAATTCGGTGAAGCGGAAAGTTCATATCATTTTTCCAAATTTTTTTCGTTTTCGCGTTCGTTCGCTCGTTCTGTATACCCAATTTCAGCTGCGCCAATGGATTTACTACCGGTTCGTACGTTATATGGTATATATATTGCTAGCTGGGCTGTACAAATGTACGTTGAACGAACATCACTTCATAGAATTTCGTTATTTCGGTTGGATTCCGTCAATACTTTGAACTTTGATCAATACTGTACTCATACGCGGATATAAATACGCAACGACGAAGAGGAAATGTACGTCGGAGATAATCGACTGAAATTTTCATCCCGGTTCGAATGTATTTTGCATCGGATGCGATCGCTATGATGGGTCATCCTTTTTCCTGCGGAAGAAACGCCGTGTCGAGCAATTAAATGAGAGAAATCGAGAGAAAGACAGAATTATCAGAGAAAATTAATGTGACCGGATTTTCAGAAACATGGCATTTGTTCGGCCGGAATTTTTTCATACCGCCTAGTTTGATCATCTGATTGAAACTTTGCGAACAAACGATGAAGGAAAATCATCCGATTTGTGAAAAAACGAACTCTGATTGCAGGGTAGCACTCCAAGTGACATGACCACTTGATCTCACGGGAGAATTCAACTTTCAAAATGAGAAAAATCCATGATCTCTTCACTATGGTTCAAGCTATCACGGTACTCACCATTCTCAAGATGCTGACGAACGGTAAGTCTTTGTTTTCAATTTTGGGATTCATTGGACCCAAAGAAAGTTCATCAAAGAATTATATTCGCGAGATAATATTCGAGCGGTAACTCGCGGTCTCCGGTTTCGTCGCCGAACCAGATCACAAAGAAAATCATAAGATTCAGTAGTAAGAGTACCTCTCGGGGCAGACCGGACGGTCGCGAGCATTTCTACTTAAAAAATGGCTAGGAGAAGCCTTTCTCTTTCGGAGCTCTCCTTCTCTTCCTCCTTTCGGAGGATGGGAATAATCGGAGAAGTGTAGACCGCGGAATTAGCCGGGAGAGATTTTTGGCTAAACGAAGTATCAAGTTTCAAATTTGAGTTTCGAGTGTACCTGACGATGAGAAATGAAAATGTCTTGATACTCCGTCTACGTGAATCCTTCTAGCTTCGGATGTCGGTACACATTTCTATCTAGTAAAGACATATTACGAGTATTGCGAATGATTGAAAATCCGGCAAAAGTAGAATCTGTAAATTAGCTTTGTCGAAATCTCATGGCGTAACTTCCGGCTTCCGCGGTTATACCAGCGTGAAGTCACGGTTCTCTCGGAATTTCCGTGTGCTTGACCGTCCGTATTCCGTTCCCAGGATCCCTGCACCGTATTTTATACCCAGAAAAAAAAGAGATAAAAAAGAAAACCAAACTTTCATACAACGTCGTTACTCTTTCGAAATTCTCGCGGTGAATACAATCGCGTATTGATACGCGGTAGTCGGTAACGAAAAAGGGTGATAAAAGAAGCAATGAAATTCACTGTAGCATCGCGTGATATAAGTACCTACGGATACGAACTCGCGAATCGGGAGAGAAGCATGCATACAAAAGTCGGACGTACAACGAAATTGGTGTAGATACATGAAACGCGATGTGACAACATCGCGTTGTGAAATTTCTAAATCGATGTATGAGCGTACATCGGATACATACGCTGTGTGCAATTGGTCTCTTCTTCCGTTTGCGTAGTTATCGTGATTATTTTATTGCTGTAGGTATTCGTTGATTTGAAAGTTCCATTGAACCGACATTCGTTTAATTGACGTGTTTCGAGCTTCTGTAATTAGCCTACTTTTTCCAACAGCTCAAACGACCTGCAACGGGGGCTCAGGAAGAGTAGTTTACGAAAGATTACCCGATCAACAATTGCAAGGTTTCGACGATGACGTGGTGAGTGAACTTTTCGTCAATTTTGAACACATTGCGGTAAAACAGAAATGGAGTACCCGCGTCCGCGGTTTGATCTATAGTGAGGGCTGGCTTTTCTCAACACGAAATCGTTCTTCTCTTGTGCATAGGTGAGAGATTCAGCCCCGCCTTTCAGGGTGCTGGAAAAATGCCAGGAACTTTGCCTGCGCGATAGAACAGCAACGAATAATTTGGTGCGAGCGTGCACGAGCTTCGACTTTCAGCCGGGAAGCCGAATCGCTTCTTTCAGCGGGGCTGCAGAGTACGAAGAAAGCACTTGCTACTTGACGAGGGAGCAGGCCTTGCCAGAAGGCATTGGTAACCTCATGCTCGTACCAAATAGCGTTCACTTCACGGAGGTCTGCCTGACTTGTGAGTACAAACTCTAATCACGAGGCAGGATACATTCCAAATAAAAGAGAAACGGAATGGGAATGGGAATGGGAATACTGTCTTCATCAGACTTTATTTTGTCCTTTCAGCGAACCGGATAGAAAGAGAATGTCCGAACCGTCGCTACGTTTTCGAAAGACATCCTCGGAAGAAATTAAAACTCCCGATAACCGATTTGAAGGAAGTCAGTGCCGCCAATAGAACGGACTGCGAAGACAGGTGGGATGAATGAAAGTTAGAACGAAGAACAAAGAGGAAAGAGATATCTGTCGCGTTTCAAAACTGGAATAATGGCCTCGAATGTCGTTTTTTCTTTTTTACAGATGTCTGAACGAGTTCAGCTTCGTCTGTCGATCGGCAACATACGATGCAGCTCTGAGGAGTTGCTCGCTAAGTCGTTTCACCAGGAGAACTCATCCGGAATTACTCGAAGATGACCCGAATTGCGATTACCTCGAAAACACGTGTCTTAACGGTGAGGAAATCGATTTTTCTAGCAAAAGAGGAAAAGCGAATCGGAAAAACAGAATTTCATACATTGTTATTTTGATCTTGGAATAGCCGAGCGACGATGCGACGGACTAGCAGTTTTCATCAAAGAAGAAAACAAGCGTCTCCGAGGCCCCTTCGAAGTGGACATCTACACGAACCTCACCCTCGACGAATGTCAAGCTCTCTGTCTTAGGGCGGACAAATATTTCTGCCGAAGTGTCGAGTTCGACGAGCAAACAAGACAGTGCGTTATCTCCGAGGAAGATTCAGTCTCCCAGAAAGACGATATTGGAATCAGCAGCAGCCCAAGTTATCACTTCTATGATCTAGTCTGTTTGGACAACCGTAAGTTTTTGCCATAACGAGCTCTCGCATTTCTCGCCGATCGGTCGTAGTCGTGGTATTCGAGAATTTGGAACCTCTTGGTCGCTATGAATACTCGTAGTTCATATTTTCCGACGCGGACGAACCGAAATCCGACCGTTGCCCGCTAATAAAATGTAGACCGATCCACAGCGAGGGGATCCGAGTACCCGGACAACAGCGTGACGTCCCACCTCTTTGCCGACGGTCGTCGACCCGACACGGCCTTCCAACGTTACCGGAACTCGCGACTGAGCGGCGAATTTCATTCGGAAATAACCGGGAGAAGCTTGAGCGAATGCCTTGACGAATGCCTCAGGCAGACCAGCTTCCAGTGCCGCAGCGCCGTGTATTCCGAACACTTCCACACATGCCGCTTGAGCAGATTCAACCAGCGAGACGGACACAGAATTATCTACGACGCAGATTACGATTACTACGAGAATTTGATGCGTGAGTATGAAAACCCTAGCGATTTTCCCAAAATTCTCCCAAGCGGTGTGGAAAAACGACAGGAAATTGCTTCAGGCTAAACTAGAAATCAGCCCGCAGGTCTGAACCACATTCTCTAGGATTCACCTGCTGTCGATGACCGTGCGTATATTAGGTACAGGAAAAACAATAATTTCACGGGAGTGTAATTTGTCGAGTGGTGAACGATGCGTGTCGCCCTTTATTCAAGTGCAAATACATGCTTCGTGGTCATTGTTCTGCGTTGTAGGCACTCCGCGTCATCACGAACTCGTGTAACCACAGTTTTTCGTTTTCATCGCTTTGTCCCATCCGATGATCACTGCAGAATATCTCACGTTGTCAGTCACATTGATTCGATGTAACTTCTTCGCCGATTTTTAGATCAATATCTAGACGGCGATCGCGACGGTCCGGGATACAGGCCTGACCCATTAGGCCAGGACACCAACCAGGGAAGACCTTCTCTCGGAAGACCCGGTACGCCCTATTTCGTAAAGAATGATATAAAGCTCTCGTTCGCTATTATCAGTCCGCAAGAAACGCCATTTTCTTATTTCTCTCACGCAGGTTACCCCGACGACAATTCTTACCCTGGTAACAACAAGGGAGATAGATACCCGGACCGAATCCCAACCTACGATAACAGGTACCCTCCGCCAGACGACAGGTATCCTCCTCCTGGCGGTAACCGGTTCCCAATTCCTGGGGACAGATTTCCTGACGATAGATATCCGCCCGGTGGTAATCGGCCGCCTGTGCCCGGTGATAGATACCCGGACGACAGATATCCTCCCGGCGGTAGCCGGCCCCCGGTACCTGGTGACAGATACCCGGACGACAGGTATCCTCCTGGCGGTAGTCGGTATCCTATTTCTGGGAGCAGACACCCGGCTGACAGATGGCCAACCGGACCAGGGGATCGATATCCGGCTAGTGGAACGCCGAGTCGGTACCCAATTGCCGATGGAATTGGCGATCGATACCCTGGGGTCGGCTTCGGCGGAAGCTCTGTTGGCGGTAGTCGGTATCCCGGTGAGCCCGCCGATCGATATCCTACTGGACCTGATCGCTACCCTGGGGGAGCGTATCCGTATCCAACAACTCTCGAACGGTACCCCGATAACCCTTCAGATCGTTATCCAATTGGTCCTGGAAGCAATAGATTACCGCTGGATCGGTATCCTCCGGTGAACGATCGCTATCCGGAGCGGGACCGAGATCGGTAAGTTCTGAATTTTCAATTCTTGGATCGATTCAAAGACACCGGCGCTGAGATCATGCATGGACTGAAGGCTTTCCTCGGTACTACGAACTTCGAGCGTTAGTCCGGCCATCTGAATCCTGAATAGCAAATCTAACGCGATTCTCTATTTCCCGAACGAACATTAGCTACCCTGGCGGAATAAGCGCCAACGGACTATACCCGAGTGGCTTCGACGACGACGTTCGTGGAACCAAGGGCTACGGAGGTCGTCCTTACTACGGTGGGCTTTCGGGAGCGGGAGGTGGCGGAGTCGGTGGACTCGGCGGTCGTCCTCTCGGCTCATCGAGGCCGATGGGTGGCTACGACAGCGGCGGCTATTCGGACAACGGGATAATGGGGGGAGGATATGTCGGGGAGGGAGGTGTCCACCAGACAAGACCGTTCGGATCGACCGGTGGTGGACCGATAATAGGGAGACCGCCGTTGCTGTCACGCTGCGAAGATCAGGAGAATTTCCGCCAAGTTGGCCAAAGAACGAGAGTGAGGAAGCCGTTCGTCCGGCGATACACGACAGCCTCTTCACTCGCAACGTGCGAAAGAGAGTGCGCCGATGCCAGGGACTTCGTGTGCAGATCTTTCAACTTCAGGCCGTACGCCGCGCCTTACGGCGCTGAAAGAGATAACTGCGAACTCAGCGACAGGGACTCCAGGGATATGGAAATGGGCGATCCTGTTTACTACGACAGGAGCTCTGATTATGATTTCTACGAGAGGAATAACGGCAGGCAAGGCGCTGATGATGAATGTCTCGACGGTAAGTCGCGCACCAGAGCGCAATTGAGATCGATGATCGTTCACGTTCCCTCGAGAGTTTGCTCCGACCGTTCAAAGCAATTACCGTTCGTCTTGAAGGGTTAACGATAGAAATTTCATGCATAACGGTCAAGTTCCATAAAAATCTCTGAAAATCCGGTCTCTACCTCAGAATTCCCGTTAAAAAGACGGAAACTCTTATACCCGCCCCATCCCGCGCAATGAATAAAGGAAGAAACACTCATTTCCAAATTCCAGTCAGCCAAGTGTGCAGCGAAGAGGGTATGGAGTTCACTCTGAGGACACCGGAGGGTTTCATCGGACGTATTTACACCTACGGCTACTACGACCGTTGTTTCTTCCGCGGGAACGGGGGGACCGTTAATGTGCTCAGGATCAGCGGTGCCCAAGGATATCCAGAGTGCGGAACTCAGCGGGTGAGTGTCGCATGATAGAATAACCTTCGGATCCTTCGGATCGGCCGATCCTTTCGGCTGACGCTGAACACCACGTAATCCAAGGAGGATGCTCACAATTTTTTATCTCCTTTGAATTTTCTATCCCAAAGTACGGTGACACCATGACGAACATCGTGGTAGTGCAATTCTCAGATTACGTCCAGACCGGCAGAGACAAGCGATTCAATTTGACCTGCCTATTTCGAGGACCAGGCGAAGCTGTCGTCACTTCCGGCTACATCGGGGCCGGGTACGCCAGGTCATAGCTTCTTGTGTGTTTTTGCACTTTGCACAGTGTCTTTCTTCAATCACTGCCCAGAGTATTTATAGCGGAATAGAAACCCGACCGAGTAGTTAGACGTTTCGAAAAATCACCCGAATTTCATAGCGTAAATTTATACTTTGCACCACTCGCAAGTACATGACTATATATCTTTGAGCGTGAACGGCACTTTGCACGCGCACATTGCAGTATGAAAATATTTCTCGTTGATCATTCCTCCGTGTCTAACCTTCAAAAGTTCGTCCAGCAGTGCTGGGTCTCCGATACCGATAGAATATCTTCCTGCCGAGAACACCCTCAGCTCTAGAGTAAGGCTGATGATTTTGTACCAAGGAAGACCGACCACGACCATCGCGGTGGGCGATCCGCTTACCTTCAGGCTCGAGGCTCAAGACGGGTGAGTGTGCAGCCGATTCGGCGAGCGTATTTTCCATTCGCTAGGCACCGGATGATCGATTTTTTCTTTTCCGTTGCATTCTTTCAGGTACAATTACGTCACGGACATATTCGCGACGAATGTGATAGCGCGGGATCCTTACTCCGGAAGAAGCGTTCAGCTGATCGACAGATACGGGTACGTACGATGATCTGGTTCAAAGTAGTCTGTTCTCCGATAGGAGTATGAAGTGATTACGCATTTCGAGTTCCTCCTTTCTGTTTTTTACTTTTCTCCTTATTCCGATGAAACGTGCAGCTGCCCGGTGGACAACTACGTCTTCCCGGGTCTGGATCGTCTCCGAGAAGATAGCCTCGAGGCACGTTTCAATGCTTTCAAAATTCCCGAATCGAATTTCCTCGTCTTCGAAGCCACCGTTCGTACGTGCAGAGACGGATGTCAGCCTGCCTATTGTTCCGGCGGCGCTGGTCGCAGCGAGCCTTCTTTCGGAAGGAAGAGAAGAGACCTTGGAAACGAGACTTTGAGCGATCAGGATGAAGGAGACGGCGAGGAATTCAACGCCACTACGACCACAGCTGCTTCTACAACTGCCAACAACACTCGGGTCGATGAGGGAAACGACAACGAGGAAGAACACGTCAGGGAAATGATAGAGGTCAGCGAGAAAATCGTCTTGCCTTGTATAATTAAAATCGGGATAACGGGATAATCAGGATCAGAATGATCGTGAATTAAACGATCCGTCGCCTGCCTCTTCACGCTCGATTTAATTTCCAGGTCTTCGACTCCCGGATGGACATGATAGAGGAAAATATCGTGGAAAAACAAACGAGGGTTCTGGAATCTGTCTGCATAACGCCAAACGAGTATTACGGTCTCGTCGTAGCTGTTGTTGCTCTCGTTGTTCTCCTCGTTTCGGTCGTTCTGCTCTCCATGCTCGTTTACAGGTAGCTAACATTAACGAGCTCCTCTCCTGCACCTTCACTTTTTTCCTCATAAATTTCTCCGACGAAACGGTTATATTATACTCCGTCGGAGTCTGCTTCCGGCACTTTTTCTCGAGACATTCGGCGGAGCATACCTACCCACAGATATATTTGTTGTTGTTTGTTTTTTGTTTTTGTTTTTTTTTCCTATTTTTTCGATCCAACTAGAGTCTACATGAAATTGGATTTCATTGAATTTTCAGGAAATACGCCTATTCGATAATAATGAAGAACAGGAGTGCCGACAAGTCTTCGCATCGCGGTAGCAGCAGTAATCCCGAAGACGCGTACAGCACGAGGGCGCAAAATAATTTTTCTTTTTTGAGATCCGGACTGCAGAAGCCCTTCCAATCGACGTGAGTTAGTCATTGTTTTCTCTTCATTCGGGTGATACATTTTCGAATTCATCTTCGTTGATGAGATATCGCGTCATAACTTCTGCCCTATCTTTCGCTCGTAATTTTTCTTATCTATTTTTTGTTTTCTGGCCGCCTCTAGATCGATTTCCAGGTCACTAAGCCACGTGATAAATCACCGATCGAGTAATTCCGGTGGCCTCGGAGGTGCGGTACAAGGTCTAGCAGGTACAAGACGCGGAGGATTTGATCCGAGCGAGCCAATTTATACGGATCCGTCGTTGTTCGAAAGCGCTCACTGTTCGGCGAATGAACCAAATTCAGCGAGGAATGAAAATTTTCATCTCATGTAGGCGAAGTCGAGATCAGAGAAAGCTGCAGCGGCCACCGAGGAGGTTCAACGTCGTCGGATCAACGGCTATTGTCGCGTATTCCAAAATACCGCGCGATGTCTGCGACGAGTCAATAAGTTTTTGCAATTGATAACGGGAACGAAAAGCGCGGGGAGAAGAAAAAAAAAAAAAAAACGGGAGGACCACTCTGTAATTTTTATTTTATATCCATGCACGTGCAAGATTTCTTTCGAAAGTTACAATTCCAATTTTTCCATTCGATCAAAAAACGCAGCTACTCTCGCTTCCCTCGCGATTTTCTATATTTTTTGCATTTTTTTTTGTTTTCCTTTTTTTTTTTCCTCCTCCACGCGATTATTGGCCTACCGATTGCGAGACCGGTCATATAAGCGAACGTGGCGAATCTACTGACGATCGATAAAACCTATGCCGACAGTTTCTGCCTGATGAGGATGCTCGTCATTCGTTATTATAAATTTTCGTTGACGCATTTTATGGAAAATCGGTGGATCCCGAATTCTGAATTTTTTAACAAATTACGAATAAATAAACGTTCGCGGCTACTGCGGTAGGCTGTAGTAACTGCGTGTAGTTGATACATAGGTATATAATTGTAGCTCGTATATATATACATGCATAGATATAACATTTACTCAGACTTACCTCAACGGTGATAATTTTTGTGTGTGAACAAAAAATAGTGGGTAAAAAATTTTAACATCAATTTGGTATTTCCAGCGTAAAGTAGATTCATGGGTGAAGCTTCGTTAATTTTTTGTTCCACGCTCGTAGCGGGTAGTTTTTTTGAATGATGAGAATTTTGGTGTTGTTTTTTTTTTTTTTTTTTGTTTTTTCTGTTGTACGCAGCTTTTTGTGCGGAAAAATTTGAACCAGTAGTTATTTTTTTCTCTCTCTCGGGCGAGAGAAAGGAGAGGAGAGGAGAACGATAGTTCCAACGATAACTTCTGCGATCTGATGAATGATATTCTACAAGTTGAGAAGAAATTTCGGAAAAATGGCATTCGAGGTGATATTTGACGGAAGATTCGATAGGACTGGATACTCGAGTATACACAAACGATCGAACGATCGTGGATCAATATATCTGCAAATACGTATGCTTCGTATTGTATTTTTTAATTTAGTTAATAATCGGGAGTGCTGAATACTAATTATCAGTATCTACGAAATAATGAACTGCGATCGATCAATAGGGTGGCATCGCGAAGCTCGATAAAGCACACTGTGAATCTGTCTTACGCGAATGATTGTTTTTTTTTTATAAAATATATATTACATAGAATAACGACGAATGAGTTCGTCACAGTTTTAGACATACATCGCAATGATGGTGTAAAATTTGGAAAAAACAAAAGAGAATAATCGACAACTAATCATTGAATCAGTTATTTAATTGTTTGAACGATGAACAGGATGGTATATAGTATATAGTATATAGATATACAGGTACACATATTTAACGAGGCTACATATACTTGAAAAAGTGAACCACCGAAACCAAAATCAAACTCAATACTAACACTCTGATAATAATTATAAATTATAGGCTTGGTATGCTTGTATAGGTATATATAAGTCAGCGGAAATTAATCAACAATATGAATTATACATGAAACAGAATTTTCTCACGTTGTTTGTTTTTTTTTTTTTTTGTTATTTTTTCTGTCGCTTCTCTTTGATTCGTATATATTTATTACATGCAACTGTATAATCAGTGTCTATCCGTTTTTGAGAAATATATTAATCGTATAATGATATTAAGAAGAACCAGTAACTAACGAGACGATTTTCTGTCCGCGGTCCGATTTCCGAGCCCCGGGCCCGGAATCAACGAATCCCTGATAATCACTGCATTCGATAAAGTCCGAAATTGAACTAAACGAGACTGCGAAATGCGAAATGCGAAATGCTTGTGGATAATTATAAATGGAAAACTAATCCAGGAACGCAGAACAATTGTTAAGATAGCAGCGGACTACGACTTCGTTTTCGATAAATTAATGTATATATATGTATACCTATAATCTCCTCAGTCGTGGATTTTTGTCACGAACGAGGGAAAAACTGAAAGAAGACAGAGAACACGAAGCGATACACGGAATACCGAATTCTCCTGGACGGAGTTCTAGTCTTCCTTGAGTCTGTCCAGTTTGTAGGTGAAGAACAGCATCCTCAGCCTAGCTTCTTCCTTGCGAAATTTCACTTCCTCGAGTTTTACCCTGGCTTCTTCTTTCTGCATTACCGCGATGTCGACTTTCAACTGCGCCTCGGAAAGGGCCAGGACGTGGAGTTCGTCGCCTTTGTAAAGAGTGTGGTCGGTCAATCCATTTTGAAAGATGTGCTGAGGGGATGAGACGGTCTGGGTTCCATTGGTCTTTGAACAAAGAACGTGGCTCAGATCAGCCGCGGATTCAGGCTCCTCTCTCTCCGAGTGATTGTCCTCGATCGAGGATTCCTGGTCGGTCATAAATTTATCGGGACAGTCGCCCATCGGCCCGATCGAAGGCGGAAGCTCGATTTTAGTCTCGGAGAAATTAGCCATGAGGTTCAATTGCTTGCATTGGTTTTGTACAATATCTTTACCCTCGTAATCTCTGTGCGCATTCTTCAGGGCTTGCAAATTTGAATTTTGCTTAGAAGACACACTCTGCAGAGTGAATGGCTCCGACGCTTTGGGCTCGAAAACAACGTTCGGAGGCAGACCTATCGTGCTGGCTGACGGTGGATTCTCCAAAGAATTTTGTCCCGAATGCAAACCGTCCTGCCAATTCGCCAAACTCAAACGCAGCCGATCGTTCGAGATGTGATTCAAGCTTTTCAACGTCGTGCTGAAATTGGAAAAACGGTATTAATCATTGGGCAAAATTATCGAGGCGTCGAACCACGACTTTATTAGAATAATAAACTCGCGATATTTCGCGTCTCTCATTACCCAGATCTCCTTTCTTCCCGATTCCTTTTACAAGCCTTCATATTTTCCCAGCAGCGTCTCAGCTGGACTGCGGATCGGGTCGCGTGAGGACCAACGAGCAAATTATATTCTTCGGCGAGTTTGGCCCAGGCCGATTTTCTCTTACAGGTAGACGTCGGATCGGATTTTTTGTCTTCCACATCCTCGTGTTTGTTTATCAGAGTTATAAGTATCTCACGCTCCTCGAAGCTGTAGGTTTTTCTGGTTCCCTTGGACGACGAGGAGGACGACATTTTCGGAGGTAACATAAAATAAACAAAAGTGCGCAGGGTGGGCGCGGCTCAGTCGTGGCAATTGAATTGTTTGCGCGCTCGGTTGTTTCGCGAGAAACTCACGGAAGGTGAAGCCCGCAAATAGTAGAAACCGAATTTAGCGACGGTTCAATTCAGGCGCGCTCGAGTCTTCCTGACACCGTCGCTGATGGCGCCACTCGCTAACGCCGGACGATCGGTTCGGTTTATACCTGGAATTCGAACCGTTTCGCGAACTTCAACTATACTGGGAACAACCGAAAATCTAATCGACCGAATACTCGATCATTTTCCGTATACATCGTCATCCATCATTTTCAGATGTTGAAGCTCCCCGTTCACTCTCTGCGGAAGAGTATGTATATAGATACATACCTAAGTAGTGATAATTGATTTCGCTGTTTACGAGCATGCTGCGCATTAGAAATCATTCAATTATCGTTTCTGGCGTTGGATCAAGGCGATTCGGGTAAAACTCCGAACAGCTGTGAGAATCGTTTTCTTTCCGGGTTCCCCCTCCGATTTTTCGGGCCTCCGGAATCAATGGCGAAGAAATTTCGCTTTGCCGCGCGTGAATTTCGAGTCGCGAGTCACGTCGTTGCAGGCTGTTTTGCGGAGCTGCAGAGTTCGACGCCTACACGGAGAGAATTTTGTAGTAAAGATTCCCATGCTTCGTATATCGAACTTGGGACATACTTGCGCTATGGCGATCGGTCTTATGCTTATATGCATACGACTACTGTAAATATAGTAACTATTGCTACTTTCGAGGTGAATCGATAGTTACTATACGTATTCTGAAAATTTAAAAGACGATCGTTTGCGAATTGTGGTAGGTTCAAACTTATCGTACATCTTCCGATAAATCTAGTACCTCGTGTCAGCGATCGTATACCTATCAATCGTTGCCCTCCTACAGATACGATCATGCGAGAAACTATAGTAGATGAGATATGGGTGCGATAACTATAATATAATATGTTCTCTAACAAAGATCTCAGATTCTTCGTAAACAGTATCGTTCTTATTGCCGTACAGCATATCGCGTATTATGTTGCACAACACAATAACTGGACCGGTGCTCCGACTACATTGTATCGTTGCCTAGATCGCGTGCCAATCCATGCAACTCCTATAGGAAGAATTCCTACGCTGTACAGGAGTGAGAAACATTGCGTCGCGTAACTTTTGAGCTTTCTTCTACTGAAAATCGCGCAAGTTGTTATACTTCGGTACGGAGATCTATGTAGTACGGAGGTCCTAGTTATGCCGTGTGGTCAAATTTCCAATATGATGCATTAATATGGTATGGGAGTTTGAGCAATGCCGTATGTTAAAATCTCCCATCTTATACTTGGACACATATTACTATACTCTCCCTGGGTGCTCGATGTATCCTGTACAGCGATAATTTCACTATACGGTATACGATCTCGGCTCTTGCTGTAATGTGATCGTAAGGCGATTTCTCCTGTACTGTGTATAGTAAAACTGCAGACTTAGCGATATTTTCCCGTACAGTATTCCAGAAACAACCATATTGCAACTATGTCCCAACGTTACGATACTGTACGGCAAGTTTTGCTACGATTTTTTTATCAATGACTCCTATAAAAATCTCGCCGTGTAGGTACGATGTGTGTGTAGCAGTACTCGAACGGCGTGAGGATAATAATAAGCGTCCAGGTGGGGTGTATCTCGTCGTTTTGTTTGAGCGGGACGGTGACTCAGAGTTCCGAGGAACCCCTCGACCGCAACGCAGGTACGAACGTCCGCGAGTAGTCCGTACGTACGTACATACCTAGGTAGGTATATACAGGTAGGTACCCTTGAAATCGCACCTGTCCCCCGTAACTATGGAGAGAGCGCACAACACGTTTTCAATCGATGAAACGGGTCCTCGTTATCATTATCATCGTCAAATCGTTACTCAACGCAGCTACGAAGCAAGAGACGAAGAGGAATCGCGCGAGAGAGAGAGAGAGAGAGAGAGAGAGAGAGACAGAGCTTTCGGAAATCAAAGCTGGTACATCTCGTAGAGCAAAGAAATGAACGCCGCTGCAGATTTATCTCCGACCCTTCGCCGACCTCGTTCATTAAACGTGAACAAACATCGATCATCATATTCTCCGATACAATTCATCTGTGCGCGCACACACGCGAAAGAGACTGATGATCGGCTGAAGATGCACTTGGCCTTGCGAGCGCCCCCCGTGTGTATGCGGTCTTCTCAGCGATCTTTTTTCATAGGACATTGCCCGCCTGGTGATGCTTGGTTCTCTTTGTTCGAGGCATCAGCTTAGTATGAAGTACGACGGTTGATCTGCAGGGTCATATCAGTCGAAACCGGCATAACGCGCAATAACTTCCTCTTACGGTATCCTGCGTTTCGCGAACTGTGTCTAGGTCTGATAACGTCTAGGCGTTTAGGGATAGGCGTATAGGTGCGAGTGGGACGATACTCGTCCGCACTAGCGCGCGAGAAATTTCTGGACAGTGAAATACGCGATAGAAACGGTAAAAGCGAGCGGGCCCCCCCACTCGTCAGCTGCATCGGTGCAAGTTGAACAAAATCGCATATACAGACGACTATACTCGACCTTTTCTATCTTCCCATTCGGTGTGCCGAAGCTGACAATCGGCATACGACCGCGGTAAGCGCGGGCTGTGAAAAATGTTGGACTTGAAAATCTGAACGGCGGTGAGACTTTCGAGCCGGACGGATTTGCCGGTTCGCGAGCGGTTCGTTTGGTAAAATCGTTCGGGTGCGGAAAAGCCGAGAAGAATGAAAATAGACGGATAATGCGATCCTCCGAAGTCCATCAATAGAAATTCCCCCAACGGTGCGACGCGCATTAGTTCGGCAAACGGAATGGCTCGTAGCATTTATACCTGAACGCAGGTATACGTGGGAGGGGTACGTGGGTACTTCTGCCCGTACCACATAATATACAGTTAGAAGCATCGCCTGGGGTTGTCGCAGGGTAGAATTCTCATTCTCAAATATTCTGAGCAACAGGGAGGAGTGCGACAGTCGACCGGGCACTAGTGTTCAATTTGTGATACTAAGTTGAAAAACTAATTTGTCGCACGAAACGTTCGGCCGTGCATGCCGTGCGATCGTCGAACTCGTGCAGAAGCCGTCGACGTCGGTTTCGGTTCATCAGATTTTATTCTGTAACAGGGCCAACAGTCACCAGGCCGAAGAGCGGCGGTTAGCGATCAGAAATCGAAGTGCGCGTTCTACCAATAAGTTCGTAACGCGGAGTGAAGCCCATCAAGAGTGAAAAGAGTCGCGATAAGAGCGTGGAAGTAACGCGTTTGTCTGGTGTCGTCCGTCAACTTGAAGCAAGCTAGCGGGCTCGAGAGGCTTACCTGCGGCGAGCAAGCTACCAGTGGAGGATAGTGAAAACCGATTTTACACCGGGACTCGGTATAATGGCAACATAGCCAAACGCGCGTACGTACTATATGCGACGTTCTTTATTATACCTACGTATACCTGCCTACAGCCGGAGCTAACTTTCGCTCTACCCTCGTAGCAAGCATCAGGCAGCCGGTGTTTTGTGTATTTATAAACCTGAGATGGCTCGGACCGTCATCTGCCTCCGGTATTTCCTCCTGGCCTACGCCATCCTACTCGGAGTGAGTATTCTACTTATCCATACGTTCGTTATAGGTATAAGGTACTCGAAAGATACGTCGAATTCATTTTCCCACTTCCTCTCATCTTCGCATTGTTTTTCATCGCTCACCAGAGGACGAGGATCGCTCGATCGCGATCGGTCGATTCACAATTCAAATATATCGAATCACCGCGAGTAATCGCACGAAAGTATTGTATAGTACGCGGCTGGAAACACGGTCACTGCAGCCATTCACCCGATCGTGACTGACGAGACGGGACTCGATGCTTCTCCGCGAACGAACCAACCGCTGCAGTCGCTTCTCTGTCCCAAAGCGACTTGCGCTATGGGACGGCAGCGTTGAAACCCCCCCCCCCCCCCCCCCCCCCCCCCCGGGTATCAAAAAATAGAACCGTCGTGCGCTTGTTTTATCGCTTAGCTTTCGATCGCTCTCTTGTTTACATGCACCCGTTTCGCAAACGTTGGAAATCGGTGCAGTGATTTTGCAGAGAGGTGTGAAAACTTGATGGCTTTGATTGGTACAGCAAATCGATTTCAAAACGTATCCGCGTGATATTCCCGAGTGAGACATAATAATCCTGATTGATATGAGCGATAAGCAATCAGTTTTTTTTTTCATGGAGCTCCCGCAACCTGCACTGCGGACGAGATTAGATAGAAAAATGAGAAAATAATACGTTCGTCCGCACGTGTCGACTACGTTATCCGCGTTGTGCAAACAGAGAAATCTTCATTCCTCGCAACCCGAGTCGCGTTCGTATTGACGCGGGAAACAAACTGGGGGAAAAAAATTCTCTCCAAAAACTGGAGCGACTTTTTCAAAATTGCAACTTCGCACGCGGGTTCGCAGGAATTATGATCAGCCGACATAAATTAGATTCCACGTTCTCAACGATTTTCTAACACTTTTTCACAGATATCCGGCTCGATCGTTTCCATCGGATCTGGGATATTCATCTACCAATTGAGGGAATACTACCCGTTGACGCCGGAAGGTGTTTCTGCACCAGGAACCACGCTTTTGGTAATGGGACTCTTCACCTGTTTGATGGGATGGTCAGGCTGGCATATCATGGAATCTACTCACCGAGTCCGGATCATATGCGTGAGTAGGGCAACTGCATCCAGCCCAAATATTCTGAAATCGTAAATTCATCGAGATAATTACAGGGTGGATGTAGTACCTGTAATAGAAATATAAATTCCCGTCAAATACAAAAAATCGGCAGATGAAGGCGTACCTGCACAGCGGCAGCGAGTAGAAAGGTCAACGGACTAGGCAAACAGAATATACCTACAATCCAGTGTATTACGTTTCCCATGTATGACACTAGAGTAATGTTACCTGTAATCGCACGTGCCCAGTGTACACCCATGGCGAAACATTACCGCCGTGACACATTCGCCGATTATCTGCATCATTCTGATAAAACGTTCGTATTCCGGTATCTCAGATTCCGGCTATTCGGCATCTTATCGCGAGCCGATTTCAGATCGAAAATCTCATCCCGAGAACATACAGATTCTCAATATCAGCAGGTATAGGTTTTCTTGTCACTGATTAAAGTCATCGCACGGCATTGTATGAGGCGAATCGCACAAGATGAAATCATCGACTTGTACCTACATACTAGATTCGTAATATATAATTGTCACGAGCATGAAACTACTCCGACATCGTAGTTCGAAACTCACGTGCTGCATTCTACGACTTTGATGCCTTCGTTCGCGCGACTTCCGATCTGATTAATTGTGTTACATCATACAGCTCCTTGAGTCTGAATCATAGGTCGTACTTTGGTCTCTGCGGCTGGATGTGCGACTATTTTGTCGTTCTAATGACGATATAATTGTTGTATACATGCGGTGATGGATCTCGATCCGTCACGTTACGCTTCGCCGTAATTACTCGCAAACCGCACGACGTCCGCTATGAGGAACGGAAATGTAATCGTACCTTTTCTCATCTCTTTCCCCGTAGTTTGCCGTAACGTTGAGCGCAGTGGCGATCACCGAGGCAGGAACTGGAATATGGGCTTTGATCAAACACGAGGAAGTCGACACCCTGCAAACTTCCGCCCTCGAGGCAATCTTCGCCCTCGCTCTGACCGACGAAAAAGCTGTATGGGATCGCATGCAAATGAGGGTGAGTATAGTACAGATTATCCAGATAGTTGACGATCTTTGAGAATCGTGAAACCGGAGAATTATATCTTCGAGGACGAGGACAAGTGCGTCCGGGAATCTCAGCCGCGTTAACTCGTCGATCTACGAACTGAACATTTTCGTTCTCATTTTCATTTGCATATTTTTCCAGCTACGGTGCTGCGGCATCGATGGACCAGCGGACTACAGAGTAATCGATTCTGTCCCTTGGTCCTGCTGCGACACGACGTCTTTATCGGACCCTGGCAACTCGGCTGGAACATGTACCACGATGTACGCGAGGGGATGTCAGCATCCCGTCGTTAATCGAGCTCGCTCGGTTCTCCTTCATATTTTCCTACTCGCTCTCTGCTCGGTCGTAGTACAGGTAATGATACCCGTCCAGCACGGAATCCTCTCCGACTTATTTCAGGCCCTGAGACGACTCGAAGACGCCCAACAGTTTCCGAACCTCAACGTTTTTCAGTATTCACCGTAAAAACGGACATTCCGCGACTTTTCGGAGGTCTGAGTCGTTTCAGGGTCGAATAGAATTTTGTGAATCAGCTGCACTCTGACTTTCGGGAGCGTGATTTCATTTGGGGAAAATTCGACTGTAATGGGAGATCAAATTCACCGATCACGTCGTGCATTCTGAACCACAAATCACAGTTTCTTCGAGTCTTCATACTTTTTTCATGTTTTCCTCTTCTCTCCATTTTTCAAATGTTCCGCATCGCGCGTATGCTGACTTGCCTATGCTCAGGCGTTTTCCGCGGATCCAGAGGATCGCAGTGGACGCAATCTGCACGCGGAGATAAGTTTCGCCAGGTGAAAGAACAAATTTTTTATTGAACAAAACAACAAATTTGTTCCATTCAAAAATGATTTGTTGATTCGGCAAAAAATTGGCTAGACTCCGAGAAATCTTTCCTCATTTTTCACCGAAAATTTGTTCGTCCTGTGAATTAGCTTGATTCGAGGAAATCTTTTTCCCCGCGAATACAAAATTATTTCCGTAGTGACCAAATTATTGCATCATGCAAACCGTGAAAAGTTATTGCGAAGGACGTTTCGACGATCTTTGATTTTCCATAACAAGGATAATAGCGGTTTTCACGGGCCGAAGACCAGCATCCCCTGCAGAGAAAAGAATTGCATCTCGACGAACTTTCGAAGATACATTAATAAATCGCGTCATGTCGCGCTGTCCTCACGATTTCCGTAATTCCTTTCGTTCTTACTTTTTACCGGATCCCTCAAAACGTTCATAAGCTCGAACAAGATTCATGAAATGTAGCAGCCATCGGGCTTCGAACGATTATTATATATCCTCGAAGAACGAAGATGCAGTTGAGTTTCTTATCGAACGAGAATGTACGTTGAAGAGACTTCGAAAAGGCTCCCCCTCATCCTCGACACCTAAAACGACACTAATTCTCCGAGGATCTTCTAATTTTCTCACGCGTGTTCACGCCACGCGGATAGTTACACGCGCATACATGACACACACAGTACCTACATGAATAATGAGCATCTGTTTTATCTCGTCCTCCAAGGTATGCGGCGTGATAAGCGCGTGCTTCTTCGCCCGAGGCATCAAGGAGAGTACTGATAGAAGACGGCGGGAAATACGAAGCGTAGTGAAGAATTCATTCGCCGCAACAACGTCGCCGGAACTGCCGCAACCCTCTTCGGATGCAGAGGCTGGCTCTCGTCTCGTCGTCAAACCCTCAAGAAATTCGAGAACGAGAACGTAACGTTCGGATGTGTATACGTTTGTACAAGTGTACCTATAGCATAGAACGTATTTTATCTTATCTGTAATTGTTAGTTTTAGTTTTAGAGACCGACAATACGTGCATACTCACACACTCGCATACTCACTCACTCACTCTCTTACTCCGAGCGGGAATATTTACGGAGTTCATCTATTCCCCGAACTGATTCCACGACCATTGATTATAATTGCCATTATCGTTATCGTTATCATCATTATCGCCATATATTAAGATTGTATGACTGTATATGTATAGAAAAAAACAACGCAATTTTCTCAAATATATATATACAAACATACACACGCATATGTATGTTCATATTGATCAAATGCTTCTTAGTATATAAAATTTTCGGTTTCTGTGAGACTACACGGTTAGAAATACTTTGTGTTTGTAAATGTTCAATTTTTCGCATGTTCGAATTATTGTGTAAGAATCAAGCCTTTTTTCGTGTCGATTCGACGTCGACTTTCTATGTTGAGTCCGTGGAAACGTTGGGTTTCAAGTTTAACATCGAATTCCAAAATTTCAACACAAAGGAAATGTGAATAAGCTCACACGCAAGTTAAAATGTCAAATTTGACGTTACTGTGTTCTCACCAGAAGCGTTCGAGTGCTTAACTTTCTCGCGATTGAAAATGTGCAACGTCGAAACGAGAAAGTGTCTGAAATCCAGAGTCTGCGATTACCGGATCACTCGGAAACTCCGAACATTAACCAAGTCGATACTTGTGTACGAATTTTTCATTTGGTCACTGGCCACATGGAAACCAGAGTGAAAAAAAAACATAAATCGGTGTTGGTCGAATTGAGAATTATTTGTAAATTGAAAGTTGACGGTGTGTGTAGGAAAGAATCTGAAGCGAGTCAATAATTATCCAGACAAAAATATGAATGCGTGCCTGGAACATTGTTATCCGGGTGCATACGTACATTATTTCGACGTCGAATCAACTCTCGGAAAATGTGGTTATTGCGAAAACAAGATGTTACCTTCGTGTTGAATCTTTAACATTATTTTCAATCAACCCTAATTGACACCACCGTTCCATGATGGATTAACATAAATTCTCTGGTGAACCTGCTGGGACATGCGAATAATGTTGAATTTCACATTTTTTTTCTAACCCTGTACCAAATCCCTTTCCGTTCCAGATTCACGTTCTACACTTATGTGACTTCTTTCTCCATGCTGTAAACCTCATTTTCAAATCTTTGTAAGATATGATTGTACGAATCCACGACGCTTTCGTTTTACCTCGCCGCAGCGATGACAGCTGAACCTAATCAGCCGCGAATTAAGTCTACCGATGTATGAATAAAACGATTATACGTTTCCGCAGTATGTCCCCTAATTTCAAATCGAGAACTGATGATCGAGCTGGAATTATAATTGACCTGAATTTCGCCAAATTTTTTTTAATATTTGCCTCATTTCAATGAGATTTTTCCCGTTGATGAATATGTCGCGTGAAGTGTTGCAATTCAATTTCTATAGTTCCTCTTTCATACGCAACCTCGGCGGATTCGATCAAAATTTCTCACGACGACTAATTCTTCCATCTCTCTTTTCCGGAATATTGCAAAAAAGCGTAGAGTCTTTCGACGACTCGCAATATTATGAAAATATTATAACTTTCCGAAGAATTTTCCGCCGTAGATACGGCTCCGGAAATATTGAGAAACATGGCCTCTCCCCTCGCAAAGTCAACCCCCTGCAGTTCCGTTGACGATGCGTACGGAAACTCGGAAAAATTCGTACGCAATCTTCACGATCTTGGGAGTACGCCGGATTTGGAAAATTCTAATGCTACGAAAAGTTATCCAAGCTATAGAAAGTAATTGGCCGAATTGTTATCTCGGACACCGATATACGCGCGGCTGCAGTACGCGATAAATAGGGACAATTTTGTAGGAGAGACACAGAAGAACCACATGTGAGACCTCCACCAGGCTACGTGATGATGAATTCTGCGATCTGCGATCTGCGAAATTTGTCCAAGTCGAGGTAAACGTTTCTTAGCTTACGATGCCTCCTCGGAATCCGAAATTCTTCTAATTTCATAATTCTATATCATTTTATAGGAGAAATTTGAATCTGTATACGACAGTTATGTATTCATGTGCGTACATACACGCCAAAGCATACATAGATACACAACATCCGATGATAAACTTTCAAATAATTGAGAAAAACATGTTTTTCAAAATAATCTTAGGTCCGCCAGTTCGCATACGAAATTTCAGTCGGAATTGTTACCAATCTGGTACGCGCTCGTATTGGTAGAGTATTCCGTGAGCCTTCGGGGAGAATTGACATATCTTTTTAGTAATACATTTTTTCTCCACAATCATAGGAGCGATTTGCTTTACGAAATTTGTTTGAACGGTCAATGGTACTCCGTGATCGTAAAAAACAATGATGACGTCAACTTTGACTTTGACGCGAACGAATTAGTCAGCATAGATCAACCAGTGCCTACATGTGTAGTCAGAGTAATTCCGAGACCCGACGACGTCACATCTTCTATCCCTACCAGCGTACGATATCCGCGTTGAATCATCGCTGTGATATCGAGAGTAGACGCGAATTTAGAAGAACGGGATTACAGATACTGTCCGAGAATGAAATAACTCTACAGATATATCTGCATCAGCCCCGTACAATCGTGTCATCTTGATAATGATAATCGATTAGAAATTTTACAAATCCAGGAAAACAAAATCGCAAGACTCCCGTCGTATGTACCTATACTTGATATCGATAGCTAGAGTATAGCTACCTTTGCACAACAGTATATATATTTCATTCATGAAACCTTTGCTCGCTGCGAGGGACAAACCCGCTCACGATTGCAAAATAATAATGAGCTATGAGTCACGAACGCGACTTATCTGTTGAGAATTTACACACGTACGTGTAATATATACATATGTATACACATGCAGGGCACTCCGCGTCGAGTGGGCCACTTCTTCGGTTGGGTTTTTTGCATTTCATGCAAATTTGATGGTATATCTTCATAAGGCCTGAGAAAGAGGTTTCAAGCACTTGTTGACGTCAAAGGTCAAAATGTCGCAGAGCTACGATTTATTTTCGAAATTGATAATTTACCACAACTTTTCTTTTCGAATAATCGTGTCGCAGTGGACCGGCAGAGAATAAATTGGCGGATGCGTGGATTCTCGAAGATTTTGTCCGTTCTTTCGTTCGAAAATACCTGTTTCGTTCCAGCCGGCGCGCGGAGCGCGGAATCGAGAAAATGGCACTTTTTCGCACTTTTTCCCGATTCCGCTCCGATTTAAACATTTTGAAAAATTTCTGAAAATCATCTAATTCCTTGGAGTTTATCCCCTAGAATGTAAATTGTGGGCCGACAATGGGTCCCGAATTAAAATCTTGCTTGCGAATACTGAACTGCTCGCGTGGACATGCCCACCGATCGCGTCACAAAATTACGACAACCACCTCGTCTCGAGAGAAAAATTTCCCAGTAAACAGTATGCGTACGAAAATTGGAAAAATGTCCGCCGGGACAAAATATATTATACTATATACACGCAAAAGCCTTCAGTATACGTTTTTCCGCCGGACATTTTTCCCACTTTTATACGTAACTGTTTATTCTGTTGTACCAATTGTCGTATAATATCAGTTAATGTATCTTTAATAGCACCCACGCAACATTCAAAGTGCGTTAGGACTCGAGCTATGTTGAATCATGTACTGCAGAAACCGCGCTTCGAGAATGAGAACGGCAAGTTTTCGCAAACGACTCGAGTGATTTCGATGGAACTGTGAGAATTCATCGAGTGCGATGGCAGAAAGTGGCCGAGTATTTCACTTTTTCAAAACATTGAACGGATTTGACGAAAAATAAATATTCCCTGCGTTAGCTAGGTTAGATCGCCAGCTAGGTGGGGAAATCACTCCGTAACTTCGTAAATCATGGGGGGGAAGGAAAATTTCGTGAAAGAATTGCCAGGATAACCAAATGCCAAATTTCTGACGCGTCTCGGCCTGGAGTAATGACCTTCGAAAAATTCAGAGATATAATCGAAGATACTTTTGTTTACGTCTTCGGGGCAAAGATCGAGATCCCATTGAGGGCGAATATGCGATATTTGAAACGGAGTGACCCAAGATCCGAACGAATTGCAATTTTTCATGATACTATACGTATATATTCTATATATTGTGTTCTTTTTAATGAGTTACTCGTTCTCAGACTAAAGCGATAGAATTAACGACTATAGATACCGAGCAGTACGTATATCGCGGAGAGAATTTTATAGGAGAATTCACGATACTTTTATAGCTATCGGGGAACATACTCGAGTACGAGGTTGCGTCCTGTTCTCCAGTTTTCGAACCGCTGCACTGATACAATTCGGATAAAGTTTGACACAAATATAGCTTGTCCCTATATACTTTGTGCAGAACAGAACCTCGTACTCGAGTACAATCCCCGATTGCTCTAAAATTTCGTCAATTTTCCTATCAAATTTTCTCCCTTTAGGTATATGCACTCGTGCGAATTGTTCAAAAACAGTTTTGCACCCCTATATGTAGATATAATGTACTCATGATTGATCATCGTCCTTCCAATGTGTCTCATTCACATAATGCGGTACGTGGGAAGATATACTGTAGTAGATGACGAAACGAATCGGTACATACATACGTAAAGTATGCATTCATGTGCGTCCGTATGTACGTATTGCTGTGTCGGTGAAAAAAGACAAAAAAACTGGAATGGGCATGACATAATTGCGAGAGAAACTTCACGGCGAGCAACTGGCTGCTATATACGTAAAATTTTGTGTGTGCATAGTAGTATATAGTATGTATGTATGTGCATAAAACATTGCTGTCGGTGGACAAATGAATCCTGAGCGAAAGCTATGTTATGTTCAGTCCTACGTCTTTTTTAAGCGAGACGGACACGAGAAAGATGGTCCAGAGATCTCGAAAATGGGAATTATATTATGGAGAATGTTTTCTTGCACGAAGCCGATGTAAGGGAATCGCGAAAAATTGATTTTCGAGAGAAAAATTGTGAACAGAAAACCTGATTTCTTCTTCGCTCGTTTCGGGAATCTCCTGTTTTGACCGGAGATTTTCGAAATCCTTCAAAATTTCTCCTTCAAAAATGCATTTTTGAGATTCTCTTGCATGATCGACATCAACGTGCGTATAGTTTCAAACTGCGGCCTTATACTGTGACATGCAATTTAAACGAAATGGAAGTCCCGTCCGATGAAAGATGGAATGATCGCGATTGGATCGGTTCAAAACGAACAGGAATTGCGAAAAAGCCGATAAATAGGGAGAAAGAATTTCTCTTGCAAATCTCTCGTGGCTATACAACTGCCGAATATTTTCTCGGATGAGGTGCCTAATAACATTAGGCAGAGTATGAGTAATTGAGTAAAATCTGGCAAAAATACGTGAAGCATACCCGGAGAAATTATCTTCATGCTAAAAAAATATGCCTCGGTATATATAAGAGAGCGGCGAATTGAGATGACCTCAAACTCGTGAGGCTAGATAACTCCGACTTTGAAAGGCTGTACAAAAATTGGCATGAGTTCACGTAGGTATATACAATATATACCTATGAGATGTATTGTACGCGTTTGTTGCGGACTGCTCACGATCTGCAGGGATGCTAACGATGTTATCGCGAAAATAAATGACGGATGATTCGTCTGCCACGAGCGTTATTGCGAAATTGAACATGCATACGTGCGAAATACGTGTGATTATGTATACGATATCTTTATCTATGTGTGAGCTGTATATAGGTCAGGTATATATATAGTATACGATGATACACATGCGTCCGCCCAGTGCAGTTAACAACAGAACGAAACCGAGAAAGAAACTGTGTGGAAGAAAACGAAAGAGAGACAAGGATGTGAGGGAAAAGGAAAAGAGGACGAAAGAACGTTTCGATACCCGGTAACTAAATATCAGCCAACTTTGTATGTATACACATCTGCCACAGTAGTGATAATTGGCAAAATTTGTCGAAGCACGTAAACTACTGTGATTCGAAATGGAATTCTTAATCGCAAACCGCTTCGCAGAGAAATTTGGGTGATGTGGTTTTTTCAATCGTAGCAAAAGCTCGATACTGAAAATTCTACGTAGGACGTTGACAGTCTGGCTGTACACGACTATAACAGTTGACACGTATAAAATTTCGTTAAATTGCAGAAGATAGGTGAGTAGAGGAAAAAAAAAAATTGCAATTGATGCATGTAATTAGAACGCGGTGTATATTATTTTCGTACGTAACGCGACAATGGCGTCGGTTTCGTTATTCATAATCCATGCAACGCGGATCCCCAGAGAATGGTATGATTCGTCAAATTTTCAGACCTCTGAAAATTTCTCAGGCAAAAATAAATAATCCGGTGCCTGCACCTTCCTCCGCAATGTGATCTATACTATGCCGGCAAAAGTTCGTCCGATCGCCGAAGCATACCCCGCGGCAGACCCCGGTATGGGTACGCACTGGCGTCGACATCGGCATCGGCATCGAAAGAAGACATTTTCACAGACCTTTATTCTCGTAACAATTTACAGATCTGAAACCCGTTTGTGGAAAAGAAAAGTATGACCGTGCCCCGCCGTACTGCAAATCAAGGCTGACAATCAGATATATTCGTTCCAGGTGAATTATTCGATCGGATCGCAAATTCTGCCTAATCAGTACGGGAAAATTAGATTTACGTAGAATATAACATAATATCGCGTAATCGTACGTCGTCCAGATACGATTTGTTGTCAGGATAACAAATTATTTTCCAACGACACAGGCATTAACCAGCCGAGTAATCGTACCATCTGCTCATATCTGTAGTGGCGATAGATAGGTATATCTCTTTTCTCTTTACTTTTCCCACATGTCGTTTCATTGTGATAAGATTCAAGGCGGGGCTGAGAGGGCTGGGATTCTGTTGTCCCTACTTATGGCTAGAGTAGGTACGTGAGTTGGTTCGTACTGGAAGGCAATAGACAGACAAGAGTCGGTTCAGTTCAGTTCAGTTGGGTTGAGGCTGTTCCACTGTCCGCAGCGTACGCAGCGTAAAGGAGACAACGCGGCGCAGCACCGTTCACGCGAAAGTTCACCGCTGTTCAATTCGTTGTTTGAAACATATTGCGGAATCGTGTTGAATTCCAGGTGAATTAATTATCGACCGATCAGTGATAAGCAAAGTTGAGGTTTTCAACGAAGCCATAATTCAAAATGGGTTGCGCTATTTCCATGGTCAAGTACCTCCTCTTCATATTCAACTTCGTTATTTCGGTAAGTAAGATTTCTGCAATGCTGTACACTTTGTAATTTACACGAATTGCAATAAAACTGAGTAATATTCGCCGCGGACGCATCAGGTTTCAACGAATATTTTAACGGTCGTTGCGATTCTTCTTTTTCTCTTTCGTTTTTCGTTTCTTCTCTCCTCGATCCTCCGATTGCCGGTATACCGCAACTCGATATTATACGGTTCTGTTAATGAGTCACCCGACAAATCCCAGCCGCGATGCCTACGCTAACGGTATTTTCTTCAACCAGAAGCTCTCTGTGCGATCGCTAACCGATATTACGTAAGCGGAAATCGAAGCGTCGCGTACATACATACGCATACGCTGTTACTTACAGTGTAACCGACCGCGGACGCCGCGTCTCGGCAAACGATTGTGTTGCATGAGGGCAAAATAAAACGCGTTTTTTCGCTCGTAATCTTTCGAGCCGCGTTTCTCAGCGGAATGAAAACAGACTCGATTGATACGGAATTGGAAACAGCGATGAAGAAAGAGCGAACGGAGGGCACGTCGCTCTTCGCTTTTCAAAAATCGGAAACTATAACCGTCGATAAAGAATCCGTAAAGATTTTTTTGCATTTTTTTGGAAATCGGAGAGCGTCGTGCCCTTCGTTCGGTCTTTCTCCATCGCCGATATAAATTCCGTATTAATCGAGCGTGTTTTCGCTGTGGAACAAGGTTACGATTATCGTATTCCGCGTCCCCTCGAGATTCGTTATCGTACTTGCACTCGCAAACTTGCTGCGTCTGCGACGCATTTCCGAATCATTTACGTTACGGTTACGGTTACCGGCTGCATGGCGTCGCGTGGCGATCCACGGCAGCTTCACCTCGTCGCACTGTGCCCATTCCTCCAGGCTCTATACCAGTTTTAAAACGGAATTAAACCGTAGCTCCTATCACGGGGTTCAGGTTTAGACACAATATACTCGAGTGCACGTCCCTTTACCGAAAGGAGCAGGTAGAGAGACGAAGAAAAAGGAATTCCCCCACCAACAAAAAAGCCATCTGCGTCAATCTCGAGCACTGAAATTTCTCAACCCGAGACCTCCTGTGTCCGCGGATCATCTCACATTTCATATTTCATATTTCATATTTTATCCGCGCAGATGCGGTCTGCTCTACGTGATAAACACACTGAAATCATGATTGTCAACGACGAACGTTGTCCGTGCCAATAATTCGCGCGGATCGTTTCATCACACTCCATCGATCTTGCGCAGCCTGTTGAATCTCGGAATGGCAAGGAACCTCATGACGTGGAAAAATCGTACACCGATCGATCCTTGGGGTTCGAATCATAAAAACCCATAGTATAGCGCAATTGAATTTCGTCGACACGTCTGCTGCGCGGGCGGAAAAGAGCGCGACGAAGTTGGTAACGGACGCGCGAAGGTCGCGTATACAGTATACACATGTATACACCGGCATATATTACAGTATCGTTACAATCCAGTGGCCAAAAGAAGAAAAAAAAAAAAAAAAAAATCGCGTACGTACTACGTACGCACGTATAACTATATGCCGGAGGGTAGAGCTGGCACGATGTTACGGAATCCATAAGAAGTGGCCTTGCCCTGATTCCCTCCACCCCTAGCCTAGTCCAAATAACTTTGCGGCGCCGTTCGCGTCTGGCGAAAAGTTATCCTCCGGCTCTCTCCCATCCGGATGTACGTAGTACGTTGTGCGTTCCTACTATACGCTACGTGGCGTCGCGTCGCGTCGCTTGGCGTCCCCTCCAGGGGTGCCGCTGACAGAGTAGTAGTAGTATGGCGTAGCCGGGGCGATAAAGAGACGCGCCGAAGTTATCGATTTGGGGGCACGGTTCTGTTTATCTCTCGGCGCCTCTTTGTCCGACGTTCCTCCTATACATATGTACGAGCGCATGCATATGTATACTCATCCACATCCACCTATATTACGCGGCACACACATGCCGTGATCGGGCTAGTGCTGCTGCTGGCATGTATCATTGGCCGACCAAGGTGCCTGTATACCGCGTTTCACTTGCGCGCTACACCCACCTACACCTATGTACTGCAGAGCATAACTTATGCGAATAGTTGGATGATCGAAATTCGGTGGTTATCTTTTGTTTCGCTCTTATTTTAGGGTTCAACGGACCAAACGGAAGCTGTTCGTCCGCGGAGAGAGTATCCGGACTTCGGAGAGGATAATTGCGTTTTATTGTGATGAAATGTAGGCGGTATTCCCAAGGCTTGTGTACATATAGATATAGATCATTCCTGCAAGTACAATGCAAACGTAGAGTCTACGCGATACGCGATCGTAGTACAGCTCGTTCCAACGGGGTAACCGCTTCTTCTTGTTCACACCGAGCTCTCGCCGTCGGTTACGTAGCATGAAACGATGCGGCCGACGAAACGAACAAGAGAAAAAGGTGGATCAACAGGTTTTCGGTACCTGCGGAGCACGTCTCCTGCCTGCATCTCGTGCGCGAGCATGAGGTGTTCGAGGAAACAGTGCCCCACGGTGTGGGCACGTAGTATACTCTACGTGTGTAGTACGTACGCGGAGTATATATATGGGAAGCTTCGTAGCGATCGGTATCGCGTACCTGTTGTGTACGAGAGTAACATAGTATTGGTGAGCGATGCCATATGTAGACCAAAGAACACGCGGGGACGAGGGATTTCGAAATGTGACGACTTGGAAAGAGCGCTGGAAGCCGCGCGAGAGCTCGAAACGACTCTGCGCGAAGGTCTCATGTTTGTAACGTGCCTATACTATAATGAGCCGCAGCCTCGAGTGTAGCGAATTACTCCGTAGCTCGACTACACTTTGCTCGGCTTATGCAGTTGACGTCTGAAGAAAACGTGGAAAAGATAAGACTTCTGTGTGTTGCGGTGCGGCATGGCGTGTATATGCCGTATAGCGTGGTACGGTATGGGGTAGCCAATTGTGGCCGTGCGGTGGTATTCCGTACCGATACAGTTATGGATTCTGAAAATCATGCGTAACCATTGAAGGATATGCAAACGCCGACGGGAAGGCGAATGCGTGTGTGTGTGTGTGGACGCGTATTTTCATGCGGATCGCGAAATTTGACTCTACGCGCTCGGATATTGAATATGATGGAAGAAGTCGTCGTTTCACTTTTACTAGAATATCACCATCTTCGTCGTCTGTACCATCGGAGCTATAATATACCTGAAGACGTAGAGCCAAGCAATATAGTAGAATGAGAGAGAGAGAGGAAGAGAGAGAGAGAGAGAGAGAATGATACAGTGTTGCCACTATTATAGCCACCATGCCGAGCCAGAGCTACTAGTTGATCATGCCAGCCAGGCCTGCAATACGCGATGTGGATATAATAAAAAATCTTACGTCATATGCCATTGTGCGCGTATGGATGTACATACATAGATAGGTACTGTGTTGCATTGCTTTGAGAGCGGAGCTGAGCTCGACAACGTTGCCATAGTGGATATTACAGGGCGCGGAATACAATACAATACAATATACGCCCCCCCGGTATGCAGCATACATTGCAGCAATCGTAATCGCCGTCGCTATAGTTTACCGCATTCGGTTATTAAAATTGATGAAAAATAAGAAAACGAGAGAATGGCGAGGGAATCTCTGGGCGTCGATTCAGCGCGATGATATCCTGGCTTTCGGGAGAGTCTGCATGTGACCTGACATTAACAATAAGTCGCGTTTGAATAATGGAGGTCATTTTTGTAGCCTCGATCAGGATTTTGAGTTTCACAATACGTGGCAATGGCGGGTTTAATGAAGCGGCGGGTTAGCATTCATCTCGCTCTTTGTATATACCTATATCGGTCTCTATCGAATGTCGTGGTTCGAGTCACCTTCATGACGACGAATAGCTATACACGAGCGAGACATACTTGTGCCTACCTACATATTTAATAACGATCATAATTTGAATCGAGTGATCAAGCATAGGCTTCGGTTGGTAGGTATATACTATTCTCAAGGTTGATCACATTTGAAATGGTTCCGCTGAAATAGACATTCAAAATGCGAATGGCGTTTTCCATTTCCCCGTTCCAAACGTACGCTTTTCGAAAACCATTTTCCAGCTTCCATTTCGACAAGATTTTCACACCCTTTTCTATTCGCCATTTTGAATGGATTCGAAGTTGCATTTCATCCGATGAGTATTTCCCAATGATATTCAAAATGGAAAATCGCAGTTTCATTCTCCATTTCGAATGCATCTCGAATGACCATTTTTCATTTCAAATACGCAGCCCTGACTATTGTGTCTAATATGGACGGGGATTCCGGGACAGGAAAATGGAAAAGAAAAGTAAATTGTGGGGCTTTCCCAATCCGTTGCTCACATATTCGTAATAATAATCCGGCGATTGCGTGAGCGAGTCTGTTTTCTGATATCGTACATGCATACATACCTGCATATTTTTTTTAACTTCCCGCTTTATCAAGGAAAGTTATTGCGTATTAACTAGGCTGAAAATGAAAAGTTGAGTTATCACCAGATGTCCACGTTCCAAGGTCTGGAGAATCATTTGCGACCTTCTTCGGATGGACTCTGTGCGTGTGCGTGTGTGTGTGATCAAATTGGTGTCCGACGATAACTTGAGAACGTATGAACGGATTCCAACTTCGAGTATACCGATCGATGCGGATTTGCGTAACTTAGAACTGATTAGATTTCGAGTTTGATCGGTTCAGCCGTTTTTGAATTATTCCAAAAAGAAAATTTCCAATTCGTTTTTTGGTTCGGTGATGACTTGAGAACGAATCGACAGAATTTGACTCTTGATCAGGCCGATCGACGCGGATTCTCGGGAGTCGAAGCCGATTGCATTTTGAATGCAATCGGGTTCTTGGTTTCCGAGTTATTCGATTGAGAAAATTTTGACGAAATTTGGAATTTTCTTTTTGTTTGCAGCGGGTTTTCATGTTCAATCCCTTCTACTCGATTCTGAACAATTATGTTTCACCTTCGTACTCGTGATTTTTGGTATAGAAACGCGGGAAAACAAAATAATCATTGAGCTATGAAGCAGCGGCAAGTTTCCGGACTGGCCTACCGTCAACCGATTACCAGCTATTTCCTTTTCTTTGCTGCGAAATGCTCGGCAGTAGATTGGGAGGTTGAGTATCAGAATAACTTTTTCCTTCTCCTACTACCAGCAAGCTGGCAAATAGTAAGGAGGCACTGGCATGCCATCGTTTCTATACACAAGTACCTACGACTCGTTGAGAGGGGAATGGATGTGTATTATTGCCGAGGATTTGTTCTCGCGTTCCTCAGTCAATCGTGTTCCGTCGCGGCGCGTGTGAACGAGTAACACTTTTTATACATTCATATTCCTAAGTGGTATACAAACGTACACTTGAAGTTTCGAAAGGCTCCATTCTCGACGACGAATTCAACGCGCAAAAATTATAGTTCCTATTCGAATACTCGAAGCAAAAGACAAAGAGAAGTAAACAAAAATTTGTTGAAAATGAGCTGCGCGTACGGATGCATGAAATGGATTTTGTTCCTCTTCAATATGATCTGGGTGGTAAGTTTCAGTATATGTATCGGCATATCTATATACATACTACTTACATACTTATATACAAAAAAACCTGATGTTTGAGAGTTGACGATTACAAATATTAATCTATCGATAGTGACTACATAGGTGAACGCGGGTAAACGTATAATTACTACTCGTGTGTTAAATACAATTACATCGACGAGAATGATTCATGCCTGGACAGTAATCGCTACGAGCAAATAACAGATCGGTAATCTATTTTCATTCCGTCGTCATCGTACGTGTATGCCTATATTTACACAGTATACATAACAAGAATAAGAATGAGAAAGAAGAATTGAGAAAGTACGGATCTACTAATACAACACAATTAACGAGGTTGATTGTTTCGATGCGTAGTAATGGACGCGCCTGTGATTCAACGGACGCTGAAAGTACACATGCACTTGGCGATGATTCCGCGACAATGAAACTGCAGATATCAAACTATAATTCTCTTCGAGAATCTTCGTTCACTCTCTTTCTTCTTGGTTCTTCGACAAATGTGATTACGAATTCTTAATTCATACCCAGACATAAATTTTCGCCGATTAGAAGGATACAGATAGCTGATTGGCCCGAGACCCGAGTGTATATATATATACATATATATTTCATACCTAGATTCATTTTGAGGGGAATTTGGTGTCACCGCCGGCAGTCTAACCTAGCTAACATAGGAAATATTTATTTTTCATCAAATCCGACCGATGATTTGAAAAGGTGAAATACTTGGCCACTTGCTGCCATCGTACTCAATAAATTCTCAAAGTTTCATCAAAGTCGATCGTGTCGTTTGCGAAAATTCGCGATTTTCGTTTTCGAAACGGTTTCTGTATATTTCAGATGTCGAACAGAAAACAGAATGTACAGAAACCGTTTCGAAAACGAAAATCGTACGTTTTCACAAACGACTCGATCGATCTCGACGAAACTTCGGGAATTTGTTGAGCAAGATGGCAGAAGTGGCCAAGTATTTCACCTCTTGAAAACATTGATCGGATTTCATGAAGAACTAACGTTCCCCGTGTTAGCTAGGTGAGATTGCCAGCGGTGACTCCAAATTCCGCTTCACGTCTGAGATACAATATCCCATGCATCTCGAGGAACGGACGCAATCGGTATATACGCGGCTGAACCCCCCCCCCCCCCCCCCCTCCCCTCCTTCCCTACACACGCAGTATACACACAGTGCGATGTGTTTCTACCGCATCCGTTCATACAAATAATACTTGTGCATAGTTGTATGTCTCTCTGGAATCGAGTTACGGCTCACGAATGTCTGCGACAACGATGATAATATTTGCGTGCTGTCGACCGCGTCGCCGCCATTTTGGCATGCCCTGAGTTCAGCTGTTGTTGACACTACCATACCATTGCGGGGTACCGGCTCGTGAGTCAATTCAAGGTCATCGGGAAGACCCTGACAATATTCGCAAACAATTTCTTTTCACACTATGTGGGTATACATGCGCGCGGCTACTAGGTATGTCGCAACTATCGCATTCATCTACGCTGTACAATGATGTGTTCGCTTTCGCGATATACACACACACACGCTGGCGAACGTTTCGCATCTTCGCTTCTCGCAAATCAATCCCCTTACCTCGTTTTCATGATAAATTTCTTGCGATTTGGGAACGCCACACCTACGCGCAAGATCACTATATTTCGGCGCTAAGCGCAAAACGCCCGCGCTGGATGTGCAAATTTATAACTATTAATAGAGGCCATATGACGTAATGCGTATAATTTGCCATAGCTCTGCGATGCCTACTCTTTTCTATACTACGCGAGCGCGCGCGCGTTAGGTATATTATAAAATCCTCCGTGCCGTCGCGCCGCCTGAACATTAGCCTGCATATATATGTGTCACGAGATGCCTACGCATGACATCACGATTCATTTTTCCCATCCTTATTATACACGAAATTGCAGACCCCAATCAATTCTGATGAATTAATAATTTTTCAAAAATCGTCCTCGTGGCGCGGACAGATCCCTGCGACGGAACCGATCGACGCGGATTTCAATCCGCTTCATAAGTACTACACTTCCGTAGTCACTTCCGTATGTCACAAGACATTTATATAGATAGTATTGAACGTTGTGCCTAGCTGGGAGGATACATCTCGCCCAGACTTTTTACGCTTCGGGACCCTCGCGATAATTGGAAGATTGACACTGCAGCACGTCGTTATAACCACGCGATGTAATTTATCAATTGAATTTATTACACACGACGCGGACGTACGTACACATGCGTCGAAGCGTCTCGCACGCAAGTTTTTATGCACGCGGATACGTATGATCCACATATTTACGTATGTATGCGGTATGAATGCAGATGGGTGGTAACATGTCATGCGATACGTGTGTTTAGAATATCATTTTGTAGCTGAATTTTACAATTCACATAATTATGATATTAGCATTCCAACGAATTATGTATAATGAATTTTAAACTGTACGTACACGACGGTACGTAATTGTAAATTTTCGAGCTGATTTCGTATTGTTTTTATATTTCTCTCCTTTTCTTCAGTTCTTTCACTCCATAACGATTTATCATATTCTTCACGTACCAACAGTATAGTATATATTCATGTATTTGGTGAACTCTTTCGAGGGGAAAAAAAGTTGATATCAATCTACAATACATGCGAGTCTCTCCGATTGCTCTGTATACATACATACAGTCATATCTAAGAAGATAATATTTATCTCTATATAGTTATAGGTGTAGATATACGGCAATTTAGATAAGGAGGCAAATTTCCAACGGCCAGTTTCATCGTCAGTGTTACAGCAATATATGTATATATGTATGTATATTGAAAAAGACGGAAAAAAAGATAGTTACGTATATATACACCTTATACGATCTCCCAAAACGCACCCACACATTGTTCAAGTGCCGCCAGTACCGTCTTTAGGCACGGGCCCGCGGGGCCAGGGCCCGGGGTGCCAGCGTTGAGCGAAAAAATTAATTTTCTTTGGCCGAAAATTTAATTTCTCAACTATTTCGAGAATTTGTGAGCTGAATAAAGCTATTCCAACGGCAAATTTTTTGTATTTTTTTTTTTTTACTGTAAGTGAAAAAAAGCAGGCCCCACGGTCCAAAAAGACGGCACCGAGTGTCGCACCTCCGTGCGTCGTTGAAATACACGTCAAATGAGAAAAAACACATTCAGCCTAATTCGAAGAGTGCATTTATATATATATATATATATATACCTATTATGTAGGTAAATACAATATACACACGGAGGAATTTTTGTCTTTCAATTTTTAGAATTCTTGAAATATTTCTCTATTCTTCTCTCCATTCGAAAAGTACGTTGCTCCGCAACATAACTATATAGCTTTATCGGATCTTCGCTCCGTCGATCTGACAATGAAACTGCGAAGGATAAAGCTTATATTGGTAAATTTTTCAAGTGGTTTACAAATAAAGGTGGAAACGTCTATTTTTATCTGTAATATCGAGCCGTTATCAGGTCGGGCGAGAGATTGACCGCGCGGGAATATCGTATACCTACAACATACGTGCGCGTGACGGAGAATGGAGCATTTATCATTTTTTGAAGAAAAATGCAAAAATTGATTTTTCACCTTCCCACCGCCCGCTCCGATCACTGTTTTTCCCACAAATATGTGAGAAGAATCTCTTCGTGCATTTGATAGTCGGGAACTATTATAGATATGTAGATATATAGTATCTAGACGATACATAGTTTATATTGTGTATGTATGTAAGTAAGAACGCGTGACACGATGAATTTTCAAATTACTAAAAATTCGGTCTCTAATACATCGTACATTTGCGTATCATAGAGATTGATAAACGGAAATTACGCCTGGATCATAGTTTGACGATATTCTCTTTCACTATTCTGAACGAAATCCGCAGAAACTGGATAATATAAGCTATACATATTTTACGGCTCGTCTTTCAATGCGCGGTCATCGCTGTAAAAATTATACACACTTGCCGCAGGCGTTTTATCTGCATGCAGAAACCGCCGCGGATGAAGCGAAACGAACAAGATTCAGAGGCTGGAAAATATCGTTTAACCTCGGACCGCACCGCTTATCATTCGTACCGATACGACATATATATATATATATACACACCAATATATACATATATTGATATTTATGTAGGTCTGAAACGGAGATCGCAACGTTTTTATTCGGTCGATAAACTTTATCGAGTTGTTTTTCACATTCTTTCTAAATCAGGCATGCGAATTCATACCGTTTGAATTACAATAACATCCGTTCATATTCTCAAGCCCTTCGGGCTCCTCGAACTCGACACTTGGCGTAAGAATATATCCATTTTCGGTGTTCGCTACTCTCTGCGATTTACGAATAGCGTAAAAAATCGTGACTGAATTCTCGAAAGAATGACGATTTGGAATTTCGTCTGTTCAATTTTTCGTTTGCTTTGTTCGTTCGTTTCCTGCCGAAGAACCGCAACAGGGTCTATATATATTGCTAGATGGAAATAATATATACAGTTATCATCACACACAATTATATCGGTATAGAATTCTCATTTTTCCATTTTAACACCATTTATCGCTTCTTCTATTTCCAGATACTCGGTATAGCCATCCTAGCCATTGGAGTATGGGCACACCTCGAAGCGGGTCATTATGAAAAGATCGCCGATACCACGCGGTCGGCACCGATCATTTTCATCATAATCGGTGTTATAGTATTTGTCATCGCGTTCTTCGGATGCTGTGGTGCAATTCGGGAGAGCCATTGCATGGTCGTTACCGTAAGTATCAAAATAAGTATATACTGTATACGTATCGTTTACCTACTCGACCATAATTCATAATTGCACGTAGGCATAATGATGAAAGATACGATAAAAAATGAAAAGAACTATAATTAATAGGTGAAAACATTTGGAAAGAATTTCGAATGATCTATGAATAGTGTACCTAACGACATATATACCTAATTACCGATTTTTCTTTTTTCCACGTTCTCGTACGCACAGTATGCCGTTTTCCTACTGACTCTTCTCATAATTCAAATCGCAATTGGAATCTGGGTATTCGTGGAAAGCAATAACATGGAAGGTATTTCAGCGAACGAATTCATCGAGGGATACCGTACAAACATCTTCAACAATTATTGGAAGGACGAAAATGACCGCGAAATCGTCGACGTTGCCCAGCGCGCTGTGAGTTGTTTCAATGATCCGATGTTGAATTGCATTTTTTTTCAGTGTGAAAATGGAGATGATCATTGCGTGTCAACCACAGAGGAATAAAGAAAATTAAACAATAAGCGTTCTTAATGTGAACGTGAGAAAATTACGAAAAATCACGTCTCCGGTTTCGTCGTCCGATCTCTCGTGCAGAAAAATCCATTCTCGTCACCCGAACTGTTGCGAGAAATACCTGCTGAGACGGCGGGAATATATGTTTCGCGAGAGTTTGCATCCGATCACGAAGCTGCTGATATTATTTTCCCCGCATATATTTCCGGGACAGCTTAGGCGATGAAAATGAATTTTTCGCACGATATCGCGATTCACGTCGAGTAAACCGTTGCCTGTAGCCTGGATAATATTATACCATATACCACGATATCAAGAATATTTACTGCCTATAGTATGTATGTACTTACATACTATTGTCATACAAATAAAAGTAATCCATTTTTTCTCGTATACGTAATAAACAGCTCCAGTGTTGCGGAGTAACTTCACCCTCAGATTTTAACGGACTGGGTGGTCCTGGCAATAACACAATCCCATGGAGTTGTTGCGGTAATAACGAGGATGTCGTTTGTACTAGCAACATATACCAAGAAGGATGCGGCACCAAGGCCGTGGACGCGATCACTAAATCTCTTAAAATAATTGGCGGAGTTTTGATCGGTGTTGCTGCTACCGAGGTGAGAGTTTTTTCTGCATTGTATTACTATACTCGCAAATTATACAATTCTTTTTCCCAATTTTATAACGTTGAAAAGACAACAGCAACGAATAGTCTCGATAGATTTTGGTGTCGATTGACGCAAAATAACATTTTCTAATTCGTTTTTTCCTATCTCTTTTCTCTTTCCGTTACAGTTGGTCGGCATAATCTTTGCCTTGTGTTTGGCCAATTCCATCAGAAACGACGACCGAAGAGGATACAGAGTTTAAGCTTTCTTATTATTTGTATTTTATTTTATTTGTATTTTTTCTTGTATTTTTTTTCTTTTTTTTTCTTTTTTTTTCATTCTCTCTTTACCACCAAACGAACGAAGAAAAAATAAAATAACATAACGAAACGAGAAACAATAAAATGAACAAAGTTATAAATATGTAAGAGAACAAAAAAAAAAGCAAAAAAAAAACAAACAAAAACAAAAACAAAAAGAACAAGAACAACAACAAAAAAACGTACTATTAAATATATTTTCCATTATGATTTTTTCTCCACATTTTTTTCTACAAAATTATTATATGATCCTTAGGATGTACCATATACTATATATATATAATAATATTTGAGATATATATGTACCTATATATTCTTTTCCCTCTTCTCACATAATTATACTACTTAGTTATTATAATAAACCTACTATATATTATATTATATACATAAAAAGATAAGAAGAAGATATTATATTATATATATATACTTACAAAAAGCAAAAAAGAGAAAAATGAAGCATGAAAATACAGACGAGCGAAAAAAGAAGGCAGTTTGAAATTGAAATTATGATCATCGCGAGTATAGAAATGAAAATTGATACGGTAGTCGAGAGCAGGGAATTCTGAAGATGATCGATCGATCACCTAGTATACCCAATATAACGGTAATGAAGAAAGGAGAAAAAACAACTTACTTTCGCTAGCTTTAGCAACAAAAATAGAAAAGGGAACCGCATGGACGCGCGTACGCGTTGCGTGTTATATACCTACATGTATTACATAGGTACAGGTATGGCTGGTATACATACGCCTATATATATACCTACGCGATGAATACGAATAATAAAAATGAAAAAATAAAATCCAAAAAAATGTTTACAACTTATGTGCGTATAGCTACATGCACATATGTGCTTTTGCTCGCGGTTAGATGTAATGTTGAATGCTATGATACGCAATACGTACAATATTGTTAGTATATATACCTACCTATATATATATACCTATATATACCCCTAGGTATATGGGAAAAATATCAATGATTTCTTTCCTTTTTTACACGTACGATATCGATATCTCTGATCGTAACGTTGAATTTTTCTCAATATATATTTGATAATATGCCTTTGAACTATATATTATATATATATTATATATATAAAATATTTATCGTATACAATCATACATATTCATACAGATATATGATATATATGCCACCGCATACTACGCGCCGGTTCACAATATACCAATTATGTATATATATATACCTATATTTGCGTATGCACGAGTACAGGTATACACGATACAAAAAATTATATGAATCAATAAGATCAATGAGATACCAGCTAGAATTGGAATTTTGTCAAACGAATTTGTATCTCCTCATCTTTTTATTTCACTTGTCCACGTTCTATTTCTGTTTTACTTTCTCGATAATTGCCTCCTCGGAAACGCAGTATTTTAGTTACCTGCTGTACGTGAGTATAGGTATATATATCTGTAGTAGAATAAAAATTGAATCTTTACGTCTATGTTATGATATACGAATTGACTCGACGAACGAACGTTTCTAATGTCTCTGTTATATTATATACATTATATATCATATTATATATGTATTCATATATACGTACTACCATACATGTATTTTCAATAAAATTATTTTCGGAGAAAAAATGTACGTAGAAGAAAAAAAAGAAAAGAAATTCAAAAACACCACAAAAACATTGTCCATTCTCTTTCAATTATACTGTTATACTGGATTCACTTTCTTATTCTTATACCGGTATAGTTATTCGTTTATCCTATCATTCATTTATTTTTCTCGGTTCGTTTCAATCGGTATATTCGAAATCATAGATCAACGGGGTGGGCGTGCATTTTGCTTCTTCGTTCCTCTGGAAAATTAGTTTTTAGCCTCTATAATACAATTATTATATCGTACCAATTATTGTACACATTGTCCCGAAGTTCAACGACAGGTACGTGAGCATGGCTATAATGAGATTCCACGCATCCATCGTTTCAACATATATAGCATGTATTTCACAAAAATTGTAACCGCGGCGAGCAATGTGGAAATTGTTGGTAAAGCATATTATTGAGCAAATGAGAACTACGGACGGAGCAATTGTACCATACACCTACCGTAGGCATCGGGAAAATTCTTGATTTTTCATTTTTTCCACCACGCACCCCTGTTTCAACGGCTGCTTAGCGCTGCAGCCTGAGGAAGCCTCCGATGAGTACGGGTATTTTTTCAACTTTATCCGAAAATATGAAGGAGCTACGGCACCGGGTGAAGCAATTGATGCGCAGGATTTTTGGAGCAATTTATCGGTGCATGCGGGTAACAACCGATATGCGGTACTTCGAATGGTATCGATAAGTCTTTCGAAAGCATAATGAAATCCCATATTGTCAGATTTCGTGTCACCCTGGTTTTTTTGTTGGTTCAGGAAACTGTGTCTACAAAATGGAGCAGCCGAAAGCATTGAGAGAAACAAAAACAAACCAGATATATAGGAACGGCTTACCATGCAGCGACCAATTTCCGCAACAAGATGTACATGCGTGATCATAATATGCGAATGGAATAATGAATAACATGATAATTATACTCCAAGTATATAATATCCAAGTATATTTATATTATATAGGTATTGTATATAATATAATATATATATATGTGTATATTGTCGTTATCTTATTAATCAAGTTGAATTATAGAGAAGAGATATATTATAACGTAGTACATACCTATACTACACTATTGTATATTTTTGTCGTATTACTGTATAATACACTTCTATATATATATACACAATTATCGAGAATTCATATTCCGTAAAGTATGCTAACAATCAATTATTTCATTCGTAATTATTGGTTCATTAATTGTAATTACTATAGTATACTATACTATATTTTCAATCATAATTAAATTTATATATATATATATCTACTAAATATTCTTTCACGTCAGACTATTCTTATTCTACAGTATTAGTTCGGATATTCACTACGTTATTTATAATATATATATAATACATTCGTGCACACTATAATTACATATGGTAGGTATTATTTTTCATCCTCGCTTTCATTTCCATTCCCGGCGCGATCGTCATATGTAGCTACGCCTCGTCTTCCCTCTACCAAATTCATTTTTCCTCACATTTTTCTTCCATCTATTACCTTCAACCGCGTGAGCGAGGTATCGAAAGAAAACAAAGAAAAATCTTTATCACAAGTCACAGTTTATAATAATATATTTAATTCAGTATACCTATATATCCTAGTGAATAGTATCCGCCATTAGAATTCATATTACACATTATACACTGTTTGTTATGAAACTGAAACGACGCTGTAAAAAAATCTTCCATTTCTTTTCATCGTCGAGAAAATTGTAGCGGATATTATTATCTCTTGTCGCATTGTTCACCTGATTTTCGTTATGAATTTCAACCTGGACGCAATCAATTGGGTGTAGAATGAAAAATTCTTGAAATCCTGTACATTTCCTCGCAGCAGCGGGCCATTTGTAAACCACGACTATTCTGCAGATAATAGGAGTTATAGTATTACACCTATTATATTATATCATCAAATTGAAATCCGCTCTACCGTTTTAATATAATATCATCTACAACGATCGATAGGTATATAATATCTACGGATATACATGGTATGGTACAGTATACGTTTCATAGTATACCTCTATCTATCTATCGCATCTACAATTTCGATTGTTATTTTTTATTTTGTTTTTTTCTCTTTCTTCTATCCTATAAAGTTAAAGTACGAATTCACCAAATTCCCTTTCGCATCCATTAGTATAATTATTTACAGTATTGCATACGTTATAATATAGGTATATGATACCTCTTTCGATATTTCTTTTTCGTTATACCACGTCGCAGCAGTTCTTTTTTGTACCGATACCTATAATGTAGATTATTCAGATTTCTGAAATATGCAGTAGCGTGTCTGTTATTTATCGAATTGTCTTTTTTTTTTCAACTGCGCCCCGTAGGATATTATAGTTTATACTCCAAAAACGAATTTCAACTGATTCGAGTCGTTTCTTACTTCATCAAACCTTGCCTACAATCCAATGCTTTTCCCATTCAAATAACACGAGATTATTACATTTTTTACATTCAATTTTTTCCTCCTGAACTTCCATCAGTTATTCTCTCTGTTGTTCTGCGAATTTTTCGGTCGATTTTGTTGATTTTCACTCGCAAAAAAATAATCTCCAGACAAAGAAAGATTTCCCAAAGTATAGTCAAAGAATGGTGAACAACAAAAACGAAATTAGATATTCGCATAGTTTTCAATTTTAAATATCCATCATAATTAGTGTGAGCGTAACTGTAAATAAGAAAAATGTATTTCAACTTTTTGGAGCAGCTCGACAAATAGATTTTTTTTTTTTACTCAAATTGAAATTTTTTCTCGCAGGGGGATCACTTTCGGAGGGAAATCAAAAAATATTAGAAGAATAACTGACCCTTGGACTCCTCTTCCGAGGAGAGATGAAATAAAATGTAAAAAATTTAACAGTCCCATGTTATTTAGATGGCAATTAAGTATCGCGTTATATAGGCAAGGTTTGATGAAATAAAGAACGACTTGAATTATTTGGAATTCTTTTGTTGGGGTATGAACTAACATCCTAGGGTAGCGCTGTTGAAAAAAACAAACAATTTGGTAAACGAGGGACACCCTAACACGTACGTCGGGTATCGCGATATTATAATTATAATAATTATTATTATAAGTATTATTAACATTGTATAATATTGATTCGTCGGGTGGTATGGGTAGGTTATAGCTAGGTATACGCACATATATCGATAATTCTCGTACAATGATGATCGATGATTTTAAATATATATAGGTATGTGCGATATATGTGACGTATACGTACCGTAACGTATATATACACACACGCCATGCGCTGTACTTTATAGTTTAACTGGCGAAAAAAAAGTTTCATTAAAATTTTTTCTTTTTATATCATTGTTTCGTTGATTCGTAACTGTACCAATTACTATTCCATTGATTCGCTTTCGTAAAATTAATCAATCACTCAGAGACTCATAAAGGGCGCGATCTCGATTATAGTCATGCAAAAGTAAAAGTATACAGCGCAATATATTACTGTTTCAAAAAATCGAAAGACTTTTCGTAACCAGAATTCTCCGAGTTCAATATAGTTTTCCACCAATTGAATAGCAATAATTAGTGTTATTAGCCAACCGCGGGCGTCAAGTTTTAACGGAGAGTGACAATTATTAATTATTGCTATTGTCGGAAAACTATATATCGCACTCGGGGAATTCCGTACACGAAAAGTCTTTTGATTTTCGGGGACAGAATCGCGCTGCATACTTTTGTATGACTTAAATTGAGATACACCCTGTATAGTATATAGCTAGGTATATATACATACATTACATGTAATTTATGGCATATATATATATATATATAAGTATATGATACACTTATTGTAGTACGTTCTCTAAGCTCAGTTTATTTTTCATTCGTATCTTTTTCCGTCGGTTTGATTCTTTTTGACTTTTTGTTCATTGATTTAAAACAATCTTGTCGTTCGATGGTTTCATCTATATGCGATCATCGCGCACGTTATCATGTTTCGTTCTCCTTTTTCTTATGTTCGAATAAAGATAGATAATTTCGGTCATTGCAGATTCAATGATAATCGTGAAATAAAAGATAGAGAGAAGAGGAAAAAAGGAAACGAAAATTTGTATACAGTCCAGCCTACCGACGTTTCGAAGATAAAGATACAAACTTATAGCGCTTATACCATACAATAAGTATATTTCGCATGACATTTTAATTTTTTACCAATTTTCAACCCTGTAATATTGCATATAATATATAATAATGTGGCATATTCGCGTTGTCGTAGGCACTGTATACCTAGAATTTAATATAGAAAATTTGTGCGATTTAATTATCATTATTATCATTATCATTATTATGCTATGTAATCGCGATTGAATTGACAGCGATTGATTACACATTACATGTATCTATATACAGATCGCTCACAGATACACGAACTATTGTGTATAATATAATAATAATAATAATAATAACGTTTGTCAGCCATTTTACATTGTGTTATCGTAACGCATTATATGAGTTATAGCGAAATAAGGATGAATTTTGTTCTTGATAATCTTTTGCAGTATCTTTATTTCATCAATAATTTTTTAAGGACCAATTATGTGATCGCGGTATCCGATGTATCGATGGTACATATATGTGTTTACAGCATGTGTAAATGGGAACGTAGAACTAACTCGTGATTTGGCGATCTCTCTATTTAATCGCTATACGATCTGATACGCTTTCATTTCGTTTCGCCTCGATCCGCTCCGCTCATCTCCCAGCGCGTTATCATTCGCTCGAATACGCTATTTAAAATTTCAAACAGATACACATATCGCGAATTATATTTACGTAGTGGAGAATAATTATGCTCTGCCGGAAGACATTATATACGTTTGCTTGATATTTAGGTACATTGTATTGTATTGTACGTAATTAATACATAATACGTAGTATATAGAACATATATTTGAGAATCATCGTCTCCGTCGCAGTTCAAGTACGCAATTACTGTTTAAAAATAGTTTTCTCTTTTTCTCTTTCTTGTTTGTTTTCTTTTACTCTCGAAAATTTTGTTGCCATTGAAAATTGCGCCGAGTTTTTCACACAGACAAATTTTCTCAGCCATAGTTCAACGATCATTCCAATGGTCGCAGGGGAAAGAGACGAAGCGTTTCGCAAATTATACCGTATATATGAGGAAGAACGGAAAATTTGTTCACACGGTTGTGCGCGTACTATAATATATTATCGAAACGTGGATCGATCGAGTGGTATACAGGTATATAGGTGTTACAGGTTTCTCCATAAAACGTAGCAGAGATTTCATATGTTTTCATGTCGATTATCGTAACGATATACAAATCGTATGTGATTATAACGACACTACAATAATTTATTTACAACATTGATTATATATAGGTAGTGTAATAAATACATACGTTAGAATTTATTAGGTATAAATAGTGATCGACTTGACTACGCCATAATTGATTTGGAATTTCCAAATCAGACGGCCAGCTCACCTCTAACAATTTATTATTGAACATCGAGAATCGTAGTGAGAGAAAAATCTGTTCCTCCGATTAGGCATCTCGTTGAATAATTTTATTTTACAAATATAATAGGTACTCGCGGTTGTACCGTGATACGAGTTACAAAATATATCCTAGGCCTGCGTGTACAATGTTTTTATACATATTATATCGTAGTATATAGTGTAATATAAATATGGTATATATATATTATTTTATATATTCATCATCTCGTTTTTCATGTCTTCTTTGTCTCCTTTCCATCTGATCTAGATGGATCCGCGGTGGATACCATTTTCTAATTCGGCAAATTCGATCAGGTATAGTCGTGGGCAATTTACAACGAGCCAATCTGGAATTTCGAAATCCAACAATCCTGCTGCGTGTATATACAGTATGTGCAGTTCTGAGAACCAATTGGAGAAAATGTCCGGCCAATTTTTCTCTTTCACGAATTTCTCTATCGAATGCTAGACAGAAGCTTGTACGAAGCTTTTGAATATTGTTTCAATGCACTTGGAACACAAAGAGTGAATTTATGATTTTGAAAGTATGTGGCTCTCTATTCCTGTGATTTAGAACCGCTCTGGCTTTCAGGAGAATCAAAGAATTCAGAATAGGATTAGAAAATCGTATTTGGAAAATAGTCTTCCGTCGTTTTTGCCGAGGTTTGAAAATAACGAAAAAAATATTGTTTTGCAAACGACCATTCTTCCGTGCAGGATCGTCATTTCGGTAAAGTTCACGGTAAACGAGCTATCGAAAAATTCGAAATCCAGTTTCAACAGCAGAGAAGAATATTTTGAAAATCGTCTTTTCCGCGGTAGGAATATTACGAACCAAACAATAACGTAACACGTAACTCAGAAATTCGAATTTTTACGTAAATTCAATTTTTCTGCTCTGACGAGTGGCTGCATATTCAGATTTGAAAAAAACACCTCATTATTTCAGTTTCATACACCGAATCGAGCATTTATATACATATATTTGCATCCACCGACGCAAGGTAGAGTTTTTAGTACATCATATACACGTAAGAAAGGTAGTATTTTCGTTCTTGAATGTTAAGAAGAATTTCTTTAAAAGTTTTATCTTCATCAGTCATCAGCCTCGGACAATCTCAAATACGGAAGAAACTCTCCGCAGTCCTGCATAGCGCATCATCCGTTCTTCTTACTACAACGGAGAAAGCTTCATGAAATTTCGGTCCTTGTCGCTCGGAGATTCGACGAGGTCCAATAGACTGGTGTTGGAATCGGTAGGCGACGTGGCTGGCGAGGATATTGTAATTTCGTTAAGGAAGTCGAAGGTGGCAACGGCTTCTCTCTCCTTGTCCCCGTACCGGACGAAGAAGTCATCCCTTCCAATGATCGAAGGTCTACCGGCACCCCACGCATTTGGCAGACGTAGAACTCGCTGCGCCTGGGCTGCAGAGGCTGGGAAACCAAGCAGCAGGTCAACATGCCTCAGACCACTTGCTCTCCTATACCGGCTCTAGCAGACACAAGGTAGCTCGGCTTAGCCTTTCAACTAACACGATATTAAAACTTAACTCCCTTCATTTCACACTTCAAGACTCCGTCAAGTTAGATCAATTTTTCATATTTCGTTACGGAGATGTAGCTTCTTCAAATTTTTTGTTATTTCTTCCCCACCCCCCATTTCAAAAAATGCTGATCCACGATTCTGTTCTTTGAATTTCGAATCTGGCTACCAGAGATTTTTTGAACCGACTGCAGAAACCTCCGTGTCTTCGAACGGATTCTAAGATCTTAGATCTGTTCTTCCGATCGGACGATTCAATGTTCTATTCCATTTTCTGCACAACTTTGGTCCGATCATTGATTTTTACATTCTAGCGAGTCCGCGATCGGACTATGAATTCGTTACATCTCCGTAATTCAGTGGTAACAGGTGTCTGTCGGCGAGATGTGAATGCGAAGAGAGAAATTTCTGAAACGTTGACAATCGCGACTAGTATATCGCACTTGTATCGTGCAGTGTATGTAGGTATATAGTAATTGAGCCAAGTCCGTGTTAAGTTGAATTCCATAATTAATAACAGCATGACAAAGTCAGTTTCGAAAAATAAAACGACACGTTAAACAAAACAGGCATATATAACATTTGACAAAGTTAGAGAAATTGATCATCACTAAGCCGAACTACGTAGCTTTTCTTGTGACAATCAAAGCAGAGCGCGCAGGAACTACCATCTGAACAGAAAATACGAGTGGCTATGTATGTACAGCGAGAGCAGCTAGCGAGGGGAACGATCATTCAGTTTCACCTCATCCTTTACTTCGCATAGTATCTGTGCGTATACGTATACAGTATAAAAATATATGCTTGAGTACGCGGTGCGGATTTTTTTCCGCCGCACACTCGAGCGTACAGATATTCGTGAAAATACAGAGACGGGGAAACTGCATGATTCGAGGGAAAGAGAAAAGATTGTAATGCGAACAGAATGGACGAAACTACGATGAGTGGAAACAATTGTAAATCGAGAATCGAGAAAAGTGTGATTTGTACAGATTCGGATTACTCCACGTAAACGTGACGGGCGATCTGACGATTTCCGTTCGGCGCAAAGCCAACGAGACTTTGCGTTCTATGTGGGATGAAAATTAAGTAAGGTGGAAAAAAAATATGAAACTCAAGTTTGCAACGTTGGAGAAACAAATTTGCGAAATACGTGACCGACCGACGCGACAGCGCGATAGAATTACCGAACAGCTGATATTATTTACAGTGAGTTTCTTTCCAACGTTATAAACTTTAGCCTGCAGATAAGAACCGATGATGTGAGAAGCGGAGAAGAAGATTGAGGGATGGAGAGCGGTACCAGCGCGAGCAAGCGATCCTAGCTAACTGCATATATAATTACCTTTTTTTTGTCGTCGGTATCGATGCAGCCTGTGAAGATGTCGGTAGTCTGGTGGTTCGTCTCCTGAATCGCTGCCTGCCGATCCGCTGCTCGATGTTGCAGACGAACTTTCGCTACTCGCTAGCATCACATCGAGCAAATTGGCTCTAGCCTGAAGATAAAAAGAGCATGGAAAATCAAAGAACAATTTGAATCTGAGATACGACGCAGTGAATTTGCAAACTCTGACCAAAGCCATGTATATACAATAATTTCTCCGATTTACTATTATGGCAAAATTTCTACGAGATATTACCTTCGGATCCGTGAAGTCGATGTCTCTCTCGACGTGCACCCAGCCGGTAGGACAGCAGCAGGCGAGATCAAGTTTTTCTAGAACGGTTTGAGCCGCATCCTGAGAGCCTGGATGGTCTTCCCCTTTCCTTATCATTCTGTTTAATTCGTCAATCACATCTTTGGAAGTCGCTCTCTCGTGGAAACTCAACGATCGATCTCTCCCCTCGACTAAGAGGGGCGCCCTGGCAGGACTGACCTGAAAAGAGGAAGATACGGATACGGAAAATTATTATATATAATATAACGAACGTGAACCATTCTAAACGAAGAGATTTTTCCCTCTTCTGTAATATGACTACGCCGTTGTATAGAATCGTTGGAATCATCGAGTTGCGATGATGATGACGAGGTAAAAAGGACATTACTACACTTACGACGGTGCTGGGAGTGGAGGAGGTTGCCGCTTCTTCGTCTTCTTCGGGAACAGCCCTCAGCTCAGAAGGGGCGACTGTCGTGTAGGAAATTCCACCGTTGCATGCAACCGCGCTGATTACTCTTTCGTCGGGTGCCAAAGGTGGGACGAGAATCTGTTCGAGTAGATCGGCTCCCGGCTCCATGTCGAGGCCATTTTCATGTCCACTGTTTTCTTGGTCGATAAACGAATCAATTGTTTCACAAATTCGCTCGTTTTGAGTTCCCGGGCATGCTGCGACCGCTGCATATGGAAAATAATATCGAAATGAAATTTGGATTGAAAAAAAACGAAAAACAAAAAACACCGCGAAGAACGAGGAAGAGGATTAAAGAAGTGTTCGTCATCGTAACTCTCTGACCTTCGCTAATTGGGGCGACATTTTCGGTGGCCGTAGCGTCGTGAGATTGAGAATGATGCGGTAATTCCGCCAGGTACATCTGTTGCTCGGCGATAAAAGATAGGACATTTTGTAAGGCCTGTTCTCTGTCGGGTGGTTTCCCGCCCCTCGATGAAGTGCTGGCAAGGCTTTTCGTGCTCTCGAATTTAACAAGTCTATAAAAATCACGTGTGAAATCGGTACCGACCGACGGCGAGTCCGGGTCATCGCTGCATCCGGAAAGCGCGGCTGATGATCTCTTGCTGGAATTTTCTGGGACGCCTTCTTCACTGCTCCAGGACGCCCCGGGACTAGAAGCGTATGGCCATGGTCCGCTGGTTCTCGCATCCATCAATAATGCGACCTAAACGAAAGTGAGGATCGTGAAAGAGCGGTAAAACAGACTGTAATTTTCAATGGCATTTAAATTAGTATACTCGGCGCAGGCGAGTCCCCCGCGAAATCTGAATCTTTCATCTATCTTTCTTTCTGAGTTATTAGCTCCAACTCACCAGTTCGCCACCGGCTCTATCTGCCAGGTAGCTAGCACCGTTCCATAAACATTCGTTAGCGTCTTCCTCAAGCTCTAATGGATTTTGTTCCTTGATGGCCGGCAACGCTGGAGTTACGGCTGGTTCTTTCCACGTCGGATCAGCCTGGACGAGGTCTTCCGTGGATAGGGAAAAACTCCAGTCCTCGAGCTCTGCTCGGTCATATTCTAATTCTAATAAATCACGGTGCTGCTGGGCGCTACGAGTATCGTCCAACCTGGATACGCAAAGCGTCATCGTTAACTGATTTTATTTTCGCCAAGAAATTGTAATTTCGGCAACGGAAGCGTAATAATTGGACGAGGAAGTCGTTCGCAACGTCGTAGAGAATTGAAGAGGAAGAGAAGAGAAAAAAAAAAAAAAAAAATTGTAGAAACTTGCACACCATTGTAAAGAATCTTTCCAAATTGTGACGAATGAATAAAAAAAATGTCCTACGATGTTGCAAATGTGACGAGACGCGTTAAAAATGGCAATTGCGGGACATCAGCAGAGCCGAAGAGGTCCCGAAGAGAATAGAAAAACAGTTTCACGCTAACCTCAGCCATTGTTGAACGTATTCAGCATCCCAGCCCTCTTCTTCAACGAGTAAGACCGAGGAGCCAGCGGGACTGGCGATATTATAGGGAGATAGGCCAGCAGTGGTAGTTAATTTTAGGCAAAGATGGCTGTCGGAGAAGCTGCGCATAACGTGTTGATAAGGAAGAAGATCTTTGGTAGGAGGATAACTGTGCCTGGGATTAATGCCGACGGTGAGATTCAGGGGTAAGAAAAGTACGTCGGGATCGGCAGCGTCGAGGGTGACTAGGCGAGCATCGGGAGAAACGTCGGCCTCGGTTTCATCCGTTGCCTCCTTAAGATCCTCCAGCCCTCTAGCAGGTTCTTGTCGAGTACCTTCGCCCTGAACGTCACTAGACATTGTGGAATATCCCTCGTCCCTGTTGCCACTTTCCGGACTCTCGCTGCCCTCTTCTTCCGAGGGTTTCTGACCTGGATGTGGAGGAGGAAGCAGATTCTCGTTGAGACTCAATCTCCAGAGTCTGAAACCCCGGAGCCTCGAACTCAGAACCGTGATAAAATCATTACCTAGTGGCCTTGTTCTGCGACATTTTGCTGTTGCCATCATCGGAATTTGCAGATTCAAAGATCTCGGTCGTGCCAACGGGACCCAGGCTGTGTCCAGACTCAGGGCAGCTACTAAAGCGGCCGGACCTGCTTCGAGGATACCGTGGATAAGGTCGGTGGGACTACCAGGACTCGTCGCCTGAGCGAGGAGTCCTGAAAGTGCTCGGTTCTGGGCTTCTAGCTCCCGAATCCGTCTCTGCAAAGCTCCAATTTCTTCTCTCAGACCCTGAAAACGCGCGGACGGGAAAAACGAGAGAACGATAAATCGTGTTATAGTTTGTGGATGATGAAACCGCTGATAATTTCGAGCAACGAGTTACATTCATTTCTAATTCACTATATTCTGTGATGATGATGAACCTTTTGGGATAGAAGGGCGCGGACCACCTGGTTGGCGACATCGTCAAGACACCGTTCGTATTGCCGACGCTGAGCGTCGGCGTCTCGGGCCAAAGCTGCGTGCTCTGTTTCCAGGGTAGCTAATCGTGCAAGAAGTGCAGCATGTACTTCACCGGCACATGCGGCTTCGAGTCCTCGGAGTTGACCCCTCAAAGATTCACTTTCCAATTGTAATTTCGATATTTGGGCTTGGTACTGATGCACTCGAGCCTTGAAATGGAGAAATTTTGATCTCTTAGCGAGTTAATTAGGGGCGAAGGGCGTTCGAAGTATGAATTACGCCTCCCTAAAGTTTGAAAGAGTTTTCGTGTTAGGGGTAGCCAAGTCTTGTTCGGGTTATAATATACATTTTCTGCACTTGCTGCACCCACTGTTAACTACAATAACGTTGCAGCAGCGGCAGCGGCAGCGTTATTAGGAGAAAGACGGTTAGCGTTAAATTAGGGTACGAAGCTGTCAGAGACAGGGGTGCTAATAGTGGAAGCGTGTGCCTGATTTATAACAGGCGTACCAACCGACCCGAACTCTCCCAGCCCTCGCTAATGTCTTCTCGTAGGCTAGAGGGGAGCGACTCCGACTGCGACTCCGGGGATCCCCCGACCTCCTCGGGAGACATTGACGCTGAACTTCAAAAGAATTCAAACCTTCGCCGCTTTCTTTCCCTTGTGTTTTTTTTTCTTCTCTTTCGCCTGTTCTGTTTCATTTCGTCCTTTTCCTTTCTTCGCTCTTCGTTATAATTAGTTACAGACGAGAGTCTCCACGCGCGACTATTGCTCAGATCTTAATTGAAACACGCGGTTCCGTACAATGATAAACTTTACCCTCTTGTTTCAAAATTGCAATTTCTGCCGCCATTATGCGCCCGATAGGAAATGAATCGAAGTTTCCTACCTTTCGTTCGTAATTCACCCGATCGCTTATGTTCTTGGGCAATATTTTTCGCCAAGAGAAATAGCTGCGGGAGGTAGAAAGAGAAAAAAATGTCGATAACGAACGAACGAGATTCGTCACTCTCCGCTGTACCAGCTACCGAGTTTTCGGCGACCGTTCAACGTTGCTGCTGCTGCTGTTGCAGCGGGGGCATGGAACAGAGTGGAACATGGCTGAGGGCTGGCTATATACCTTTGGCCAAAATTACGACTCTTTTGGCGTCAAACCGCGCGTGAACGCGATAGCATGAATTTATTACGCGTTACCGTTGGGTTATGCCGCTCTACGCCCCGTTACCCAACGAACGAACGAGCATTGTCCTCCCGCGACATTAAGTTCGATCGCCGCAAAACCCTCTCCCCTCATTCCCACCTACTACCGATGACAGGATTTCATTTACAAGTTACAAGCCCACCGAGCACCACCGAGCTCGCAGGCTATAGGTGAGTACTCCGAGTATATCTACGTGCTCGGACTCAGAAATGCGAACTTCGGAATACCTTGGCTCCGACGAGTTAGTAGTATACTTACTTCGGCGAGAGAGAGAGAGAGAGAGAGAGAGAGAGAATAGAGCTAGAGCTAGCCTTACCGGATTTAATTGAAAGCCTCTCTTGTTAATTTCTGTTCAAAGCCGTGATCCGCGGTATTACTTGTGAGGATCGCGATTTTGCCCCTGTTCAGGTGAGAATTCCACGGTGCCGAATCTTTCTTTTCCTCGTTCTACGCACGGCGAATGTTCCTCGAGCGCGTGAAGCGATTCTGTTGAAATTTACTGCAGAGGCATTGACTGAATGTGGTTGTAAAGTGCCTTCGGCCCCTTCATTTTAGAGGGAATAAAGCTTCGGGAAAAGTCTGCGGATTGATCAGGGCTGGCTGCAGGTTCGGAGCGAGCAGGGAGAAAACCGTTAATGCAGGTAAACGCGTATTATAGGAAGAAAGTGCGATTTTATCCGATGAAACGAAGCCCCGTGCAGAGAAGAGCATATATAGGCACTTATAGTATAGGCGGAGAAATGAAGCGGTAGTGCGTTCGACGAAGGTGTTAATATCGGAGTGAGCGAGAGTGCGCCACGCCGTTTCTTTCGAGGGATTTAATTAAACGGTTCAATTACGACTCAATTAAAAAGCTCCGTTTTACTACCCCAACTAAATATGCTCTAGCTCGAGCAGTCGACGTAATTGCATTAAGTGGCATAGGACGCCGGTTACCGTAGCTTAAATATATGTGCAACAATTCACTTCGTATAAATTTTTCTCCCTCGATTTCCACCCCGTTACAATATTGTACCGGAGTTCTAATTGAACGTGAACATAACCGCGCGCACATACGTAGTACACACAACAGGTAATCTCACCTCGTAGGATAAAGTTAGCGCGGTTTTCTCCTGCTTCAGCTGTTCAGCACGTTGCTTTTGTTGTAAGACTCCTCTGGCAGATTCCTCCATCCTGAAACAATGTGAATTTTCGCTATGAATAAGTTCTGTACCAATGAAAAAGTTGAACGCAAACTCACGAGCTCGCTATATACACTTTATGCATGAATCATAATCAATCTTTCCGAGGTGTACGGAGAAACCCTATTCGCTTGACGTTAACTACCACGATGCGACAGACACCGAGCTAACGTTTACTCCAGCTATCAACTATCCTGAAGACCTTACACGGAAGTTGTCTTTCGATATACCAGAATTCCAACGCCATCGAATGTTTCTCAATGCGCAGCTCGTCTTGTACATTGACGTATGCAGACACGAGAAACGAAAATGTTTATCCCAGTGAGGTCCGAAGTACATTTTGAATCAGGGAGAAGGCAAAATGAACGGAGAAATTCGAGCGGACCTCATCCGAGTTATGTTAGTCTGTGTATTGGCTGGGTGTAAGCTGTTTGGGAGAGAGGTGAAGTTAGACCGCGATGATACGACGACGAAAGCAAGTTTCTAGAACAATAATTAATTAGAGATGTTCCTGTTTATAATACAATATGAAGTTTGGCAGTTTCCAGGGGGAGTGCAACTATCCCGTGAGGTATAATGAAGACGCCCGAAACCCGTCTTCAAGAACTCGGCAGGTTGGCGCGGTTCGCACAACCCTTTCTCCTCTGGCTCCCTGGCAACGCCCTCGGTCACGTGTATTAACTGCGTGATAATTAGCATTGTTGCCAACTGTTACAGCCGCCTGACTCAAGGACTTCCCGAAAAGGGATTTGCCACTAAACTCTTGAAAGGTCGTTATACCAGCACCATTAGTAGGTACGCGCGGTTCTTATGTAACGTTGTAGACGCAGGTATACGAGATGCAGGAGTGAAAACCAACTGAGCGGAGTCTTCTATCCAGCCCAACTTGTTATACGAATAAGACAGGAAAGCTCCCGTTTAACAAAAGCCAGATGATTGAAAGTAGCCTCAACCTAATCCCTCGGGATCCTGGGAAGAGGGTTGTTTCTGCGGTACATCCTGCTGCAAGGGTAGGCACAGTATCTGCTGACGCGTTCGTAGAACGCTATGTAAGAAGTGAAGAGAAGAGAAGTGAAAAGACGATGCTGATGATGTGCCGCAGCGTTTTCATTTACCTCCGCAGCACCATCTAGCTCGTAGATTTTGATCCTGCATAAATTACAAACGAGAGCTTGCGGGAAGGGGGCTGGGAACAATGTCAGGCAAATAGCAATCATAAGCGCAAACAGTCGAGTGGCTTCTCAGAGATCCTTGACTGAGTGACAGGAAGTCGCTTCGGGAGACGGGAAGGTTTTGGGCTGATGAAAGAGCTCAGTCGGCGAAACGCTTTCGCTACAGTCACATTGTTATATGAAATTCATCATTCATTCGTGTTCACGACAAAATCATGGGCGCTGCGCGCATGCGAAATTTTGATAAATTTCGTATTTATGGATTTTCGTTTTTCTAGTCGTTGGATGCGGATGCTGCAATCAATTTCGGTATAACTTTCGGCGCGCAGAATCCATGCCGCGACCTGGCAATAATTCGACCCCATCGTATACGAACCAATTTTCCCTTGGCACATGGCTAGCGCGCGGCTGGAGCACCTAACCATCCTCTACTATGATTTACAACTATTGCAGACTGACCACGATTATAATGATTCAAGAGCATATTGTACTGAAATATGATCGCTATAATAACCGGCATCGAGCGAGCCACGAGAGACTCGACTAGCCCGGAAACAAGTTTGACAACTTACTGCTTCCATTTTCTGCAAAGCGCCTGTACTTGTTTTCGAACATCGTTTCGCGATTTGAACAGATTTTTACCATAAAAAAGAAAGCGAAAACGGAACCTTTCCTTGAAAGAAAAAAAAGCATTCGCGAAGCGTCAAGAGATCACCCCGTGGTGGGTCCGAAAGGAGGCGAAGTATCAGTGGAAGTGAAAGGGTTGAAGTGGAATGTAACTTGAGTGATAAGCTGTTGCTGCAACTGCAGGGGAGTGATTTTAGGATGCGTTTGGTTATATTCCGAAGCGTTTCGGGCCTCGTGTAGCGCAGCTTCTCTGAGAGATGGATGGGCGGAGGTAGAGGAGAAGAGATAACTTACCGGCGTCGCGACGTCTGGCGCCAGGAACTTCCGCGCCATGAAAACAAACCGTTTCGAAAACGTGCCAAGGACGAACGGGGATAGAATCTACCGTATTTCCCACGTGACGACCGCGACGCGACGCGACGCGATATACGAAGCGTCGCGACTTTGGCGGCCTAGAAACTTTGGCGCCAACTGCACTTTACTTTATCATTCGATGTGATTCAGTACCGAACTCCGGTCGCGACATGCCACAAAAGAATTAAAGAACTCTTTTAGTATTGCTTCAGTTTACTCGAGCGTCAAATTCTTCGATTAAGCGTTACAAGAGCTTCTATTTATTTACCGCTACTTCCAACCTTTTTTATAACTAGAACTTACGCCGCGGTAGAAACTTTGCCGGGAACAATATATGTCATCTCGGCCTTTTCTCTATTCTGGAGAATCTGTGCATCGAGGTAATGAAATTCTACGTTCTTTCATCTCGCCCGCAAATCTCGTCACCGTCATATTTTTTTTCTCAAATAATTTCCAGTCTAGAGAAATTCGTGAACAAACGAAGGTGTGTGTATAGAAGAAATTCAGATCGACTACATAATCAAGATTGATGCGTGTCAAGACCCCATTTGAAATTTAGGTTCTAATCAAGCTCTACGACTCGAAGAAATAACTGGATTTGTATAATATCTTTACGACCGTTGAATATATGTAGGTATATACCGAGTGTGTGTACCTAGTAAGTTTTGTAGCTCGGCAATCAGGAATCACGCGATAACCAGTCAAATAATACGAAGAAACGAACATAAATTATGTCAGACGTAGCTATAAGTTTGTCGGTAAGCGCGTGACAATATTAATTGCAATCGCAAGCTTGATAATATCATTACAAATTTTCCTTCAAGCGTATTCGCCGGATTCATATAGATTCGAATGATGATTCGTTAGAAGATAAAAGCAAGAGGAGGACAGAAGAAAAGCCGGATATGAGAAGAGCCGGGAAACAACATCGTCATGAAACCAGTATTCCGAATGTATCATTACGTAGGAATAGGTACGTAAATTCTGGTCCGGTGTGCCTACTCGTGAGCGTAACTATACGCACGCGTTTATGTCATTGTGGAACAAACGTGGGCGTCCCTCGGATTTTCCTCTCCGTCCTTTTACGCCCCTCCGCGTCCTGTCCTCTTCACAATCCCCATAAACCATGCAATAAACGATGCCGTATCTGGCTAATACAATGAAATGGCTGCCACTGCGCTGGTAACCTCGGGACCGTCATAAAGTATCGGGATGATATAAATTAAATGGGAACATCGTCACGCGATGAGAAAAAAAAAAAAACCGATGAATCTATTTCAGTCAGTGATACTAGAGCGAGCCTCATCGTGTTGGCATCGCGATTCTTCGTCCCGCTACAATCCAGGCCGCGAATTTTTGCCAGAAAGGCTTTCAGCCAATATAAGTATGAAGAATTGGTGATTGCTAATTCGACACAGAGAAGAAGCTATAGCTGCAGCGGTGGATGTGTTTAGGTACCTATAACCACCGGAGGGAAAAGTTGTTCTGGCGTGATAATGCATCTGCCAGAAAATTGATGTTCCATCTTTATTTTCATCTGTTAAGAGTTTCTTATCCCACGTTTCGCCGGCCCATGTAAAAAGGGCACGTCGGATCCGGAGCGCGTCCAGAGGCAAGTTATCTACGTCTGTTCCGTTATTTATTATACATAGCAAACGGAGAGAGAGGGAAAAATGGATAGAGAGAGAGAGAGTGAGAAAACCAAAGAACAGAACATGGGGGACGAGGAAGGGAAGAAAGAACACAGAATGGAGAAAATTCGACCTTATCGTCGACATCGGTAGATGCCAGTTCCTTCACAGAATTAGGAATTAGGTGAGGTTAGTGGGCGCCAGACAATTACCTACCTAGCTACCTCCCGTACCTGAGGTACCCGACCTACCAAAGGATAGGTATAACTTATCCCACGTAAGAACGGTCGGCGCATCTCTGCACTGCTAACGCCTAACTGAAATTACTTGGGACGGTAATTGGTTAGATAAATTTCCGGAATTAGTGGCGCCCTCTAAACGTGTTGTATACAGAAAACCCTCGTTGTTTCTTGATTATACCTACCAGCAGACGATGACGTAATTTTTTCTCGTATCGTCTCGATAGACTGTTTTTCGTTTGCACGCGGGTGCCCTTATCAATTGCTTCCGACATTCTCTTTCAGAAGAAAAAGAGAGATCAGCGAGAGAGTGAGATAGGGAGGGAGGAGGAAAATTGAGAAACTATTTTTCTAGATATAATTGAAATTCAGTTTTCCAATACGTGGTGAACTAAATTCACTTTTTCCCTCCCTCTCCGCAGCGTTGCGACGACGAGGACGCCGGCTGCAACTCATTTCCGTAATCAAAACTAGGAAATTTGTTTTGCGGACGGTAAGCTATTACGCGATCGCGCATAATTAAACTATCGTTTCGGTTTAAATTGCATTTTAGTTGTCGCAGCAAGGTGAGGCGAGTATAATTCGTACACCAGGCGCTACCAACGTTATTAATTACCCCACCGGGTGGAGGAGGGCGGCCCCGGCTTTAGGTGGAACGACCTGACCACCGGCGATGGTAGGAGGTGGAGGAATTAAAAATTCAATGAATAAACGAGGCAGATATTCAGGAGCAATTACCTATCGGTTCAGAGTAGAGGGAGCGCGAAGAAGGTTTGCTCAATAAGAATTTTGGGGGTCCCCCCCCTCATTTATTGCGCTTTGCTTTTGGAATAGCAGAAAATTCATCGGTCCTCTGCATCGAATCGAACTCGAAAACCCGCGTGCGTTGCTTTCCTAAGTTTGCCCAGACACAAAATTAGATGAAAAAATGTACAGCCCCCCGTTGGGCGCAGTGCCAGTGCCGGTGCCAATGCTGGCGCGCAACGGGGGACTGTACATTTTTTTTCCAATTTCATGTCTAGGCAAACTTCGGAAATTCTGCGACATTTTCAGTTCGCCACTGGGTGCAGGAACCGATGGATTCCACTCCAATTTCATCCGCACGCCGTAAGTTTGGAATGTATGGAAACCCATTCAATTCCCGATATAACGTAGTATAGTAATACCTAGACAGGGTGTCACAAAATTAAGTACAAAAAATGGTAGGGGTAATAGAGGGGGTCGAGTTGAGTAAATCGACCCAAGGAACACGTGGTCTGCGAAGTCGCGTTCGCGAGATACGACCGGTTGAAAAATCTTGCCAGGCGCCTGCATGTAGGCAACCGAGTATACAGCAAGCATCGGTTAGAAGTCTTGTTGATAAGCGCGCGAGCGCTGATCAACGCTTTCAAATTTACGAATTTCAAACGTAAACGCTGTTGGCATTGAAGTTTCGCCAAACGCAACAACGAGGATGCGTGATAGAAAATGCTTTCAAAATTGAAATTACATTAATTCACGGTAAGCTGTGTCCGGAGTACATCGTTGTCATCGATCCGTTTATTCCAATTACGTTATTGAGTTTTTGGATTGGAAATGCCTTCTAGCCGAAGCTTGCTGTGTACTCGGTTGCCTACATGCGGGCGCTTGGCAAGATTTTTTAACCAGTCGTATCTCGCGAACGCGACTTCGCAGACCACATGTTCCTTGGATCGATTTGCTCAGCTCGACCCCCTCTATTGCCCCTATAATTTTTTGTACTCGATTTCGGGACACCCTGTATAACGCGGTATTAATTAAGTTGAATCTGGCGTTCGTGCAGGGTGAACTTGTACCCCCGATACCTACACGTCTATGGCAGGCGATAGTTCGATTTAGTCAATCAATGCGATGCATCAGTTCATCGTGGCGTTGAGGATAGCGAACGTGACGTTTTGACTAGATTGCTCGGCTTAACGAGCGCTTCCGTTGTTTGTGTAAATGATTAATTACCATTCGAGTATATTGGCAGTAGAGAAGAGCGAGAGACGTACATGTACTACGTATACGGGACCCCGAAACCTCCCCCTCCCTCCTCTTGGCGGTGAAGTTTGTAATCAATGCGCAGCTCTGTACTCTACTATACTATTATACATAGATATTCATCTCGATGTATGTGCGTCCAGACATCGGATACATACTCACGCATACGTCATGTGTGAATGTGTAGTATACAACACATACGTCCAGTGAACACTGAACAGGCTTACGATAAGGGAAGACAGAGAGACAGAAGGGAGAGGAAAGCGATATACTGCGTAGATTACGTAGGATATTTAATACGTGCATTGATGAGTTCGAAACATCGCTCGTTCCCGTACATTGACATTATATGCGGGGGCCACGATCATTCATTCACGACGTTGAGCGTCGCGACGGTACCTATATCCGGCCCTGTGTAACACGTCGTGTAAAACAACCGGTATATAACTACTGCACATTTTGTCGATCGTTCAACAACTTCGTCGAACGTGTACAAAATTTCGAAGTAGGTGTATTTCAATTTTTTTTCTTTCCTTTCTTGTTCCCATATATATACAATAATTTCGCGCAGCAATTTTTTTCGCATACGAGCGCAATTCGCACGAATGGGAAGAAACCGAAAGATCGGAATCTGTAAGAATTCTGTATCTTGGTGTCTCTAACAAAATAATTAGGGGGGGGGGGATCAAAAAATATGATCGAGTAAATTTATTGATCAGAGAGGAGGTACTGGTACATACATATTTATGTCGTATCTTAATCATGCGATAAGCTGCTAGTCCAAAGCGGCGATACGGTAGATATGTAGGTTGTACACATTTTATACGCATAGTAGGTATGTGTGAACGAACGTTATATGAAGCGAGGCAAGTTTTTTTTCATTTTTCTCACTCCGTTACTTTCCACACTCTTCCTATATCATACAAAGACCTAACGGAGAGAAAAACTTGCTCGGATAGATTTAGCCTGGCAATATGTGATCGAATAATCGTAAAGCTCCTCGGCTCCTCTAAAAGCTATGAACGAACGCGCTCTCGAAGTAGTAGCGGGGAAATAAAAATTGAGGACTTTCGTGCTAGCTGCGCGGTTCATATACTATATACACCATTTCTACCTATGTACGTATATAACACATATACATATATATATATGTATATACCTATGGGAGCGGTACATATCTGTCTATATCTATATACGTGCAACGCATACTCTTACCTACAGTGTCTAGCTGACGAGTGCTTTATTGGAAGTCTGCACAGACTGTCATTTCCGTCGACAGCAAAGCAGATATATTTCTACATAACGATCACGATCACGACTATAACGGCTACGTCGAATCATCCCTGGCTATACGCATACTCGTTTTTTTTCTCTCTCTATTTCTATCTCTCCAGCGACACCCGCGATTGATTGAACTCTCAATGGCTATATTACTATTCCGGAACATGATCGTATTGCATGCATACGCGGACCGATTGTGAGTGTAGATAGTCTGTCTGTCGCAATCGGTTACGGTGAATAGCGAAGCTGCCTGATCAGAGAATTCGGTAGGATTTTTCTTTTCCCTTTCCATCCAAGTTGCTGATAATTTTTGCCCTGAATTTCTATCTGCCTACTTAATTCTTCCGTACAAATACTCATGGCGTGATTATTCGTCGACTGTGCAGAAATACAAACGAGAAAACAACGAAAGTGTAACACCGATTCAAAAAATTGGGCTCCCGTGTCGTCGAACGAATCAAGTGTATACTGTAACAAAAATGTTGAGAGACACCCTTATCGAGTGCGAACATAAATTGGGACAGCGTCTCTATAGCAAGGTTCAACCGCGTTGCGGCACGAAACGCCCGTCAGATTATGACGTTCGCGTGTCTGCAGGAACGTTCTCCAAGTTTCTTTTGGGTTTTTTTTTCCTTTCTTTTTTTTTTGTTTCTCCTCGTTCTGTCCATTCTTTTTTACTTTTTTGTGAAGGAAAATGGGACGCCGTCGGAACCCTGTGTTTTCCACTCGTTATAGCTACGCCCCACATATGTACGTATGTCTGACCACCGAGAGCTTTAGCAAATTAATTTGGAGTTTTGTGCTTCTTCTTTTTTCCGTTCTACGTTCAATCTCATTTCACGAATAGGTACGACGACGAACGGTAACTATAACGTATATGTTGCTATAGGTGCATGGTTCGTTAATTAGGAAGAAACCAGGCTTTTCTGTTCTTGTTTTTCACAAATTTTTATACATCTTTGTCCATAAGCATGATACAACCTACTATAAGTTGATGCAGCGGGGACGCGTGCGAGATGCACAGATGTGCAGAGAAAATTCGCCATACCCTGCACATCGTATCATGTCGGCGGAAAGGCTTTTTTGCGAGAGTGAGAGAGAGAGAGAGAGAGAGAAAGAGAGAGAGTGAGAGTGAGAGTGAGAGGGGCCACCCCTTCGATGTATGCTGCCTGCCTTGTGAACCGAGAAAAACGTACGAGCTTCTTTTCATTCGAAACGATGAAGTGGTGCGATGTGAATGTGGAAGCGTATAGTGTAAACACACGTACGACCGGGGTGCAAGGGCCACGTAGGTGTACAGCACGTGGCACGTGGCAGGCCAAACAACTGTCATTTATTGCAGAGAGCAATGCTTTCAATGATTTTGGCGCACGAACATGCGAGGGGCAAATTCCAAATGACTTTTTTCGTTAATCACAATTTCGTCGCGGAGTATTGGCTTGATTAAAGTTTCCGAATGAAGTAGCGGCTGGGAGGAGTAGGAGAATAAAAAACGATCAGATCAGGGCAATTCGTCAAATGAAATGCCATGTGCGAACCAGCGTTGAACCGGATCGAAATCCTACACCGAATCCCTCTACCAACGTTTCCAAATGTTCCTTGCTCATATTTTTCTGTTCACAGCTTTCACTCTCCACGGATTGAAAAACGGTGGGATAGAAGAAAATATTCGGAGGTAATAATGTATTGCGGTATGTGCAATGAATTGACAAACTATCGGTCATACTACGTGGATGCGAAACTATTATACCTGCAGTAGTTCGTGGTCGTTTACAATATCCTCGTGCGGTGGGTTCCTATATAAACCCATCGATTAAGCACACGATAATATCCGTTTGTAATCACGGTTAGCTATAGTTGATTCACGATCCTCTTGGGTACAGTAATGCCGATGTTAGCCTACTATTCGAGCACGGCAAAAGACAGGATAGAATTGGATTCAAGAAAACAAACGAATGGGATAAAGGATCCTGAATATCAAAGGGTTGAGGAATCAGAGAGAGAGAGAGAGAGAGAAAGAGGGAGAGAAAGGGATAGATTGCCGGAGAATAAAGGGCTGATGATTACGTTCCTAGCAGAGTGCAATTCTCATGCAAATCATCGCTGGTTACTGCCTACGGACATGTGAGACAAACATTAGTTTGTTTTGTTCACCAACACCGCCGCGACAATCTACTGGGTAGTCCAGATACAATCTACCGTACACCTACACGCCTATTCTTATTCTCATCAAATGCAACAGCGACGACGACGACGGGAACGACGTCGTCGTCGGCTAGAAATTTCCGTTTCTTTTCATTTCCTCTCTCCTTTTTCATAGAACAATTTCGTTAAATCAAGCTCGTACGACATGGCACTGTGACACGATACTCCATGGCTGCTGATGACGATACATCAGCTTCTCCGTACTATATACCTATACCAGAATATTATGGGTAGAAATACTTTCGGCGGAAAGGAAAACGAAATACACGATATTTATAAGACAGAAGGTAATGGCCCAGCCAGCCAAACTATCTCGGTTTCTCTCGTTCATTCGGAACTAAAATTTTTCGGCTAACGATATTCCCCTCCTTCGCCTTGGTATAGCTATTCCATCAATTCGTACCTACGGGCAATAGTAGGAACTTGCACTTTCGTCTGTAGTACTGTACTGTGCCGTAGAACAGACTTTCGCAAAGTTCTTTGACGCGGCTACGTAAGACGTGAGACGAATCTTTGCGAACAGTGGTTGCAGTCTGTTGAACGTTGATTGATTGCTTCCCTTCCGACTCACCACGAGGAATGGAGAAAAAGTATGCATATAGTATACCTACACACGGTATATATTCCGCTTGTATGTTTGTGCGAAGAAAACCGTATCCTACGGATACTGCATAAAGCACTGAATTCTGCTTTGGAATCAATTATTTGCCGTATTTCGAACCGCCAACGAGCCATGAAATAACAAGTTCTCTACACTCCCGCAGGTGCTGCATCGCCGCATCACCGCGTGTATTGTAAAATGGCATACTACTACTTTAAACTATCGTGAAACAGGAATTCATTGCTTCGCCTGTAAATAAATAACGTGTCTATAGGTATGTCGGGCACATGTTTAAGTTATATCATCTAGTGCAGTAGAGTGCGGTGTGTGGTGCGGTGCGGTGTGGTGTGGCGAGGTGGGAAAGCGAATACTGTACCATATATTGGCCAGCGTCCAATATTGGTGATTTACCTTTGATACTGGTAGTTTTATTGCCTTCGGGGCAGAGCAAGCCACGGCAAGGTAAAGGTGAGGTGGTAAGGTGGTCACGTTATTTATACGACGCAGGGTGCAGGGTTGGAACTTGGGACGTATCTTCATCGGTCAGTCGGAAGTGAAATATAACTTCCGTTTCCGGGTATAGAAAGAGAGAACTGGTTTTCTCGGGTTTGCCAAAGGGCACCCAGCCGAAATGGTAATATCGCATGGTGTAATAGTTATATTATACCCTGTGGCGGGTTTTGGTTCGGCGTACATGACAGCCGGATCATCAATTTACTTCTATCGCCTATTTCGAAGGGGTTCATATTGTCGACGAATTTCGAGGCGGATATTGCTCCCAGCAGGGCATTATCAGCCGGTAGCGATTCCTGGATAATCCTACCTGATGAGTTCCCGTTGAAGATGATGTACCCTGGTACGTGCACGTTCTGCCTCGGCCGTGGCCTCACGGACTCGAGCTTCAGCCTCCATTCGTTGACGTCGTTCTCGCTCAACATCGCGCTGCGTCGTCTCCCTCTGTAATGTGAAAATTATTCTCAGCGTTAATTGATCGGCCATGAAAGATGGGCAGAGTGATTTACATGGGCCCTTAAATTCCACCGGGCAATTTCACACCGTGAAGTTCAAATAACATCTCCTTCGCATCTGCAGTATCCCAATAAAACAGGTGAATGCATTCCGGGAGATCATCGAGGGACAGCGCATCACATCATATATCATTCCAGTATTAATTAACATCATTATTTTACTATTATACTCTTGCGTCAGAGCGCGAGATTCGATATGACAACAATATGATCTTCACGAAAGAATCGTGCTGCAGCGGCCAGTGGTAAAATGGTAATCGATTTTCACATAGCACAGGTTATGCCGTGAAACAATTTGGTACAGGTACTCCGACCACGGGCGGATTTATGTGAAGAGAGAGGGACGCATCGTCAAATGCCGAATATGAAACATCCCCCTAACCATATTTGCCGATGCCAAAGCGGTGATCAACTCTGTCCCACCGAATAGTGAACCACCTCAATTCACTATGTGTACGTATAGGTCTGTAAGTTGAACGTGATGCACGCGATGGATACGAGATACGCCCATCTGTCAGCGACAGTATTCTATGGTTCAACCTTTATGGTCTCCTGGACGCTTTGGTATCCCTCAGGCATACAGTCGCCAGACCCTGTATGTAGTACGTCGTACGAGCTAGTTCATATCAATATTGAAGTACAAATCCTTTTCATCGAAACGGTGTTTGCTCGGTATCAGAATTTCCGAGGCAGAACTGTGTAATGATTTATTCGAACAGCCATATCGGTGGGAGAAAAGTAAATTCGTGAAAGAGGGTCATATTTGACATTTTGCGCGGTGTTAACTCTCGCACAGCAGATATATATATATTCACAAGGTATTAAACCGCGATATTCTTCCGCGTGTAACTATGTATGAGCTTATTTCGTTAGGGTCCTGATCCCCTCCTTGCAGTGGGAGACGAGAATCTCTGCACACGCATTGCCATGTTTAATGTATAACCGAGATTTCGGGGGGAGTCGCAGGCAATGAGAAGCTTGGCAAATGTTGAGAGAGATACTATAGCTGCTGAAGCAGAGATCCTCTTGCAATAAGACAAAGGCGATGATCGGCTTTGAGTGCGGTTCGTCGGTGGAAATCTTACGACCCTAGGGTAGGGTAGGGTAGGGTAGGGTGGGGTGGGGTACACAGGGAATTAACCTAAGATGTTATAACTTAGCGGGAACCCAACGTTAACCGAAAACCATAGAGAGATAGAGATATATATATATACAGAATCGGGAAAGAGTCAAGAGAAGAAGAGACGACAAGGGAGCGGAGAGAGAGGTTAGCGACTCACAATCTGGTAAAAGCCGCTGACCGCCGCCCCCAGCGGAGGTTTTAGGGATAGGTAAGCGGATTTATGAGAGTCTTAAATCCCACGGAGTCTAGATGCAGCGTAGCAATGTATCCCGATCCCAATACGGTCCATTGGTTCATTGCACAAACATTCTGCACCAGACATGCCGGTCGCAGACACAGGTATAGGTATAGGTATAGGTATAGGTATAGAGCTATTCCCATAGCCATGAAATTTTCATGGCGGGGAGCGAGCTCCACGAGGAGGCCTTCCGCGACTAAAACTACATTCTAGTTTCACCGCATGTCCATGCATCTGTTGCCGATCACAGCGCTTCGTTAAATCTCTCTGGTATGGGGATTTGGAAAGAGAAAGGAGGCAAGGAGCAGGAAGGAAGCGTATACGATGAGGGCTTTAATAATTGAAGAAGTTTTTTGTATCCCCCAAAATGTGACGGAGTGTTAGCTCACAGACGACGTGTAGATTGGTCATATAGGCTCCTCCGAGCTAAGTCACAATGGGTTCGGAGTGGTGAGAAAACTATGAGTTTTGTGGCAGTCCATGAGCATACCTAATGCAACCTATGAATATGTGAGCGGATAGAATTGACAGGAGGAACACGTACGCGCTATGTATCCGGGGAACTCGCTGCACCGTATAGTTACTGCAGTCGTCCATACGAAATCTTAATAAATCTCCCAACACTTCCTGCTACTGGTAAGTACATTCACTCCGCTGCACTGTGAGTCTCTGCCGAGGCAAAGCTACGACGCTGAACGGGGGACGAGAGCTATCGCACTCTGCCCTGGGATAGCCATGGCCTATAGCTAGCTGACGCTTAACTGCTTGGTTTTGCGTCGAGTGAGTGGTGGGCGTAGACGTCGCGTCGCTTGTCTTATATATTCATAAAGCCTTGATTACCGGCAACGAGGTGCGAGCATACAGAACTACTGGTACGGCAACAAACGTAACCTCCTAAATCCAAACGTATATAATTTGACACTCGTTGATGGTGAACCCACACAGCGGATACTCGTAGCACCGCAGAGACCGTAGGGAACGAATAATTAAAGAGATCGTTGCAACTCTCAACGTGGAAGGAATTACACAAGTTTTTCGTGACGGGGTCGAGAGGCGGAGGGGAACGCAACGGTGAAAGTATCCTTTTCTGAATTATTGAAAACATCGAAATATCCGTATATACCTATAACCTGTATGCGAGGCAAATCACGCGCCGCAGGGAAAACGTTATTGTGTTCGACGCCTGTAACTATTAGCATTACAATGTTCGAAGGATTATTACTCCTGGCACCGCGGCACGTGAAATATCATAGTTACCGCGAGTGTTCGGAGTCCCAATTTTATCCACTCACGATCAGTCGTTTCACGTTTTCCCACGCATTTTCGAACCGATCTCCCGTTCCTCCGCATATAGAGATACAAACTGGGTACAAATTTCGTGCGGAAATCGTATAACCGATCTCCACTCTGCCTTCTCGAGTTTCGACCTTTCCCTCACTATCGGCCGGAAGACAAACGCTCGTTGTCAGTCAGTCAGTGCTCGCGTAAGATATAAATCTAGTCATGCTAATAAATCGAATTGCGTAGAGCGACTTGAATCCATAAACCGCAAACCCCAACACGACGTATGTATGTGTATGCGTCTATGTACTACTATAGTTCTGCTTCGTTGCTGGAGTTTAGATTATCGTTAAACTTCAGAATCTCGGCTGGTTTCCTCAACGATCATATATACACCGTCCCGTCCACGTATTTAGTCGCCATAGGTATAGGTTAGGCAGGCAGACAGATACCTACATAGATACTCGAAACAGCAGTAGTAGGTACAAGTTGGCCCTTTTGTGGGGCAAAGATTATCCTTGGACATATAAATTAGTCCAACAGAGATGGAGGATGGAGAGAGATAGAGAGAGAGAGAGAGAGAGAGAACAAGATCTGGCCAGCCAGAACCATACCCCGCGAATGCAGTATAGAGGTGTACCTGATACCTACAAACCGCAACCTAATTCTACGGTATGGTTTTACTCGAATCTACAAAATACTACGAGATTAACCTAACCTCCACGCCAAGCAATTACGGGACCCACGGCGTTGAAATTTTCCAAAATTGCGATACTCGGGTGGATATTGTATTTCATGCTGAAACGATGCGTAAAAGTAGAGTAGGTATGTATATACCTATACCTAAAATGAACAAATGAGCTCATCCATTCAAAGAATCACGGATCGTTTTATCGATTTTCTCTCATATTATACACATGTATATATTGCACGTATACCAGCGTGTAACCAAGCCGGTGATATAAATATGCCGGATGGTTTTTCGTATGCAGAAAATGAACTGCCTGAGTCATAGACGAGTTACGATAGGCAGGAAGGTTGGCGGAAGGGACGTACATACATATTTCGTATTCGTGCGTGAATGAATGCATGCCGGGCGTGCAAGTGGGGGTGCGTTTTGTTTTTTTTTGCCGAAAGTCCCGCATCTGTTTCCGTGGGCCACAGTCACCGATGTGTATATATATGCAGGAATACGCGAGGGTACGTGCGAGCGGACGGTCTTCCTTGTGATCCTGATGCGCGTAGGTACATTGTCTCACACCCGTAGAAGCGAGAGGGTTGGAAAAAAAATTTGCGTGACACAACGTCGAAGAGAGAAAGTGGGAGGAAGAGGTAAGAAAAGCTCCTCGGCATCTGCAGTATAAATGTGCGTAGGAAAACACCGTTTTATATATATATATATATGTAACACTTCGCGTATTCGTTCGACCGTGGAAGCTTATAGCGGCACACGTTTTCATTGAATAGTTTGATGAATCTGGAAACGCGCTCTATCGTAACGCGGCGAGAGTTTCGCGGTAGAGAAATTTCCCTTCGTCGCGGAACTATGAGCCCGCGAATTGCGGGGGGACCAGGCTAGGCTCCGAGGCATGCAAAGAAAATTGCATCAATGATGCAGTGCTTGACACCAAGCGCCTTATCGTGTATATATATCGTTGGTTCGTACCCACCGACGTACGTGGTACATAGGTACTACGTGCTCGTCTGTCTCATTGTGAAAGAGGCAAGAAAAGGGAACGAAGATGAAAGGGAGAGGTGAAGGAGCGAGAAAAGAGAGAAAAGAGATACCGTAAAACGACGGAATTCTATAAGCTGTGAAATAGCTGGGAAAATTTCAAAAAAGTGTTAGCTTCGGTGACAAACGAACTTGTAAACCTTTCCTCTTATCCTATATCCCGTGATCTAAACTGACAGATTTTATATCCTCAACGCTCCGGGGCACTTTCTGATTCTCATTCGACTTCTTTTTCTTCTTCTTCTTCTTCTTCTTCTTCTTCTTTTCCTCTTCGCTATACGGTCACAAACCAGAAACGAAAGAACAAAAATATGTAGGGATACTGTACCTATACTGAGTCTGGAGGGGAATTTCGAGTTAGTTCGCTTTTAGCGACATAATATACTATATATATACATATACATATACATATATGAGAATCAGAAAAGCCAGAATTAATTCACCGCTACATCGGATTGTTTTTCTTTAAGTACATACATATCTCGTTTTCGCTCTCACTCTACTCTCTCTCTCTCTCTCTCTCTCGGGAACTTTCGTCCCGATCCCTTAATCGGATTAGCGTGGACTCAGGCTACCCTGAAACTTTTTAAGCCGTTCCACTTTTGCCGTTTTTTTTTATTTTCTTCTCCTCGCGTTTGTCAATTTTGTTTCCACTAAGTGCACGCACAGGTTTATAAAGTATGTATTAAATCCTGAAAAAGGACCGTTCTGTACGGGAGACAATGATCACCACTTTCATTCATTTTTGTGTCCCTATCGGAAGCTAGTGGAAAAAAGAAGAACAATCCGAGAATTCGCGTACGCAACGACACTCGGATAGAACACTTCCATGTAAATTTTGCGCGAAAGCACAACAGCGATGAAAAGAAGAAGGAAACATACAAGATAAAAAAAAAAAAACCAAAAAAAAAACGAAAAAGACAAAACGCAAGCAAAACTGCATAAGCGGGTACAAGTTGCGGGTCCAAAGTTCTCCGCATGAGGTATATAGCGAGAAATGCGGGAGGTATGAGGACGTGAGGCATGAGAGGCACGAGAGGCATGAGGCATGGAGCATGAGGCTAGGCGGCATGGGCGGCCAGCCCTCAGAGCAGCTCGTAGCAGCAGCAGCAGCAGCAGCAGCTTAAGCATTTACAGCACGTGTCGCATTGTCGGCAGTGTTTCGATGTCCCCTTTCCACGCGTCTGCCTCTTTCACTCTTTGCCTCTTTCCCTCTTTCACTGGTTCTCTATTTCCCTCTGTCTTTCATCCTGCTCTAAAATTAGCCGACGTCACGTGGACCTCGCTTGTCGTGAGTCGTTCCCACACTTGCCGCACGCATGTGCATACGAGCACGCTCGTTGCATCATTTTCACGAGTATGCATGTCCACCGTATGGTATACAGGGTGATTCGGTCCGAGGGGGGACAACGCGTTCTGCGGAGGATGGATTCTCGGAGAAATTATGAAACGAAAATTTCTCCGGCAAAAATTCCTGCGACCTCTACAGTTTCCGAGTTACAGACTTTTTGAGCTGCACCGATCGCAACGGTGCAGATATCTCGGGCATCCGAGCCGGAGCTTGGAATTGTATGGGAAAGTAGAAACAGAACAGAAATGGATCGAACGTAACAAGATCTATTGTCATGGACGAACATATGAAAAATTCGTGAAAAACAGCGCGGCGCGGCGGCGGCGGCGTTCCCCGTTTGCCAACTGCAGATTGCGGGCCAAGCTATAGTTCATACGCGTTTAGGAAATTAATTATAAATGGTTATGTCTACAAGGTTTTACGTCGCGTGTGTAGAGGACGTCAAAAAATGAAGACAAATTTCCTCCCCGCGCATATATGCGCGCGTGTGTGCATGCGTATGTGTTGTGTGCGTGTATAAGGTACGGGCGAAGTAATAGTCCGAAACGTAACGGTCGTTGCCTTACCGCGACCAACGTACTAAACACGCGAACGAAAAACGAATGAAAAAAGAGAAGAGGAAGGGAAAAAAGGAAAAATATAATAGAATAGCATAGAGTAGAATAGAATAGAACGATGAAGGAAGTGAAGAGAACGGGAGAAGGGTAGGAAAAAATGAAACAGAGGCAACGAACAAAACAAAAGTACTTGCGGCATGAGTAATTGCGGCTACCTGCGCGAGCTGCAATGTTAATCAATCATTCATATGCCGAGGGACCTGCCTACCGCGGGGCGCGTCTAATCATTTCATTAATTCGGCAAGCTTGCAGGAATCGGACGCGCGGTTCATGAAAAAATCCGAACGGAACGGAACGGAACGGAACGAAACGTGAGAAAAATGACAATGATTACAGTATAGAACAAAATTGGCAAAACTTCGACTGCATTGCGCTGCAATATGATGATGAATTGACGAATTGCTTAGCTGTGCGAATAATACGTGAATCGTTGTTGACGGGGAGCGGGCGGCGTGATATACTTGAATCACGCGAATCCATGAATGGAGAGAACGCAGTCTGAAGATGGAAATGGAAAAAATGAGAGAAGACAGAAAAACTTTGCGATCTCCGCGGAATAAAACGATTTTATGCACACGCGAGGAGCTTGAATTGGTACCGATGCCATAAGAGTCGTAATCGTTTGTGAGGCGGCGCTCTGTCAACGGGCAATATCGTGAAAGATAACGTTCGCGGTTCGAGGCACGCGGATCAATGGTTCATTCATCAAAAACTTACCGAGTTATAATTATTGCGGTGTGAGGAGAAAGAGCGTAAGGTTCTCATGAATGAAGGTCTCTACAGAGTTTTTTCAATGAAAGTAAATATGTACATAAACGTATGTAGCATGTATAACGTATGTATGTATGTATGCGCGTACATACACGCAGATCGCGTTTGGCGTACGTTACCTACTATTCGAAAGAGCTCAAAAATTCTACATCTACCTACAAAGTATACGAGAATGTAGCGAGAGAGAGAGAGAGAGATAAACAGAAAAGTAGAAAACAAGAAAGACAAAAAAGTTACGTCGAGAGTGAAGGAAAACGGGAAAGAGGAGACGGAGGAGGCTGAGGAGGAGGAGCAACTAATTTTAACCGTGAAAACATTCATTCGCATACATAGAGACACCGAATAGAAAAAGAAAAAAAAGCAAAAAAAAGCCAGATTCAATTTGTGGGCTCCTCATTCATAATTTTCTTCTCCTTTTTTCTCCTTCGTCCCGAGTCCATATCATACCGATATAGGCGAAGTGAGAGAAGAGAGAGAGAGAGAGATAGAGAGAGAGAGAGTAGATCCTATCTCCTACATATATATATTAATTTCGCAATACCAATAATACTCTTCATCCCATGCTCATAACGTTCACTCGCAAACGAGCCTGTCGCGTAACTTATTCTGTAGATGAGATACGTTTCCGGTTTCTGATCTCCTGCATGCACGCCGTAACCTATAATACGAGTTCGCCATATGCCTAACTCTACCTCCTCCTTTTCCTTTTCCTTTTCCTCGTCTCCACTTCTTCTCAAATATGCATCCGCGTATAGTGGGATATACTGTACTGTACTGTTAACTATACTCGATGCAAATAAATTTACGCCCACCCCGGACATCATTCCGGCTTTCTCTCCCAACTATTTGTCTCCGTCTCTCTCTCTCTCTCTCTCTCTCGCTCTCTCTCTTTCTCTTTCTTCCTCTTCTCCAGAGGAGCTTCCATAAGATCGTCGCGTGGGACGCGAAACACGAATTATATTGAGCTTCTCTTATGTCAGTTCTCGAACCGTCGAGACATAGGACATGTATGCCTTTTATCGTGACAATAAAATCGCGGTTTGCACCAAGAGCACGCTTTATCTTTCGAACACGCCTGTACGAATATCTTCAGAGTTTGCGAACGTACCAATCGACCCCGTATGTTTCGCTAACCGAGCATCCGAACTTCGTCGAGTGACACAAATTACCTAAAAATTTCGATCCAGTAACAAGCCGCTGGGCTGCCCGGAGCCCAATATCCCCGGTTAGAAAAACATGGAATCAACGGTTTCCCAATTTATAAAGATCAGCTGCGTTCCCACCTGCTCCAAAAACGCAGCTGCCCGACTTCCCCCACGGGCCTATACTACCGAATACCGAAATCGCCGGTCGAGCTTTTCCCTCTCACTCTCTCTCTCTCTCTCTCTCTCTCTCTCTCTCTCCGATCTCCATTCTTCTTCGCCTCGTTTTCGTTCGGTTATTTTCTTTTCACTTTTCTCTTTAAAGAAACAAAATGCGGTGAAGTTAGACGAGCGCGCCGTACTCACCCTACTCTGTTTCGTGAGATTGGCGCCCATGGGACGATGGTTTTCGGGGGATATCAGGGGGGGGTGGTCGTCCGTAGCGTGGCATCCCCTCTTCGGGGGGGTGGCGGGAGACACCCCTCCTGGCGCAGGGCCCCAGCGGTGCACCCTTGTGGCCACCCTGGCGTCGTGTCGCCCTCCGTGGACTGGTGAGTCCGCGAGACGTCACCCCTGCAGGACCCCCAGCCCTTCCGTTTAGGGTTCGCAGCGCCAGGATCCGTTGAGGAAGGAACGATTTGTCGCCGTAGCTTCGATCCGTTCGCCTCGGCTCTCGTTGCAGCTGCACTTCTTATGTACCTTCTTCTTCTTCAACTTGCTTTTCACCGTTTTGTCTCTCTCGTTTATTTTTCAGTTCAAATTCTTCCAAATGCCGATGCCGTAACGGTTCGAGATGCTTTTATTTGAATCTTTCTTTATCGTTGCCAGCTTGATTAACACCGACAATCATCCTGTGATTGAGATTTATGTTGGATTCATTTACGAACAGCTTCTACCGGGATAGTTTCAATCTTCTTTTTCCTTGTTCTCCGTTCTTTCTTTTCTTGTTTCTCTGTCGCTTCTTCCCTTTCTTTCACTTCTCTATTGCTTGTTCAATCGCATGCTAGAGCGAGGGAGAGGGCGGGAGGGAGGGAGGGACGGAGGGACGGAGGGGGCGAAAAGATGTGTCTATCCATCCAAGGAAACAATCATCAGCTGCACTCTCTTACGGCGATGAGAAAACGAGCAAAACGTTCGTCCCGAGAAGAAGAATAAGTAGAAGGGTTTAATTTATGTATCCTCTCCGACTGCTCGATGCTGGTACAGCAGATGTAGGTAGAACCATACGCCGTGGCGGTAGTAGGTACAACATATTTTGGAATAGTGAAAGAATTGAACGAGAAAAGGAAAAAAAATAAAGAAGAAAAAACGGTGATAAAACCAGATGTTCACTTATGTCACTTGTCTCTGGATCCCTCTTTCTTCTTCCCTGCACGTGAGTATTCCGATTTTGGAAAACCAACCACTACCGACGATGTTTCAACATGAAGTATAGCAATGCTTAACGGCACATTGTTCATGGAGATAGAATTCGCGTTGTCGACAGTCGACTCTAATTCACAACTCTTCCTGCATCGAATTTCAGCGACGATCGTAATCTGCACTTTCTTTCGTTCACAATTACCTCGAATTTCGATTTTTCATTTTCTATTCCGCAGTCACAGCTGACAGTCACTTTGTGGTAGAAAAAGAGTAGGTACTACAAAAATACTATCTCGTTAGATTTCCTCTCTTTCCAATTCGTGTAAATTTATACATAGCAAATTTATTCTCAGTTATTTGTTGTTCGGACCTCGATCCAGGCATGTAGTAGGTCGACGGTCCTAATTATCGAATTTCAAAGTTGGTCGCACGTTTTATACACAAATTTACAGTTATTTCAAGTACAAGAATATATAATGTATATACAATTGTGGGTCGAAATGTTCATAGTATCTCTTAGAAAAATCGTTATGTATAGTAGCTGTAGACGCATATGATGTATAATATAATATATATAGTTTAAAATTGCGAGTAGAAAAAATTCACATTCCAATTCCAGTTAGGTTACAAATTATCAATATTCGTGTTCATGTTCATTGGAAGCCGGCGATATTAAAATCGTCGAATCGAACTCACTCCGAACGATCGTTTCCCTGTTTGTTACTATCAGATGCAGGGAAAACATTCGGATTGATTCGTTTGTCGATCGAATGCCGATGTACAGGTCGGATGTAAATCCGTTTGTCAACAAATCTTGAACATCGCCGCGAGGAACGTATGATACATGCAACGTATACACGGGGATGATAATTTCGTGGGCGCGTGCATCACGGTTAACGGACGCCGGCTGACTGACTGGTCGAAAGTGAACTGGCATCGCGGCGCCGTGAGTCACGCACCCCGACGCCCTGCAGACGCGCCTGCGTCACGTTACGGCGTCGTGCTTGGAGCTTTAAAAACCCTGCGGTGTGTCGCGGCACGCCAAAGTTTCTCAACTGTACCAACCTATTCTCGATCAGAATTCCCACCGCTTTCCACATGTTTTTCGATTCCTTTCGGAAATCGGGCTGCACCGATTTTTTTCTTCATTTTCCGTTTCAAACGTTGAGAGGAGCCATTTGCTCCGACATTATTGGTCAGTCAAAGTGATAGAAGCACACAGAATCCTCTCTGGGCCTTGAAGAAACGGGGAATCAAGAGGCGAAAAGAAGAAGACGAAGAAGAAGATTGTAAATCGGGATTTATTTTTTTCATCCAATTAGAATTGAAGCGCGTACCTAAACGTGGCTTCCCGCAGGGTCAACTCCTGCTGCCGGGGATGATGTGAAGGTGGAAATATCGTGGAAAAGAGTAGCTATACCCGTGTACGGTACGGTACGTCCCGCCATGTGACAAGTTGCTTCGTGACTTGCACGGGAGAAATGGGGTAGTGGAAAGATGCAGTACGAGATACAGTCACATACGTGAATAGTAAAGCATTCGCATGCCACTCTGCTACGATACCTGACTACTTACAATTAGTAGATAATTTCTGGTATCTAGATGCATATTCCGACCATAAGCTAACGCCGGTGAGCAAACTAGCTCCCACGAAATATATTCTTATGGGGTTGTAAAGAAGCCGCTCTCTAGCACGCATCGGTCGTAACGGACCCGATTCCAGCGCGTTAACACGCGTTTAATTAGTTTTAAAAACCCATAACTAGAATTACCCATAAAGGATATTAAGACCCCCCCCCCCCCCCCCCAATCGAAACTATGAATTTATTGCTCGGGTCATGCGAGAGTCGAGCGAGGCTAGTACTGGTACCCACACCCGCCTTCGGGTATTGCTACTACGGAACAAGATTATATCGGTATAATCACGGGTTTATCCGAGAATTACTGTACGTACGAACCACCTTCCGCGGATAAAGCGCTACGAGCCAGCTGAGCTACCGTTTTCGCGCACCTTTACGTGTGAAAGAACGATGAGACCGCGTGTCGAGGTACGAGGTTGAAATTTCTTTTTGCCGACAAAAATTCGGTGATCGACGAGATTTCGCAGGTTCTTCCGAAAAATTCTCACCTAATCGTTAAGCTCTACGGGGGAGAAAAGGACCGACAATTTTCGGGCGAGGGACATTCCCTGGCAAGTTGGCTGCGCAGTTGGCCTCTTGCGATATAATTTACTTTAGCAATCAGCGCGCTCAGACCTATCCGGACGAATGGGGAGGGTCGTCGTGTCAGAGAGGAAAGAGCCCTGTCTACCCTTGACTAGGCATAGATACTCGGGACGGTAGACGGAGGTTCTAAGGTCTTCGACGTTAGTTACGAAATTTGAATTCCTTCGTTTCACGAAGAAGTAAATGGGCGGGGGGCCTACACGGAGGGCCGTGAAATAGCCAAGAGTCCAACAATAATTTCCAAAAATCGTAGGTACAGAGTAAAGTAATCGTTTAATTAACACAGAAAACAATATTTCGTCCTCTAATTGGTTTCATTCTCTCGTTTCCCGTACGTTCTTCTACCTTATACACCTACGATATCGCTAATTGGATTTTCTCGTACCAATACCTACCGCAGGGCGTACGGCTCTATCTACATACATGCATGCGCAATGTGCGTACGCGATACCTACTTAGGTATAGGTATATTTTATCGACTGTTCAAAGTCACAGATATGCGGTCACCACGGAATATCGCGCGCTCGGTTAAACGGTGGATCATATGATCAAATTAATTCATTAGTTAATTTATTCATTCATTAATCGAATCGCAAACTAATTAACTGATTGAAAACCTTCGCAGCGGTAATTCTCGCCCGAATGCGATGCGAGTCCGAACGAGACCCGTGTGCTCATAAATCTGCAGCATTTTTTTCTTCTTCTATATATACGATTTCAGACGTGAGAATCGATTTATTTAAGACTGCGAATCCATCCGATTTCGAGATATTAGTTGTTTAATCGTTACAGGATGGTTTTGTTTGAGCGATGGATCGGTCGCTCCCGCAGATTCAGCAACAGTCAGTCGGTACAATAAATTCGAGAATCTCTTAGAGGGGCGTTCGTAGGTATATACGGTATAGGTATTGTCTACGGTCTTTGTCCGATCGATCTTTCTCTGCACCGCCCCCCCCTCCCCGTGGCGAAAACGACGTCGAAGGGCGCCGAACGACGCCGCTATTAAAGTATATTAACAAGTTGCCAATATCAGAACGGGCGACCTCTCCCGCCTCCGCTCTCCTCACTCAGCGAAGATCTCTTTCTCCTTATTCGTCTTCACCCTGCATCTTACTCCGCAGGAGACATTGTGAGGCAAACAATTTAATATGCTATCCCCTCAGTGCCGTCGTCCGCCTCGTCTCCTCCATCTCGCCACCCCTCTTCGCCTCTGCATACCTTATCTCCGTCTCCACAGTCACAAAGCACACGAAAGGAGGAGACCCGAGGAGTCCTTCTGCTATTTGTTGAAATGTGTGCGCAAGTTTCGATTTCTCGATTATAGGTATAGGTATAGCTGGGTATATAGGTAAGTATGAGTTAACCGCATATAATCTCGTGCGATTTGAACGGATTTTATACATCAATTCAGAAGCTGTACGTGGAGTACCTTGGCTAGGGGATTTCGATCCAGGAGAATATCATCTTGCCAAAGGAAATTGATAGAGGGGGAGAGAGAGAGAGAGAGAGAGAGAGAGAGAGAGAGAGAGAGAGAGAGAGCTTCGATTTTTACTTTTCTTCTTCACCTGATACACCGAAAAAGTAGATGGAACGAGAATCCGAGAGAACCAGCACGGGGAAAAAATATCACAGAGCTGCATCGTCATCGGTTATTTACTCGCGGTGAAAAGCTCTGCTACCCCAAGGTCAAGCTCTTTGATTATTCAACTTGAAGTGGCTTTCGTCGGTCGTCGTGACAACGGAGGTAGCTAGATGGCTGGCTGGCTGGATTGCAAGCCGTTATTCATCGAAAATCACAAAGAGAAACGTCGGTGCCACGGCAAGTGAATAACCTCACTTGGGTCGTCACGACGCGATGTTCGACTGCGCGGGAATCCTGTAGATCACAATTAGCCTCTTAAACAAAGAGAATAACGCCGTTGCCGAATACGATGAAAGCGATTTATTATCGCACAGAATAGTACACGCATCCAGTATCCCCCGTAGCGCGAAAAGCACAAAGTCCCTAGCAGGCGGGAAAACTTCCTAAGCCAGAAATTGACCGGTGCATCACGTTCGCACGCGGAGGTCTTCGTCCTTCTGGAATTCCCTGCCCCGCGTTGTCCTGTTCTGTCCGTTGGACGTTGACGACGATACGGAGGATCCTCCAAAGCCTGCACCTACGTTTTCACTCGCACCCTATATCAGGCTGTATTATAGTATACCCGCAGCGAAACCGCCCCAAAATCCACATGGAGGGGTGCCGTGCCGTTGTGTCGGCAGCAATTAGCATGCATCCAACAACGGGGAATAAGCCTGAGTGATCTATATCCACGCGAGTTTCCGATACCCGGTGTTATAGAGTGTGTTACGCGGTACCCATATGGTCCGGGGCCTCGGGTTTTGGCTCAGTACGGCTGATGGTCAATGAGTGAAAACACCGTCCGGTAAAGCTCTTCAGGGTGGATTGCGGAGCGCCGATCAGGTTGAGATTTTCGTTAGCTCGTCGTACCTGCCATCGCGAGTTCAGGGACCACGTGTGTATAGGAATACGTCGATGGATTTCTTGTAACTTGACAATCGCACCGCCGCGCCGCGCGCCGCGCCGTTCGGCAAGAACTGTGATCCGTAGTAGCCGTGCCTACCGACTACTACCGAAACGATAAAGTAGGAGGAAGGAAAATAGCATTTCAACGGGTCACTGCAGCACTTTCTATCTATCATTCCACCCTCTATTTGCCATCGAGCCCCCCAAAAACACGCCCCATATATACGCCGACATTACGCACACGGGAGTTTCGTGCTACTACCTCCACCCCCGGTTTGAAGGGGAAGGGTAGATTCAGCCCCGGCTCGGCTCTATCTACAGCCTAGCGAATAATTCCAGCGGTTCATGCACCTATGTTACCCCATTAATTAAAGAACATGCGGATACACGCGGCGTGCTACACAGATACAAGCTTCCGCGCTGAAGTACAAAGCAAACAAGAAAACCATAGGCGTAGGAGGAGATGAGAATTAACATCGCAGGTGGTAAGCGTAGAGGGTCAAGGAACGTGGAATATAAAATGAAATGAGTTTTCCGTTTGGCCTGAAGTCCGGAGCTATCTACCTACCCCACTCGCCGAGTTTTTCCTGCTTGCAGATTTCCGAAAGCAGATTTATTCCCGTTCGCTTGATATCCATGTTTATTGTTCACCGGGGGCACCGTAATTCATTGAGCTTATTTGTGGCCCTGATATGGTCTAAAATGAATGAATACTTGGCCTCCTTTGAGGGAAAGTTTTCTTCCTAGGTTATACGTAAGAAAACGAAGAAGAATGAGAAGAGGCTCGGGTATCATTTTCGAATTCTTTGTTGTTTGACCCCCGCCTGACTTTCACGGGCTTCGGGCTTCGGGCTTCGGGACCTCGCTGTACGTACTACGATTCTGACTCAGAGCCGAGGCTTAGCTCGACTTTTACGACTTTAACAGGAGTTTGCACTCGTACGCTATGGAGTTTAGAAGAGACGAGGTTGAATTTGAAAGGAATTAATCGCCTCGAACGGAAAGGTCGGGACTCTTGTGAGAGACACTTTACAAAGGACCGTCTCTCTCCTCTTCCTCCTCCTGCCCCTCCACCTAGGCTTGGCGAAAAAATATGCTTATGCTCCACATATGCCCGGTTTCTTTCAAATCGGGATAAAGCTTTGTCACCTCGCGAGTCAGACTCGAATAAAAATATCTAACCCAAGAATCACACCAAGATTTACAACGAAGGTGACAATGGGACCCTGAAAAATAGAATCAGGACAAACGAGAAATATATTCTTCGCGATTTTCTAAGCCGCCGAAATACTTCGGCCAAGGTCTACCGAATTCTCGTATACTCTCAACATCGATGATGTCTGTTCAAAATTTGTTGGTAAGTGTATTTGTTCTGCTACCGCATCAACATTGTTCTACTATTACGGAGTATGGAGGAGCTATACAGGTCGCTGATTGCTGAATAGTTTGTTCAGCTCGATAGTCAAAGTTAAAGGACGTTTTGAAGGGTGTTAGTTACTGTGAGAAGCGTTGAAAATTACATTCGGTTGCCTGGGTGCAGCACAATGCCTACCGTGGCATGAGTTCGGGTGAATTAACTGCAGTGGATTGTTGTTGGCCAACTCGAAACCCCGGACTCAAAGTTGCGTTCGAAATCCATTAGCAGGCTTTGTGCGCAACCCTGTCGAAATATCTGGGCTCGTAGGTACTACTAGGACATGCATCGCATCGAACAACCCTACGCTGTATATTCTCGACCCTTTTCACTCGCTACCGCGTGCTGCTCTATTCAGCTGAATCTGAACCCTGCAACATGTCACAAAAATCCAGCCCGCCTGCAGTGGCACCGTTCAAATCGCGCATTCGTCGCCGCAAAACATTCGGTAAGACAGAAGATCGACCAAAAAACAATCGCGATACTCTTTCTATTTCGTTCTTGTCTTTCTTCATGTTTCGTGTGATTAAATTTTTACCGCCTTCATATTATTCTGTTTACATTTCCGCTTGAAAACGATTTCATTGAACGAGGGAATGCTGTTCGTTATGAGGAGTTCTTCAACGCGACGATTATCTCCCATTACTTTAACGCTGATGACCACCATCTGCAATTCGACGTGGAGGAGACGTCAGCCCGCCGTGCCGCGCCGCGCCGCGCCGGGTAGAGAGACGAGAGGCAACGGGAGGCCAGGAAACCAGGAGACGGGAAGCTACTGGCGCCGCCGCGACGCCTATTCGGCGTCGGCACCCCTCTAGGAGGGTTGCTTCCTTGAATTCCCCCGTTATTCATCTTCGACGCGTTCGGATTCAGTTCTCGCCTTCGCTTCGGAACCCCAAATATTGATATATTACGTTATGTTTCAAAATGCGCGTTGATCAATAGGTCCCGTATGAGAATGAATGAAGAAATGTCTAGTTTAGTTCTTGTTGTCCTCCTCTTCCTCCTCGCTCTTCGGCCATCTAATCCAATAAATATGTCAGCGCTATTAGGTAGTCGCGCAAATTAGAGCGCCTCCGTCCGCAGTGTATCGGAAGTTGTGAAACGATCTCCTACGTCGTGGTGACGGCGATAACGAATTCCCGAGAATCAAGAAAAAGATGGTGTACATTATCTTTGCCCCTTCGTTGCGAGATCAAACGTATTCGTATACACTTTGAAAAATCCCCAAATACTTCACAGCTGTTTCGGGTACTTGACAAACTTGTAAAACCGGATCTCAGCCAACCCGGAAGAAAAATAATTAGTATTCCATTTCACATATGTTTCTACTGTATTCGATTTTCGCCCCGTACTACAATATCGACCGCTGGGATAACGCTTTGCTAGCAGCATACGCACAATGATCCCGCATCAGAGCTTCGCCAACGAACAACGACCGACTGCGTCGCGTCAGCTTTGCCATTTCAGTGACAAGCGGGGCCAATTTGGTCGTCAAGTTACCAATCGATAACGCCAACTGACCCGCATGATTGTTATCAGCGGATGTTCACCGTTACTGTTACCTCAGTGCTCGCGCGTACGGAGGCGAGCTATAGGTATAAAATCGCTCGATGTAAAGATTTCCTACGATTCGGTGAAAAGACGCGAGTACGATTGTCGATGGATGAGGTAAATAACTCAGAGGTCTGAGAGACACGGCCTCTGAGGAGGAGGAGTGGAGGAACACTTCTTTCAAAACGTGTGCGGAAGAGACGAGTTTCTGCTCTGTGTGAATTAATTGTACCCACGAGAATCGTATGGGATCAATTAAAACTAATTGGTTCTTGATGCCAGCAGGGAGAGAGACAGTGAGAGAGAAGTGTTCACAAGTGGGGTTTGTATTTATTTTCTTTTTCATTTTCTTTCGTTTCTTTCTTCACCAGGGTTCGTTTCGTAACGTACGTTCGCAGGCCGGTCGTGTCAAACGGGTAGGAAGGTAGACGCGGGTATAAAAACTTCAGGCAATTTGGCAAAACGTATGTCAAGCAGATATGACAGCCGCAAGTGTTCAGATGTTTAGTTTGCTCGAGGCTCGAGTGTGTTGCGGGGGCTGGCCAAAAACCCTCGAAAAGGATCCGAGGAGTGAAGCGTGAGGAGGAGAACGAGATCCGTGGTATGCAGGCGGGAGGACCAAGGGACTTGGGAATTTCAGGACCTGTACCATAGGGATTTCTCCTTGCAAAGTGGGATGTAAATTGTTCCTGCGAATATTTATCATCCTTCAAGGAAGAGCTGTCTTCAAGTACCTATGCCAGCTCGACGGAATGCTAACCGTATCTCATCCGCAATGGTTTGCGACAGTTACGAACGAACCCTGACACACCGATGTAACATTCCTCGAAGCTTTGTGGTTTGTCCTGTTTTCGTTTTTCTTTTTTCGTTTTTCTTTCTAGTCGCTTTCTCTCTCGCATCTTCTTCTCGTCATTTTCGTTGTTTTCTTCCTTCCTGTTCACGTATTTCTCTTCTCTCGCGAGTCGAAGCCGAAAAACGAATGCATGAAAATTTCCGGCACACGAAATGTTCAAATTGTTGCATAAGTATACAATCGGAAAAAACTTTTGATTGATTATACGGAAGGAGATAATTAGAAAAGAACGAGGAGAAAGATGAATGAAAATTCAACAATCTTGAGGGTGAAATGATTGGTTGGCTAATCAAATCTTATTCGCCTACTCGGGAAAGCTCGGGAAGAATAATTAATAATTGTTGGGCAAAGCGTGTTTTTTTTCTCCGCATAAATGGAGCGTGGGTCGGTGTGTGAAATCCTCCGGTTGTAACGCGGATGAGATTTCCAACTGCTACGGCGCGGCGGAGCGTTTCGTCTGGACGCTTAGGAAATGGTATTCCAGCTCCAACCAGACCGAACTAGCGGTATGGCGCTTGGTAATTACACGCTGGATATTAATTAACTGTCTCGACTGTGCCTGAAACTTTGCCCAACTATTTCCTAATCTTAGACTCAGACTGCGAAGATTACACTGCGAATTTCCAAATTTGCTTCATCCATAATGCATGAAATTTTGAGGATTTGACCACGTTTTAATACTCTATTGAACACCGGGGAAACGAGGTTATGGACATTGAGTGAATCACTGAAATGGCGTCTTGTAGCCACGAGCATGGTTTCCGGAAGGATTCACAATCTCCCCCGGTGGCACGACATTCGTTAATTGTTTCGTCTTCCGTCGTTTTCGTCCTACGTTTCAGTTTGCGAAAAACGTTTTCCCCTACGGTTCTCTTCATTCTCTTCCTCCTACTCTTTTTCCTCCACCCTTCCGCTTCGTCGGACGTATGGGGTAGGTACCAAGCTCGGAGGCGAAAGAAACCTCTGACAGAAATAACAATCCTACAATTCCAGGCAACGCAGAGAGACCGCCTTCGCCGACGGTAATCGCGCTAATATTCTTTGTTTCCTGGTTCGCAACTTTTTATCCATCCCTCCTGCCCTCGGAGAGGGCAGCCAGCCGCCTGTTGAGAGAAGCATTGAAGAGGGTGAAAAGGAACAAGGAAAAGTAGAGGAGAGGAGACGAGAAGAGAAGAGGAACGTCGAGTGGATTAAAATTTCACGCCACGATGTACTTCGGAAAGTTTAGCTCCTCTCTCTCTTCTGCAGAAATCCAAAGTTCTTATCAACGCGCAGGGGGCTGAGCTGCGCTCCGCTGAGCGAGTAAATTGCAAGGTATAACCAATTGCTGGAGCTGCTGCCACAGATTCCTTCATATTATCCATGAAAATCTTCCACAAAATGAACAAATATTATGGGCATCGGTGTACCAGCTACTTCAAACTTCGTAGAGGTGTGTTTCGGTTCACTGCAGTGCATTGAGCTTCCCTCAGGACCGATTATTGCCTATTTTCTGTCCACGTGAATCCAAATATCGTACCTATAATTCGAACATGCGAAAGAAACATCAAAGGCCTTCACAACGTGGAGTCTTTTGAGGCACCGGGAATGTGAAAAGCTGCGGGGGAGTCGGAAAACACGCGAAACAAAAATATGTGTGTACATGCCTATATATAAAATAATAATAATTCTTCGTCTGCCGATGAATAATTCAAACGTTATAACCATAGGCCTCGGTCGTAACGACCTTAAGGCGGGATGAGCCTCTAAGGAAAATCCATTATCATAATTCCGGTATACAAGCTGGTCCAAATGTCACTTCGCCACTTTCCGGATGCTTGAAGTGAATAAATTGAGTTTTTGTCCACTCTCTCTCTCTCTCTCTTTTTTGCATTCTTCGTTTTTTTCTTCCTCCACGTGCACCAGAAACCTCTTTTCTCGGTCCATCTGAACTGCGGAACGTTGTGGTCCGCAAGTGAAAAGGACATTTCCATACGAGAGTAATTTGTCCCGAGTGTCGCGTCGTCTGTAAGTGAATCTTGGAATTATCCCGGGAGCGAACTTGGCCCAGTAGGTGGGTGGTATGTACCCACTCGCAGGAGATACTCATCAGTCATTCCCTTTACCCCAGAGAGAAGATGAGAATACCCGCTCACCGCGCACGTTCCCATTTCGGATAGACAGACGTACGGGCAGACAGACAGACTGACAGATGCGGTCCTCCCAGGTTACTCCAAGACAGTATAATACCGGTTCGTAATTTTCGAAGCAGTAATTCAGCTCCATCAAGTTGCCCAAGTTCGAGAACAACTTATGCGAAGGACAATCTCTAATCCGGCAAATGATTTCCGATCTCTTCTTCTCAACGACTGGAGGACGTCTTTCTACAGTTCGTCGGACTCCGTATGATTACGTTCATCAAATTGCACGACAAAATAGTCAGATAACTTGTTACCTAGCGGTGCCATTATTTATATGGGGTTTCGTGATCTTCTCTTCCTCCTTTTCCTCTTGCTCCTGCGCCTCCCCTCCTCCTCCTCCTCCTCCTCCTCCACCTTGTCCTCTTTATGACAGTGTCATGCAAATTATATTACCACGTAAATCATAGTCCGCGTTACGCCAGGCTTTACGTTGTCCCATGTACCCGCTGCCGAACGGAAGTAGGATGTGCAGAGTAGCGTCCGGTCTCGCGACCTCCGGCTAGGAACGCTGCCGGAGACCCAACCCTACTCGCAGCAGTAGGAAATCATAATTACCCTCACGGTTTCATGTGGAAATTAACGAACTGGTTTCCGCGAGGGTAGCGGCTGCCTGAGTTCCGACGTAGTTTCGCTTCGTCATTTTGCAGACGTTCGACCATATCTGCATGTGCTCCACGAAACATTGAAACGTTTTATCGGTTTTATACGTTATGTAACGGAGCTACTAACAGATATGACGTCGGAGAGTTTCCGAGGGAGCTTATTGAGACAAACTTTTGATGGAAGCAAGTTCTCATCATTCCTGCCTTACAAATTCCAGTTAATTTCCGGTTTATAAACTACTAGCTGCAGAGGAAGAGGAAGAGGGAGAGTGGAAGAGCTCGAAGTACGGTGGAGATACGAATGTCGTTGTCAAGGTACCGAGGCTGTACCGACAATGGCACAGAATTGAAAATATACCGTCACAACTCGCAAAGTACGCGATTTCAGATTTGGCGATCCAAGTGTATTGGAAAGGTGATATTGGCGCGACACCAAGGCGCCGTTTATGGTCTGTCGTTTGGAATATTCGCTGACATAGTACGAAAAAAGGCATAGAAGAAAAAAAGAAAATAAAAACCAGAAGAAAAACACGCACTCCCACATTTGCCAACGGCGTGCGAAGGGTCGTTTGGCATTTTGCTGGACGCGGTCATAGTGTTATGGTGTCACGGAGCCCAGCCGCAAACCAGAAGCCGTGTGAAAATAAGAAAACGGAATATGAAATCGACCATAAAATGTCTTGGAGTGAAAAGACGAGAAGGAGTGAAGTGGAAATCGATAACTAGTGACGATAATTGAAAGTGAAACGGCTTTCACAAAGTTTCAGAATGTTCAGTGTTAAAGAAATCCATAAATTTCTCTGCCCCCGGTTACTCTCAAGCCCCACGGACCCCATAGATGCTTCAACGTTCCTCTGGAATCTAGATAGTTTTCATGGGAGTCGGAGTGGGAGAAAAGCGCAGTGAGCAGCAGGGGGCAGAGTTTCAATTACGTTTATCTGCACCATGCCTCGATGTGACACGTATATAAAAGTATAGATATGTTTATATATATATATAACTTGTACACATATATCTAAGCCCTGATCACTAACGCCATATAACCACACGATTGCTTCCTCATCCTCCTCTCTCCTCAGCATCTTCACGTCCATCTCCGTCGTTCCTTGTGAAGCTTTCTTCTCCTCTCTCCTCTGTTCCATCGCCATCGGGAACCCTCCTGCTCATTACGGTAACGCACACAAGTATAATAACCGGCGTTATCCGGGGCTCAAGCCTGGCAGTTCTTCGTCATGAGCCGGGAAAGACTGCAGAGAGATAGGGAGAGAAGAAGAATGTATGTATGTATACATGCTACATTGATCTGAAGATGGAGAAGAATGTCAGAACCGCGTGAAGTCTGCGCTAGATTATTGTCGCTACGATAAACGGTAAGTAAATGTTTCAGAATGTAATAATTCGGTTTCTAGTGGACAAGCGGGTGAGCCGTATCGTTGGCTTTTGGTCCTAAAAGGGAAAAGGATCCTTCTAGAATGTCAGTTAGTCTAATGGAAGGAACCAAGAGCCACAAACTGCGGAGAGGGAACAAACGCCATTTCCGATTTCTAGCGGAACTATACAAGGGGATGGGATAGGACGGGATAGGGTGGGTCCAGAACTTCGTAGTTCAGAACAAGAACAAAGCGGCTGAAACTATGCACAGGAAATTCCTCTGGCCATCCGTACCATTTGACGTACGTCCATGTACGCGCGTACTCCACTCCCGCGGGCTGTGGAAAGGCAGCTACAAATTCATCCAGCAATAAAAGCCGACGAAAATCGCTCAACTTCTTCCTCCCCATCGTTAGGCTGTAAACTCGCGTTTTTGTCTTTCGGCAAGGATTACCAATCCCTCCAGAAACAACGTTGCGTTTCCTTCGCGCCATTTACCATCTCACATCCGCCATCAAACTTCAGCCTGTACTGGTTTACTTTTCCCCAAATTATCGAGACTCCGGTAACGGTTGTGGTCCCGGACTAACCCGAGCCAAATAACTATGCTGAAGTAATTCAGGATCTGATGGTCTGCGGTCAGTCCCAATCCCTTACTCCAGATAGAGTATCTGGTTATAAGGCGACGCGGTATACAAGATGGTCCTCCGGAGTCCGGGATGTAAGGTAGATTGATGCATTGATAGGAATCAATCGGTTAGCGGCCGTTCCTGTATACAGAATCTTGGGAGTTTCTCTCACAGTTGCAAGAGACTCCGAGCACTTCAATCACTCGGTATTTTCTTCCATGGGATCCGCACCTTATCCGTACTTCCGTAATGATATCTGATAACGCGGCACTCGGAGAATCCACGAGCGGATTTTGCGGTCCAGAACTAATTCTAAGCTCAAACTAGGTACAATTGAGTATAATTCTGCAATATATATCATTGCGCATCTCGGCCAACCGTGGCCAGTTCCTAATCTGTATTGTTGGACGAAAATTCATGCATAGAACGATATAAGACGAGGGAAATGAAGTTTAAGAGAGAGAGACAGAGAGAGAAGGGGACAAAGATTGTTTGCTGATAGTAATCACTCAAGTTCGCGTCAGAAGGGTGAGAGTTTGTCTTGTTTGCAGAGATTGCTGGAGCGGCAGCATCGGCCTACTTGACAAATCAAGTTCCAGTTTTTCTGCGGCTCTTCAAATTGTTCTATTTTTCTCTCTACTCGCAGACATTCGGTATTAGAAGACGAAGATAAAGAGAAGAGAAAAAGAACACCGTGTACCACACAGATTTCTCTCGGTCCACAGTGGGGAAAATAGCTTGCTTTCAGTCCCATTGTATGTATGTATGTACACCGCGATAGAACGAGGAGTGTGGTAGGTTAGAGTGGTGCTTTTACGAGTATACTTTAAATTTTATCACGAAACTTTATCAGCACTACGAGATTGTAACTGCCCGCTAGAGTGTCTGGAATACCAGTCGTTAAATCTGAATGTTCTCCACGCAATAGAGGCTGGCATATCGGACGATGTGATCAGAAATCTTACCCAGTATTTGACCAGGGGTCATGTTGAGATTCTGAAATTCATGAACTTTATGCCCACAGCCATGGAACGGGATGGAGAAGAATTTTGGTCCGGTTCGACGTAACCGCGACTCAATGAAGACGCCAGCAACTTGCACAGTGTGTTATCCATCACATTTGTCGAATCTTTCGATCCGTGCACACTAGGCACTGGAATAACCGTAAAAGACGGGATCGCAATGCGCTGGAGGATATTGAAGCAAAAGGAATGAGAGAACAGGATGCAATCATCGTTGGTATAACGTCCGAAACAAAGCCTGGAAGGATATCGCGAAAACTATACCAGCTAACATCAGCGAGCGAGGAAGCCCTGGAGTATAGAAAGAAAGTGAAGAAACAACGGAGCCGGAAGGGGGGGGGGGGGGGGGGGTAGAAGCTGGGTGGTGGAAAAGTGAACCCTTGGAAAATGAGAATACTAGAAAAGGACCATGGAACAATTACGTCACGCCAATGAGGGGGGGAGGGGGGGGGGGGCAAGATGGTTGAAAATAGCGTGACGTAATTATCAAATGGTCCCGAATCTGATGATTGATTGTTCGCAGCTTTCCAAGTTGCCGCTATCCCGATAGTTTTTGTTATTCGTTCAGTATGTACTCGCTTCCCAACGAAGCGATGTTTGAGAGAAGAAGTCCAACGTGTGAAGAGCGCCGATTGCGACTGGTCATTTGAAAGAAATTTCACGAGGACACTAATCTTCAGGGTGAATTGTTCCGGAATAGCATCGCTCGTGATTTCTCAATCCTTCGAAACAACACGCCCGTTACGTTTCAGAGCTTCAATCTCGTTCGGTGAGGCGTTTTCTACGAGTACAGCAGCTGAGCCGCGAATCAGGGGAACATCTATTTCGCTAATAAGATTACCCGAGCGTGTACCGGGCAGTCGACAATCCTCTGGGAATTAGCCCTTTCCTAATGGTATGAGGTATCGCGAGGACTGTTACCGCGTACGCGGTGCGTGCCCCGCGCGTCGTCTTTCTTCTCTACGTTCCATGTATGTACTACATCCATCCACGTGCGTTTATAATGGGTATACGTTGACATAACACGTCGCGCCTAAGGTATCCCGGTACCCCGTACGGTAGGTACAGCTCGTTGATTTCAACGGTGTTTCGCGTACCATTAAATCCCTGCGCGCGGCGTGGCGCGGCGCGGCGCCTAGCTTTTCCTACGACTTGAAGGGTCATCTCTCTTCTGCCTCTTCTCTTTTCACCTTTCTCCTTTCGTATTCAGTTTCCTCCTCACGGGACATTAAACCTCGAGGATCTTTTGTTTTTCATAAAAAAGAGAGAGAGAAAAAAATTTGAAATTCTTTCACAGTTTAGAAAAGTTTAATTGGATCTGAGAGCGAGCTCTCAGACGCGAGAATGATAATTTCTGAATAATGGTCGAAAAATGAAAGACAAAAGAAGGCAGAAACAAAGCTGTAACGTACAGGGTGCTTCAGGTTGAGCGGGAGACATTTGGCGGATGGATTCTCGGAGAAATTCTGAAACCAAGAAACCAGTCCTTTGGCCGAAATTTCTGTGACCTCGAGTTTTCGAGCTACGGAGGATCGCGGTTCGCCCGTCGCAGAGCTTGCGAGTGAACACAGTCTCCTCCTCGCACACTCACATTATATCAGCGTCGTGATTGGCGTAGCTCAAATATGTATTCCGTAACTCGGAAACTAGAGGTCACAGGGATTTTTGCCAAAGGATTTTTCGTTCCAGAATATCTCCGAGTATCTATTGAGAAAATGCGTTTTTTCGTTCGACCTGCATCGTCCTGTATACTACGAAGCTGCGATGATCGCCGAAGAGAGTAAGTTTAGATAGCAAATTATAGTAGGTACGGTAGGCAGGAGGAAGCGGGGGAAGCCATAATTCCATGGCAATCTCGTCTCGAGGAAATAATACAACACTCGACTGTCATTTGACGAGGAAGACGAAGAGAGAAGTTGAAAGTGGTTCTGCAGTGAAAATGGCCTATTATGTGTAATGAATATGAGTCCTGCGAAATGGAACTACGAGAACTATTACAGGGACAAGGGTGATTCGAGGACGAGACTCCTCTAAACCGAGGGCGAGGCCCGGGGACCGGGAACTATGACTCTAGTTAAATGGACCTTCAGTCTATTACCCACTGAATTTAATTTCAGCCTCGTCGCAGCCCTGGGCAATCGTTATTCGCTCATCTTTTACCTCTTTCACAAATGGTGCCGAATGGTGTCGAATTCTTTCAGATTTATTCCCCCATCCGAAGCCCATATTTCTTCATCCGGAATACCTTGCCCGTTCTTTTCTCTTCCACTTCACCTACATCGTATATCAATTTTTTCCTCCTTCCTCCCGCAAAGAGGACGAATGAAAACGAACGAGGAAGAGCCCGAGTAAACCGACACCAATTTCCGTTTAATGTGATTCACCAGTGGTTTCAGAGGGTTGCTTTTTAATTCTCTTTCAGATTATTCCAGCGATATAAAATTTCGTAACTTTGTTCTCGTCTCGGCTACGTGTAGCGGCAGCACCGGCAGCAGACTTGTTCGCAAGTGATTTAAACAAAGACGAATAACATCTGGGTCGGTAGCGTAGCTAGTTGATAAACTTGAAATTACAAAGGGACGTGGTATGGGATGGGGTGAATTACGCTTTTCTCTCGAGGAGTATCGAGCACGGGGTCAGGTCACGCGACCGATTTTAGAGTTTTTCGGAAACTCAGTCTTTCATTTTTTTCGCAAAACTTCGCATTAGTATGGAAACTTTTGCGAAATAATTACGCAAGCGTCAGGAACCGTGCTGCGGTCAGCTTAGGGAAGAATAAATATCGCAGGAATTTTCAATCCATTTGTTTCGCTGCGAGGCGGGATTCGAGGTTATATTTTACTAATTATTCGATTATAACAATCATTATGACGATCTCCCGAATCTAATTGACCAGAGCGCGCTTCCCTGACACTTGTGCACCTAGATTGCAAAAAATTCCAAATCGATTCGAACTTTTGCGAAATGAAAAATGATACCGTGATTCCGGAAAAACTCTGAGATCGGTCACGTGACCGCGTGGTCGAAACTCCCTTAATCTTCAGCAGCTGCCGGAGAATGCATCGCTGTCCCACAGCGATAGCGGTCCAAACAAAAAAAAAAAAAAGAAAAAGAAAAAAGTTGTTTCTTTTCCATTTTCGGTTTTGGGTTCGGGTGTACGGTACAGATAGGAGAGAAAAAATAGGAAAGAGAAAGGAAGGAAAAATCCGTTATCGTGCCCGCTGCACCTACGTAAAATAATGTTTGAAAATAAACGCGTCGTATTGCCGCGTTAATCGATACTTTTATACATATAGTACATACTACTACCGGCTACCCAACGATAAAAACGGATGCGTTTTTCATTTTCATATACTGCCGTACTACCAACAATAAAGTATCCGAAATCGTTTGCTCTCCGCTATAGCGCGCGATTCCCAACGTGCAAATTTGATCGGAGCTCTAAAGCTTCCCCGATATTCGGGGTACCTACCGACCGACGCGGTAGGCATAAATCGTGAGAGATTACCAAGCCAGTATATATATTTTCCTTCCCCCTTCCCCTTTCCCCTTTCCCGTTTTCTCTTTCCCTCCCGCCCTCCCTCTCGCGCCCGCTTACCCCTTGCCCCTTGCCGTTGCCGTTGCCTGTTCTCGTCGTAATATTTTATAGGCTTGCAAACGGGAGGGGCTCGCCGTCAAAAACAGACCCATATCCCTCGTCATACTTCATTCTCTGGCCTTTACTTTCGCGTAGAAGTCCGCCGCGCGTCGCAACAACAACAACAACAACAACAACAACGCTATACCGTTTTATGTACCTATGTATCTCCATGTTGGGTATATACAAACTTACACAAATGCATAAGTATACAAAGTTTATATAAGCGCCTGCTGCCGGCGTTGCCCCATCAGGAAATAGTCTCTCAATCCAAAGTCGTTGCCTCAAATTCTTCCGTGAGCGCGGCAATACGAGAGGTAGATAAAAAATAAAAAAAGGGAAGGGAAGCGAAGAGAAGGGAAGAAAAATTCTTGATACCTATATCGGTACTTTTAGGTTGGAGAATAAAATCGACGATGCGTCGCGACTCAGCCGTGGAAATAAAATCCTTTTTTTTCCTCCCCTATTTATATTCATCTCTCCGGGAAATTGAGTTTCGGAATTCCAGCTTTCGGGTCGACGCTAAGAAGCTATGAAATTTAGGGCGACCGGTAATCAACCTCTTTTCTTCTTTCTCTTTTCATTTTTATACAATTTCGAAAATTCAGGCTCTCCTTCGAAACCGACAACGGCATCGGCATCGGAAATATATGCGAGACGGCGGCACGAGACTCATTAATCGACGATCGTTTCGACCGGTTTCAACACCTCCGATCCTCTGAGTCTACCGTAAACAAATTGAGTCTATACCTATCCGTATAGCGTACATATGCGTGTGCATACATAGTCACATAAGTATGTATATAAATGATCTATAACGAACATTATGCGCCGAGCGTGCGTTTAGCGCGCGTTTAGTATGCGCGATCGAGTCAACTCGTAAATATAGCTAACTGTCCTCTATTTTCTATCCCGGTTCCCGGATACCTGCGGCATAGCATTACAACTGTTCTAAAAATACACGTTCATATTATACCGATACACTCGGAACGGCGATGAGTAGAATGAATCGTAGATCACAGTATAATCTGATTCAATAACGATCAGGTGCAGGGCACACGGGAAAAGACCTGTCGAAATTTTCGAGCGAAATCGAATCGCGAAAGATGCTGTTACTCTTCCGGAAACAAAATCCCGAAGTCTCTACAGGTCGATTTTATTAATCCCGATTTTTTTCGTTATACGTTTAGTTTGTTGAAACTTGTTTTTTTTTCTCGATCGTGCATGAGGTTGAAACTTTTTTGCGATCGACGAATCGGAGGCGACTTGATTTTCACTGTATTTCGAAACGTGGTGAATTTTTTTGGACTGTATAATGCGTAGGTACTGTCACGGTTGCAGAAAGTATGGCCGTTCGTCGCAGTCTTCTCCAGAGTTTAACATTTAATTTACATTCGCTTTGCAATACGAAAGTACGTTCCACCAGGTACGCGCGGATGTACTACGTGTGCATGCGGAAGAGAACCGAAAAATGGAACGTGAACAATCAGTTGTGTGAGTGCGTCTGTGTTATCTGAATTGAACAAGCGAACGAAAAGAGACAACACGAAATTAATGAAAAACCACTAGCGCCAGGCAGTGGAGTGGATTGCGCGGCGCGCAGGAGCAAAACCCTGGCGAAGAAACGACGAGGAAAGAGAAGAATAGAATGCATGAGGTAATTGAACAACAACAAGTAGGTAGGTAGAGAGATAATGTCTCTACCGTGGAATATGTACAGTAGATATGCACATGATACATGGTGTACGGACACTAACCTATGCGGAGTGAAATAAATCACAGCGGGAGAACAAGGAGAAAGAGTACCTAGCCAGCGTTCGCGCAGTGGCTGCCGGGTTGTTAGTTCGGTTTTCTGGTATTAGAAGGCGGAGCCGGGTGGCGGAGTGTGACATAATGCATATAAATCGCTCGAAACAGGAGACCGGTGATTACACGATCCGATCGGGGCGGTCGAGTTGGTTTACGATCGTGAGGCGGTTGGTTGGTCACTCGGTTACCCGATAGTAAGTAAGTTTTCTGGGCGAGTATGCTGTACAGAGTGATTCATGTTCAGCGGGACAACGCGTTTCGTGGATAGGTTCTTGGAGAAATTCTGGAGCGAAAAGTTCTTTGCCAAAAATCCCTGCGACCTCTAGTTTACGAGTTACGGAATATTTAAGCTACACCAATCGCGACGCTGATGCGTCAGTGTGCGAAGAGACCGTGATCACTTACAAGCTCTGCGATCGGTGAACCTAGATCCCCTGTAGCTGGAAAACCCGAGGTAACATGAATTTTTACCGAAGGACTTTTCCTCGGACTTTTCGCTCCAGGATCTCTCCAAGAATCTGTACATCCACAAAATGTGTCCCGCTCAATATGAATCGCCCTGTATATGGTACTAGATAGTATACGCAACACGTGCCGCGAAATTCCACAACGTCGCGATCAGTGAAACCTCGATGGTATTTTCGTTGCCACGCAAAGATTGTTTCCGTGTGTGCAAGAACCGCCGTTTTCGGAATTTAAAAATTACCAGAGGACGTAACAACTGGTGGCAGAACGCCCGCGTGGCAAGTGAAATTTCGTACACAATTACGAGAAGAAAATTTTGATGAAATAAATTGGCGGACATATTACTCCAAGAAAGCTTTCATTCCCATGGCACAGTTGTAGGTAGGTATCATCCGATGATCTTACCTTGTTGATTTGGCGTTGAAGTCTGGTAATTGTAGCACGGTCACGTTGAGCGGCAGCTCTCTCTGCTTGCAACGTTCTCTCGAGTTCGTGTACCCGGTCTTCAAGGCTCTCCTACAATCGGGATGAACCATTACACATCGAAAAGCCGAGGTTGAACATTATAATTTCAGCCCCAATTATTTCTCCCGGGGTTTCAAAATTGCCGGATTTGTCAACCCCGAGAAAAAGTATCGAGACGGATCAATCCAATAACATGTACATTTCTGCGAGTGGGTAGACGATCTTCACTTACAGAAGCGAAACAATATCTATGCCAGAGAATCTGAAAAAACCAGGTAGGATTTATTGAGGAGGTACACAGCTCTACGAGTAGCGAGGAGGTATAAATCGTACCGTGGAAATCCTTTGTTGAAGGAAGGGTTCTGCTCTGGAATCCAGACAAAAGCCAATATCAAACGCATTACTCCGCCGCACAACCGCACCGGTAATTGCCGGGTTTGCTTGGCCGGGTACATTTGTCGTGGACATTGGATTTGGCAGGATCTATCGCCGACTTCAAATGTTTAACCAAGGTTTATGCAGAGCTGATTTAACAGAGCGTTTAAGGGGAGGTACCTGAGTAGACGGCAAGAAAAACAGGTAAACTTCGGGAATTTTTATCTGAAAAACTAATGTTTCGATTGGATCTGGGTTTTTTTTATTGGAAAATATGTACATTGAGGTATTTTGAGGAATTTTTTCAAATAAATTCGTTGAGTGGAAGCGCCGTTGTTGTGGTCAGCGTCAGACTTGCTGTTCGTTGACATAGCTTATGGTGCCAAGGATTCCGGGCAGTCGGTTGATCTGAAACAGGAAAACGCAACGGATTTTCAAAATATAATATACAAAGGAGTCCGCTACGTAGGATTTTGTTGAAATTTTCATTTTTGGCGGAATTGCGACGGTCTTAATTTAACATTCGTTTTTCGTTCGCAATTTCCGACGATTGTGTTGGCATAAAGAAGCAATGGTTCAATCGAATGAAAAACCCCTACGTAGCGGACGAGAAAAACTATCGAAGAATATTGTATCTAAATTTGAACAAAATCGGACGAGCCGTTTTCGAGATACATCTGGCACCGACTTTGAAAACTATGTTTCGAGATAATCGCGTTTGAAAAGTGGGTAAAGAAATGACGCGCTCGGCCGTTGGGCCGCTGCATGATCTTTCGGTAAATTCTCCGTATAATTTTGGCGATTGCAGAATTTCAACATGATAGAGATATTTTTTACCTTACCGTTAATCAGCAATCCCAGGGCCATACATCGGTCCCTCCGAAGTACTCGCTGCTTCGTCAGCTGCAATTCTCGATTGTCTGCGCTGAATTCTCCCTTCACGGGTCGCGTTTCGAGTTTGAATCTCAGCCTTCGCAATGCGGTCCGCATCCTCGATCTCGCATTGCCTATCAGCATTTCTCCCGACTTGAATTCCCAAGGCATCCATCACTTGGAGATAGGATTTTGCCCCACAGTTAAAAACGCATGTGGCAATATTGGCAGCAATGTTGACAACATTTGAACCGTTGTGGGATATTTTGGGAGCTATTCTCCAAATGACGTTGTTGAAGCTTTCATTTGCGTTCTGTGTAAATCCGCCGACGCAGCGTTGTAGTAAATCATCAGAACTTAGGTCCCTAAATATTGGTTCGATGGCTTTAGCAACATCCGAATGTAGAGCGGGCTCATGGTGATAGTCCTTCAATGTTTTAGTAGCCTTTGCTTGCTGCCAAGAACACCAGGAGTCACTTCCTGGTGGACACTGGTCATGCTGTGGCTTATCATCCGTTGAAATCTTGTGAAAAAACGTGGCCATGATAGCTTTCTTCATGTTTTCGGCAGAATCACTATTGCGTCTGATGGCGAGGCCATAATAAATCGTAAGCTTATCAATCAATTTGCCCGTTAATTTTCCCTTTCCTCCCAATCCTTTCGTATTCTTTTTACAGTTCCTGAGCCTGGTACCCATTCGTTTTTGAACGTGCCCTACGCACTCTTTTTTTATTATTCTCGTATCCCCGTAAGGTGCGCTATCGACTATGTTCTTATAGGTTTTCGAATCTCCGTCGCCTATGTAGTTTGTGTACTTCACTCCGTATTTTTCCTCGGATCTTGCAAATATTTCGCACATTGCATCTACCTCCATTTTCCCCGAAGAACCCTCATGGTTTACTTTACATTGGTCAGCATGATCCTGTATCCACTCTTCATACTCACTAGTATGTTTTTTGTTTTGCCAGTTCGCACATGCCTGGCAAAATTTGCATTTGACGTTTATGTCAAGTACTTTGCCAGTGTAATAACCGATGACACTTGATACACCCACCAACGAATTGGAACCCCGTTTCCGCCATGTCCCATCGCCAGATACGGTCAATCCTTCATTGGGCCGTTCTGTTGCTTCAGTCGTTCTTTCCTTCTCTTCTTGCGCACTCGAAATACAAATCGTCTCACGTACTGATTCTGACGCAGTTAGAATATTCTTCACAATTACATCATACGTGCATTGTACAACTGGTTGTGCTAAATCCAACAGCCCACAAAATCTTTGCATACCTCTCAGACCAATTCCAATCATTCGCATGGCGAAAATAAATCTCGTATTTATTTCGTACGCTTTTGAAATATATGGGCAGGAGGATACACTTCGGGGCTCACAGGATAGACATTCTATTTTTATTTTAAAACCAAGGCCACGAGTGGAGGTTTTCGTGATGGTAATTGTCTGTCCGCAGTCTTTACATTTCACGTGTTCACTTATAAAAGAAAAAACAGTCACAAAATTCAGCAAAACTTATTCGATACTGTGGTTTATACTCGGTTCTAAATCGATTGATTTCCGAATTTTTTTGGCAGAAGCACTCACTTGACTTTCATCTTTTTCACATTCATGGCGATTCAACGGACGTCTTCTTTTCGGAGTTTTGTCTTTACGGATCTTGAGCGTCGCTCTATCCGTTCTTGAGATTTTACTTCGCTGGTCTTTACGGTTCATTTTATCGATTTCACTAACGAACAACGGAATAGAAAATACTATTCACTCCTGTAGGATGAACGATAGACTGACGCTTCGACACAACCTCAGGCCCCCGGAGTCATCCTACCCTTGAATACCTGCTCGCTCAAACAAAAGGCCCCAGCGCGACAGCTGCAAACCCAACCGGCCGCGCTCGACGTTCTGCCGCCTTTCGCAGAATAACCCACAACTTCTACAATATTGCGAATTTCTACATGAAATTTATACACAATGTTCATTGAACTACAAACTACAAGCAGACAAAAAAAAAAAAAAATCGATTTTTTGAAAAATTCACTCAGGTACCTCCCCTTAATATAGGCAAACAAGTCCCGCGGAAATAAGGGAAAGATATTGATAGAGGGAGGCGGGCGATTTTCCGATGGAAAAGAAGAGGGAAAAGGAGGAAAGGCCGGAGATCATTGTATTCAAGCATTTCGTCTCTCCCCATCTCTCCTCGCCGAATCTCTTCTGCATAGGACAACGGATTTTGTCTGGACCTCGTTTGTATTCTATGATAAAAATATGAATACCAATGGTGATAATTATTCGTCGTTGAAATATGCCGCGTTGTCGGAATTATGGAGAGGTATTCAAAGACCGGCTGGCGGCTATTTCACGGGGATGATGCGTAGGTGCAGGGTGGATGGGTGGGTATACCTACCGACGTAGGTAGGTACCTAACCTAAAATGTGGAGGACTCGCCACTTGGGCTAAACGGCGTCAGTCCCTATGCTAATTCATGAGAATCCCCTTTACCCCGTTTTCATAGCGGCGTGTAGCATACAACATGGAACCCTTCCGCGTCTCCCGGAGGGACATTTGCAACAAACAATAGAGAGAGAGAGAGGGAGATAGATAGAGATAGATAGAGAGAGAGAGAGAGCGAGAGAGTGAAGTACACTGAAAGAAAAAAAGAGTCACGCCAACTCTCTTGCGGAGCACGGCCAACGACGACTAGAGGAGTACGAGGGGGGGAGTTAGCGGAGCTCTGCGTTGAGGAGTAAGCCCAACTCCTCAACTAAGAGAGTTACGCATACACTCGCGATGCGGAGTTACGCGCGTAGTTAATTAGTACTGGCTGGTGTTTTATTTGGGCGTTTTAAAATTTTCGAGCAATCAAGATTATGGATATTCATCAAGTCGATGAATTTGTTCAAAAGTACCTGACTGAATGGAATCTGTCGGGTTTTATTCAGCGATTCGCAGGTAAATATATCCTAACCTCAAAATGACATGCTCAATGCTATAGTGTATAATAATTTTGTTTCAACGTGTGATAATTTGAGCATGAATTGAGATGGCATACATGTTTTTTTTTAATCTACGTTGATTATTACATATTGTTTTGTTTCTTGCGTTCTATATACAGTTTTTTTAATTTTCGTTATGCTTGTGCGATGTGATTTTTAACATTATTGCAGATGCCGGTGTAGATAAAGAAATCTTTCTTGAAGAATTAGATGGTGATATGCTCGATAATTTGTTCAGTACTTCTGAATGTGGTTTTAGAAAAAGAATGGAAAAAAAATTAAACAATCAAAAATTAAATTAAAAAAATTAAAAAATTAACACAACATGTTGTGTTGGTTAGGTAAATTTTGTTTTAAGGCGTTTAATTTTTTTTCCATTCTTTTTCTAAAACCACATTCAGAAGTACTGAACAAATTATCGAGCATATCACCATCTAATTCTTCAAGAAAGATTTCTTTATCTACACCGGCATCTGCAATAATGTTAAAAATCACATCGCACAAGCATAACGAAAATTAAAAAAACTGTATATAGAACGCAAGAAACAAAACAATATGTAATAATCAACGTAGATTAAAAAAAAACATGTATGCCATCTCAATTCATGCTCAAATTATCACACGTTGAAACAAAATTATTATACACTATAGCATTGAGCATGTCATTTTGAGGTTAGGATATATTTACCTGCGAATCGCTGAATAAAACCCGACAGATTCCATTCAGTCAGGTACTTTTGAACAAATTCATCGACTTGATGAATATCCATAATCTTGATTGCTCGAAAATTTTAAAACGCCCAAATAAAACACCAGCCAGTACTAATTAACTACGCGCGTAACTCCGCATCGCGAGTGTATGCGTAACTCTCTTAGTTGAGGAGTTGGGCTTACTCCTCAACGCAGAGCTCCGCTAACTCCCCCCCTCGTACTCCTCTAGTCGTCGTTGGCCGTGCTCCGCAAGAGAGTTGGCGTGACTCTTTTTTTCTTTCAGTGTATATGAGTATCAGAGGAGGAGAGAACGGTGGGGGAAAGAGAGAGAGGACTAAACGAATCGCTAATACGTGCCCAAGCATACGAATTCGAGACCTCAGTCCTCTAAAACCTCTTCTACGTAGTCTAAACTCTAATGGATCGCGCCGATACTTAACGGTCAAATCGTTACGCCCTCTACATCCTCCACTCCAGGCACATAGAGGTAGGTACCCACCTCCCAGCTGATTAGTATGCTGAGCAAAGAGGCCAGTAAATATTGCAGATAATGCGAAAACCCAAGCTAGTTGTTCGGCTTATCAAATAACCAAGCATGAACATCTGATTCCGTGGGATCACGGAATGAATGGAGAATACATTTTTTGTTGAGTCGTCTCGATAAATGAATTCAGCCATTTTCTCCACAGAATTTTAATTCATTCCCTTCGGGTATCTACCGATCAAGGGCTTTCCGATGAAGACGAAGATCACGAGTTGAACGTAGGTGCTTCCGATTTAAAATCGAGATTTGCCGTTCTTCGATTCAATTTCAATTTCTCGTTCACAGGGGTTTGACATTAATCTCCGTTTCCTTATTTATGCTTTCGTTTTGGTTTCTTTTTGGTTTCTCTTCAGTTTTTAGTGAGTTCTACTTGCCTCTCGGTATGCTATTTTATGTGCGGAACCGTGTGCGGAACACTTGGCGAAGCCCGTTTAACCTCAACGCGCTACATTTAACGATCTATTAACGCGAAAAGCGAACGTTTCGCACACGTATATATATGTATATATATATGCTATAATATAATATAATATAAAGCCTACATGTATTTCCCCTGCAGAACGTCGTAGCTTGCGATGAATTTCGTTTCGTTACTACTCTCTCTCTCTCTTTCTCTCTTTCGCTTTCTATTTCTCGGCAGGTTACAGGAAACGCTGTACGAGTTACTCACCTGTACCTAAACGGAACTATAGAATCTTTCGATAGTTATTACTTCGAAGGTAGGTAGGAAAATTTTCGCTCTAGTTACCGGTAATATGCAAATAAACGAGGAATTTGATAATGCGATGTTATCCGGCAGAGATTCGGGAAATTCAGCAAAAAATCCCCCAAAAACCGGGAAAAAGTATTCGAATTGAGAGGCTGCGAAGTTATTATATCGCTGTGGAATCCGACAATTGTGTGAGTATTAATGGCCACTGATTTTGGGATACCTACGTACCTTTTCATCCTGCTCCTATCTACACCGGGGTCAAATTACCACGCGGTGAATCTAATTAACACCGCGCGAATTAACCGCAGGAAGCGTTTTTGGTGAAAATGAAATCTGTCCTCGACTGCTACGTAACACGTATGCGGTGGAATCGAATGTTGTGAAAAAAGGGCGAAAAAATTTCGCCCCGTTTCCAAACAAACAAGGCATCAGAGATGGGAAACAACGAACGAAAAACAGTAACAGATTTGACATCGTTTGTTTTCACACATTGTTGGACATGCCGTTACACCAATCTGCAATTATCTGCATAGCTATGGAAAATCAACGTTTCGTGATTTTGTTGCATTCACCGCATATATATACTTCGACGTCATTTCAGAATCTGGCCACCAGATACTCGATGCATGGAGTCTGATACTTGTGTATGAATTGTACTGGAAATTGCCCGATCGATATTGGAATCTAATACACCTATGAGAGCGAAGAAGAGGGTTCATTCGCACGAGAAACCGGGCCAACGATCAGTAACTCTTTGTACTCAGGTTCGTTTCAAAAATCGATGTAAAGAGAGACGGAGGAACGAAGGAGGGGTACGCCGGTGTACTTCAAAGCGGCTTGAACTCGTACCTCGACGAATGAAACCGCAGAGTATAACATGTTGAGTGGAGTCTGCGTATTTTTTTCTCCGAGTTAGGAGTATAATTACAAATTGCAATAGTAATTTCGGAATAATATTTCATACGAAGAGGTAAAATCGCAGCGGATTCCTCTCTCGTCTCTCTGAACGGCGAATGTATATTACAACGTGGTTGGAATGGAGGATTGGTTATCCAGTAATTAGAATAATGTCGGTACTGTCCACACATGATGTGGCACGTATGTATGTAGGTACATGCATGCATGCGTAGGTGTATATCTGCATGAAGATGAAAGGGTTCGGGTTAATTTGCGGTGGAGAACGAGAAGTGAGAAAATAACCGAAACGGGAATACCGAAACGTTTTACAGATCGGAATACCAGGCGTAGAGTGTATATTATGGAATATGGGACAGAGGAGTGAATATGGAATATAATTTTCAAGATAGACATGGATCGCGCGAACAAGGAGGCAGCGGTGGCTTTGCATATTGGCCATTCGCATGGAAAATGCACTTTGCATGGACATACATACCTACTGCATGGAAAGAACGAGAGAAAAGAGTTCGGAAAAATATTTTGAATAAGTGGATTACGCAGAGTCGTAGCCGCGTGGAGTCGTAGAATGAAAAAAAAGAGGAGAAATAGGTAGAGGGAAAGGAGGGGGCAAGGAAACAGAATAAAGAAGATACTGTGAAGGAGTGAAACAAAGAGGTATAACGTCACGACAATTGTCCGGCTCCACATAGTATGTTTCATATTCACCGTGGAGATAGGATATACTGCGGTAGACGAGCGAGGTGAATTGAGCCGGATCATCTATATTCAGATTTCATAGGGAATTCATTCCTGTGCCCTGGTTTGGCGCAGGGAAACTGTAGCGCGATTTCGGCGAGGAAGCTAGAGGGAAGAAGGAAGAAAGACAGGCAGGAAGGAAGGAAGGAAGCAGAAGGACCTGGGAACAGATGGGCCATACTAAAATCCAGGAACAAGTACCAAAAGGACCGAAAGGGCCGTGGAGACCCTAATCGAGTTTTGTGGTAGGGTGAAACGTGGAAGCGAACATTGGCAGGGTACGGTGTATCGTGTATGCTATAGGTATAGCATATAGTAGCACGCGTATTATAGTGGCGGGGACCGGGGATCGAGGATGGCGGTTTCCTCTCGTTGCGCATGATTTCACTTTGAGCATACTTCAATTCTCTCGACTCGTCGAACGTCGACGACTGACTGTGCAGAGTCACTTGTAACTCGGTTACTCGGCATAAATGAACAACCCCGCGCAAAATCAGACCTGCATGACGTGACGGGGGTGGAGGCGGGACCGGTTTGATCAATGGATCGAATTTTCGCAAATATCTTTTCTCTCCTCCGCCCGCCCCTCTTTCGGGATTCTTTCTCTAAAATCAGAGAAAATAACCACCGAGAAACGACAACAGCATTGCAGCTTCCAATTTATATTTCTCGTATCTTCGCCCCATTGATTGAGAAATTTTTTCGCCGATCATAAGCTGGCGCGGAGATAAGAGAACGAAAAAATTATTTGTGAGACCAAAAGATGCGAATAAATACAAACGCAATTCCTTCCTGCATAAAGTCTATCCCCTTCGTTCCTACGGCTTCCGAATGGATCGAGGAACATAACATTCAGCCTGGTAGTCGGCAGCCCATCTCTCTCGGGAGTAAATACGAGCCCGTCGAACTGGCGAAAAGTTATAATTCGTTGTGAAATTCGGCGGTAAAGTTCATAATCAGTATAGTCCAGGCCCTGTACGCGTGTGTATCATTTGCTTCTAATTTTCATAAAAATCTGTACAAAATGATCTCTCTCTCCTTCTCTCTCTCTCTCTCTCTCTCAACCGAGTCGAAAATATTCTTTTCGTTACACAATTTTCCGCATGTGTGAAGATATAAAATATATTCATTTTCCGTCAACATTAACACTCCGCACCTGCAGGGAGACGGTTTTGTCAGACGAAACTGAAGAAGAGCGAGTTTTCGCTCTCTCTTGGGGCTCTCGGAAGCGTTTTGATTTATACGACTTATTTTTGTTCGGAGCGGCGTGTTGCCAAGCCGGAAGGTCCGTCGCACCGGAAATCGTGGTGATATTTCAAATATTTCACGCCCTCTCCCACGCGGGGGAGGGAAGGGCGAGGGGCAGAAGGGGAGAGATGCCTGTCGTGATTTGAGATCACGTGAGACTTCCTCCGTCGGATACTACAGAATATATCACTGATTAAACTGGCTCAGAATTTTGGCGAAAATTTCGTTCGCGCCGCATCATCATGTTTGGTGAATATTCATCTTACGATTAACTTTGGAAGTTATGTTAAGCCCAGATGCCACAGCCGCTGTAAAGTGTCGGTTTAAGGACGCAGCAGTAAAATCCTTGCGCAAGCGTAACGTGCGCTTTAAACTTAAACTGTATAAGAGGGTATGAAATTTCACCGCAGTCAGGAAGTCTGCGCGGGTTTAAGATTATACATGTACATACCTACACATTACGCGCGATTAGAGAACCGTGACGATATTTTACCGGGCGAAAAATCTACCCGCAATATCTCGCGGCACCTTAAATTATTTCGAGATGAAAAAATCCCGAGTTTCGCGGCTCTCTCTCTCTCTCCAGTTCCAAGCTTAGCTCGTCAAGATTAATGAGCAGAATTTTATTATTGCGGAAATGTCAGGCAAGTATGTACGAGTGTTTAAAATCCAACCCGGCCAGCCTGATCTTGCGAACGGACACTCGCGTCGTCCGTCGCGGAAGTGGTTTCCGGGGGAACGAATGAAAATTTCCAAACCGTCTGAAAAATAATAACGACGCGAGATTTTTCTTTCTCCGTTAATCTTTCCGCCGGCGGTATTCTTCCCTCTCCTATATTCTCGATTCGCGTTTAAGAAGTTTACAAATATTCCGCGAGTTGGGTATCGAGTATTACAGCAGTGACGCGGAGGCGGCGAAGCGGGGGCGGGGTTCGGAAAATTGATTCGCGGGATGAAAGGACACGGGAAAATCTAAAACTCCGGAGTTTCAGTACGTATATACCTAATTCCTACACCGGTATACCCATACGAGCGAAAAAATCCTAAGGAGAAAACGAGACGAGAGTAATACTGAAAGAAGGGAAGAGAAGTCACTTGCGTTTGAGACATTTTAATTTACGCCTCCCCCGACCCCCGCCTGTACGCTGGTGGGACGGCGGATCGAGATAGAATATCCCCAGGACCGCCTATTGGATTCATATTTTCAAGACTCTCTGCTCCAGGGAGCTACAGGGAGGCGGATACGCTACGTTGAAAAATAAATCCCCCAAGGTTCAATTACTTGCAGGCTTTGACTCTGCGCCTTGAGACAGCTCCTTAAATCCAAATAAAACCGACGCTATTTATTATGCCTTTCAAATTACCCGTCAAGTTTTTCATCAATTTATACAGTATACGTAGGTATATGTAGATGTGCAGGAGAAAAAAGGAGAGAGATGAGTTCACAGATTCCTCATATCTATACATAGTGTAACATTTTCATCACCTACATTCGCTACGTCCTGCCTCTGACGTATAGGTACATTATACATCTTTGAAGAGGATCCTAATTTGTACAATAAGTAGGTACACGCGAGCCGCGTTGGTTCTGTATTTCCCGCAGTGAGTTTAGGACGGCTACCTCTACCCACCTACTACACGACGAACGACGGTCCCCGTTAGCTGACTAAATATTGACTGTTTCCGGATATTATATCTGCCCCAGAACGTAGAAATTGGGAAGCGAGATGTCGTGAGTGGTCGTCAAACAAGTAATCGAGACGCGAAGGAAGGAATAAGTATTCTTCTCTAAATCTGAAAGAGATTGCCTCTCCACATTTTTATTCATTCTTTCTTTTTTACAGAATCGCACGTCGAGAGTTGAGTGGCACCGGCGTGAGAAGTACTTCTCAAACTAATTCACGTGTATGCTGTTCGATATTAGACCGGTTCGGGAAGAAAGCTCATTCTTTTTAGCTGCCGTCGCGAGAAACTGTTGTTTGTCGCGGAAAACAATATTTAGAGGTCGCGCTTCCCGATTTTCGATTTGCCTTTGAATAACACGTAAAAAGTGCGAACTCGGATTCTTTGTCGGATAACACATAGGCTATATTTCGTACGGAATAAAATTTTTTCCAAAAATATCTGTTCTGACATTTGCTGCATAAAGATGAATGATTACCAATGAAAATACCTGGTACGACAAATTCACCGGTTTTTTCTTTGTATGAAACCAGTCAAATGAACCTAAAAAAGTATATTTCCACTTCCGGATTTGGCCTAAAGTGATCGTCTTAGATCGAAGAATTTTTTGAGATTTTTGTAAAAGGACATTTTCAGATGGGTTCGAATGATCGTAAAAAATTCACGATTGGAGAAAAAAATCTGAAGCACTACCCAAAGTTGGGTGAATCGTATAAAAAAAATCTATATAAGCGAAATGAAAAATGGTGAGGGAAAATTTTCGCCGAGTTCGCGTGGGATACCTCATATATATATATACTGTACATTTATAATTCATATAACAGAATGCCAATTGAAAGTGTGTATGTAGCCTGCACATAAGCGAAAGGCTTGAGCAGGATCCTCGTAGTTCGGCTTTAACTTGCGCAGAGAGAGAGAGAGAGGGAGAAAGTGAGAGAGAGAGGTAGAGATATTTTCAGGGGATTGCTACGTTCGGGCGGGGAAACCCTGAAGAACAATGAGGAATGAAGAGAAGGAAGATTCGAGTCTTGGGGGCTGAGCTGAGGGTTGAGGGTGGCGGAGGTAGGGTAGATAGGTAGGTAGGTACGGTCGCGGGCGTCGAGGATTCAGAGGGCGAACTGGGCTGGGCTAATAGAAATGAAGAGGCTGGCTGTCGACGAGTAGAGTTCGCCTGGAGGTGCCGGTTGGAAAACTTTAAAACGCCATCACCAGAGCACCGTCAAGTTTTTCTTCGTCGTCGCGTCGTCCTCATTCCTATCAGCTCTCCTTACTCCACGGCATTATTTCAACTTTTGCGGCTTTTGCGGGTGGGAAAAAAAGAATACGGAAGAGGAGAAAAGGGATGTACGAAAGATTGTCGCTCAGAGAGACGAAAGACGAAGAGAAGATACTTATCCCCGGTGCGGTGCGGTGCGGTGCGGCGGTAGGTACGAAGCCCAACTCCCGAAGCAATGAGAAGAGGCGGGGTGATACCTTCCTCGCAATTTTCGATCATCTCATTTCGCGAATACGATTGAAAACAGAATACGTTGAAGCGCGAAGCAGCAACTTCTTGAGGGATTAATCAACCGGACCGCGCCTTTTTCGTCCCTGAAATTCATTGATAACTCGCAGTGCAGTGATCGGGGACAGGGAGAAAGAGACCGATAAAGGGGGAGCCAGTAAATCCGCGGGACGCCACTTCCTGTCCCGAAGAAGAAATTCCTAGCTACAGAACAGAAGTGAATCCCAGCATATTCTCGGCCGACAATGCCTCGTACCTCACGCTTGTCCCAGCGAAACTGCCTTCGCTTTCCGCGACGTATCAGCTGCTGCTGCTGCAGCGGATGCAGGTCTTTCCGAAGAGTCGAAAGAAGTGGGAAAACGGTATAATCTGTAGCGCGGAGCTGGATGCTTATTTTCGTATTTACCTCCGGATGCATCTAGTCGCGGAGCTCCCCCCCGTTGATATTCAAGTTACGGGGATCTCTCTGGCGAGATGACGGTAAATCTTATCCCCTAAATTGAAATTTCATCCTTTGTTCTTAGCTCTAAGGTATAGTAGTGGTGGCGGAGTATAAGCTCGCGTAAACGAAATAATTTCACGTAAAATCTTTCACGAGGGGTAATAATCCGAGGTTGAATTTCATTCCGGAATAAAACGGACCCGTGCCAATTTCCAGCCCTCGCACTAGGCTCGTCAAACTTTCGCGATTAATTACTACTATACCCTACGTCGTCTAATTTGAGATACCTAAGTTACAGCGCTCGTTAGGACGACGGCGGCGAGAGGGGGAGAGAGCCATTTAAATACTTACAAACAGACGAACACACGCCGGAGGTTGGATTCTGGCACCAGGTAGGTACCAGTGGAATCTACGCGTAGCCTGAAATTCGTCTACATACCTGAAACACAGGAAAATAAAACGTTCGTTAGAACGATGGAGAGATAAGAAAAAAAACAAAAAAAACCTTCTCAAACCGAAATTGTTCGTCATTTCGATTATTCATACGGCGAATAGTGGTGACGACCATCGCGCAGTCCACGGGAGCCACGCCTGCACACTGTGTATGTGCTTACGGAGCCATGTATACCGAGTGGTCGTAATCAGAGTGTATTTATCGCACTATTTACCGATGTCCGCGCGTCCGTCTCACACCGCGCAGAGCAGTTAACGATCTTCGGCGAATATCTACTCCTATAGTTTGCTAAAGTCAAGACGTAGTGATTGATCGGGACTCGGACTCGGGCATTCCTGACCCTCGTCTATACGTCTAGTTAGACCGGTAATCGGTTAGTGGTAATTTTCACGAAATGACTGATTACAGCACAGTTAGCTAAACTCCCTGCAGCTACGAGATTCGGTATTTGGGCGAATAGACTCTGCAATGACGACGCCGATTATCATCCATTTTCCGTAACTAGTCATCCCGACATTCGGAGATATAACGACAAACTTGCGGTGCAACCGCAATTACCTCCGGACTGCGGTTTTATTTGCACACTTTTTTCACCCCGCGTTGTTCCTGCGTATTCATTTTCCCGGGGAATCGAATTTCCGGTCTCAAACGATTCTCCGATACCGGCTGTAAATCTCGAATCGCGAAACTTCATGCAATATGGAAATACTTCGGGAACAAGATACACCAATGCAGCGGTAGTAGAGTCAGAATTGCGAGATATTTCAGGGTTATAGTCTGGAGGGCTCTCTCTCCACCGGTCTGCCGTGCTCCGCTCCTGATCGTTACATTCTCGCGGTCTAGCCGTATTAGTCAAGCCGTCAACGCCCCGAGGGTGGAGGTCCGGAGTTTTTGAATGAACGGACAGCGGCGGTTCGCGAGACGGCGAATAATAATTCCATCCCATATTTCTGTAAAAAATTTCATGCGATCGATCAGACTCGCGAATCTACGGTCGCAGAACGTGACTCTTGGAATTCCTTGTCCCCTTTCCTCCGGCAGGACATGAGGCAAATATCGAGACGAATGTATTACTATGAGTATACAGACAGAAAAGGAAAAGCAGAAGAAGATGAAGAAGGAGAAGAAGAAGGAGGAGGCGGGGGAGGAGGAAAGGGAAAGGACCCCCTAGAGTTAAAAAATTCCCTTCAGTCTACGTCAGACGTTGATTGATGGGAAGCGTGTATCAACAGCGTGGAGAAAAATGCTCCTGAATAAAGGAAATTTGTTGCTGATGCTGGTTGCCTAATCCTCTGGCAAAGTTGAGGGCTTGCCTGATCCGTCACACGTTCGTGCTAGTTGGTTGGACGGCCACGTACATACCTACATACATACGTATTCTACGGCCCGTCAATAATTTTCGTCCCTAAGGCGGGCGTCCGTCGTACGGCAAAGAAGAAATATCGAAGGTCTGACTGACGCCTCGCCTTCCTATTAGCAATTATGATACTCAACACTGCAGAGAATTCCCTTTGTCAAATATAGCATGATACATATGATACATGGTATATAGCGGACGTTGTATATACATACAATACGGCGTCCGAAATTTTTGTCATTTCATTTGTCAGAAGCTCGCTCGAACGTGAAGGAATTTTCATAGAAGGGGATATATATATTGGCGTAGAATATTCTCGAATAATGCACGCTGGAGAAAAAAAGAATTCCTGCAATACGCTGGCCGGCACGAATCGCGCGAGGCGTCGCGGTCGCGGTCGCGTCGGTTTCAACGCTACGCGATACGTTTGCGTCTTGACAATTGAAATTCTATTTCGCACTTGATTCGTACATAGTTACAATATTTCGCCACATGAGAGGGAATTGCATATTGAAATGCGAACGTAAATCGCTCGAATTTGACTTCCAACAAATTTCTATAACTCGAGGCGTCTGATTATATTTCGTCCTCATCCGATGGCATCGTCGCGCTCGGAGTCCTCGGCTACGAAACGTTTGTTGTAAGTTCGATTTGTCAATGCCGTCGTTGCGGTGCACATGTGATCAAACAACACCCATAGAAGGTTTTGGTTTGTTCAATCCGGCTTGGATTTTCACGATTTTATCCCACCGCCTGCAGTATTATCCCCGTGTTTCGAGGGTGCAGGTCCTGGCCCATGCCTCCTCCTCCTCCCAGTCCTGCTGATACTGGTCTTGATCCTGGACCAGGACTCTGGGGGCGGCGGGGAACCTCGCGGAGAGCCATAACACGGAGTTTCAGAGTCGTATAATTGGGAGGGTACCTACACCATTGTGTTCAGGTTTGGCTCCCTTTGTGGGATCAGAGAATTGCTGTACCAGTGGTGCTCCGTTCACGGCCGCGGCCGTCCTCTGACTGTTGTTGGATCAGAATCACCAAGCCCGACAAGCCCCGTCGTGGTGTTTCAGCTGCACGCCCTCAACAACGGGTTGTTATTATTTCACGGCGAATTCAAAGTTGAAAAGCACAGAGCTTTTCTGCCCGGACTACCGGTAGGCTCGGTCAGGAAGAGATTCGCAGGTCGTAGATTATACTTTGTCCAACAAGTATTTCGTTGACAAGCGGAACCTTTGCTTCTCGTCCTTCGTCCATATTCCAGTGATATCACTACGTATCCCCATACATCTCTCTCTCTCTCTCTATCTCGTCCCGTTAATTCCATTCGTTTTCTTCTCCGCGTTCGCGTCTACTCCGAGCTGTACTGATCGCTGTTAATTCCGGTGAAAAAAGAAAAAAAAAAAATCGATTTCTCTCGATCGGACAATAAACCGCTTGGTATTTGTTCCTGTCAATCAAACCGATCAACCGTTGTTGGCCTATCAGGGACGGGATACCACATGGGATTTCACCCTCTTTTTTGGCGCCGCATTTAGCTCGATATCCGAGTGTCTGAGCCACCGGCGACCTAATCTACTTCAAAGCTTTCGATCGGGCAATTTTTATTACCATTATTATTATCGTCATTGCTGGTATTTTATTCATTTTTCATCCCCATTTTGGTCCACGTTCCGAACCTCGTGCGATACCGATACCGCGACGCGTGGGTCTGTGTAGTCGTCGAACTGCCGTGGTTTCAACTCGAAAAATTGCGACAGAAACAAGGAACGGCGGAAGGCTGAAAGCCGTGATAAACTCGCGTCGAGCTCGATGCAAGTGCGTGGCAACGAGGATCGCGAAAGTGGCATAAAAAATATGTAGCATCAAACAAAAATGCCGTGGCAATCGCTAGTTTAATGCCGTCTTGTTTTCCCTTTTTATTCGTCGTTACTACGTGGAAGAGAAAGGCCGACGAAGAAAGAGAATTAATCAAGCGATCCGCCAATTAGCGCGAAGTAGCTAATTGCGCGTTGGGCAGTGTCAGTGGCAATTGCAAAATTAAGAGGACTTGATAAACGCAGGTGAGAGTGAAGAGGACGGTTGAACAATTTATTTGAATCAAGGTAGCTGGGCGGGTAGCCAGACAGCTCAGTTAAGTTAATAACACGACGGCAATGGCAATCGAAAAATTCAACGAGGTTTTTTTATCGCCAGGTTTTATAACTGCCTAGCGCCAGCTCATGATTATAATTTCTCGGCGAGAGAGCCTGTCATCTCCGGTCTCTCTGATGATTGCAAATTATGATCTTCAATAATAAATTTTGCCAAGAGGGGTTGTTTCCTCGCTGCTAATAGGGGAAGGTGAACGATGGTGGAAGGTAAACTCCGGAATCTACGGACCCGATCACTCCCCGCCCCCTCTCTGCCTCAATTAAATCCTTATAAAAGACTAATACACTCCGATGCGCGCTATAGGCGAATACAAATTGCATAAATCGATCTCGATGATCGTCACCGAGTTAATGTCTCATAATGGAGATTCGGTCGAGTACGAGTTCTACATCGTGGAAGACGGAAAATAGGAGACGATAATTGAATCGCGACGAATTATCATCGTTATCGAAGAGTCGGAACGGAAGTTCAGCTCGGAATTCTCGACCCCCGACCCTCACACAAGATAACGTCAGATTCTGTTTCAGGTTGGAATTAACGTTATCAAACGGTAGAAAGGGATGCAGGGGATGATATTCTGCAATCCCATTACCCATAGATCACGGCTCGTCAGGAACGGCGATAACGGTATGACAGTGATTAAGCAATTCTCTGCTTGTCTCTGTCGTCAAAAGTAAAAGCCGGAACGAGAGGAAAGGAGGGCAGGAGAGGAGAGGAAGGGGAACTCTTTAAATCCCCTGATGGGTAATGATAGCCGACCATTACCTGATCTTAGCGAGAGGAAAGTAGGGGGGGGGGGGGGGGGGGGTGCCGAGAGTATAGAGTATATAGGCGGTTCTTAGGGAGCACATCTTAAATAATTATGAGCGGAAATTCAATGAAAAGTTAAAGTTGAGTACGGAGCTGAGAGCGTCTTTATTTTCTACCCAAGGGATGAGCGGGAGCTCGTGGTTCTCCTTCTTATTTTTGCTCTCCTTCATCTTCTTCTTCTTCTTCTTCTTCTTCTTATTCTTCGTCTTCTGCTTCCCGATAGCGGTACAAAAGATTCCCGTGGAAGGAAACCGCGACCGTAACGCGAGAGCGGAATGCCCACCGAGGGGCAGACGACTATACTATTCCTTTGATTAAAATTGTTCGCGTTGAAATTTACGGGCAAAACTTCCTCAACAAGGCGATAATAATCGTTTAGAACCAAGAAAAATGTCTAAACAACAAAAAGGGAACCGCGATGTGCTTTGTTTGGAAAATTAATCAAAACCACAAACAGCGGGACAGCCACCTTCCACCTTCTGCGCCTTCTGCGCCTACTCTACGATACTCCCTCTCTGCGCGTTTCACCCCCCCCCCCCCCCCCCCCACTGCTTCTTCCCAGTTTAAAATTAACCCCTCTATGAGATATTGACCTCTGCACCGTGATTCTACGCCATAGGATGAAGAAATTCCCTTTTTTCAAAGATTTGGAATAACGGATATTGATTGAGAGTGTATCATTCATGTTATCATCGTCGTTATTTCCAGAAACGTTTGATAAAGCTATAATTTTGACGATCGATCGGTAAGCGGGTGGGTATACGATCTGAAGATATTTCTCTCTAATTTTAGACTAACGGAACGAAGATTTTGTTTCTCCGTGACACATTTTTGGTAACATCCGTGACTAATTGGGTTCGTAGATCTCGATCAGTTGTTCAGGGATCCGAAATATGAAACACGCCGTGAACCACGCTCACCTACACATATAATAACGTAGTTTCTATTGCGTTTCGGTCGAACGTTTGAAATTTCAAATGACTCGCGCTATACATATAAATTTGCTGATTGCATCAAGTTACACACACTGTGCCGACATAACTGATGAATTTAGAGTAATATATAGGCGCTGCCGCTCGTGGGAGCAATGAAATTTGTTAATTGATAAATCTGCCGGGAAAAATTATGTGCAACAATTCGAGTACGAAAAGCAGTTTTCGAATTATCGCAACGGTTGATCGTTCTCGGCTCACGTCGTACGTGCTACATTATCGAATGCCGCAGCGTGCGAGCTATGTAACGAGATTTCAGCAGAGGAAATAAAATAAACATATATATATATATATATGATTTACATAGGTAGAGAGGCACAGAGAAAATATATGTACGCGGTATAAGAAAGTAAGTGAAAAATCAACGATTCGCGACACCTGAACGGGACGCCATTCTCCATTTGCGATTCTCAATTCGCAAACTATTATTTACGAGGTATATACCTACCACGTATTGCGGTATATGTACGCGTATATTTGATTCATGCGGCGACGCCGAGCGTCCGCGTCGCGGTCGTCTACGGAATCTCAGCGGGGAGTCTGTCCCACAGTGTGATGGATTGCATTGTATGCGGTACGCATGTATGTATCGTAGGTACGCGGAACGTACTAGTACGTGAACGTCGATACACGGGACGATGGCGTCGTGACGCGGGGTGCAACCCTTTTGTCAAAACAGAAATTAGGCGGGGTAGAGGATGCGCGATTAGACGACTTACACGCGCGCGTGCAAAGGCCAAGAGAAATCTCACCCGGCAGAGCGCGATCATCTCTGAACGATATGGAAAATCAGGTTCGGGGTACATTGCACATATTCCACGATAACAACTCCGGGCAATGTTCACGACGTAGGTGTAATACGAGTGGTGATTTAGCTCCGATATCCATCCCATTATCACCCCGCCTTCGTACGATTAACCCGTTTTAATCCATCAATCAAAACCCTGTCGGATGATCAGCCTCGCATTTTTTCTTCACTTTATTTTCACCCCCAGGGTATCACTGAACAGCGGAACTTGACCGACACAATTCAACCAAATTGGGAATAACTGCAGCAGTTTTTCCTTCTCTCACATCGATTTTCTACCCGCGGCTATCGAGAAATGGCTCGTGGAAGTATTGTGTGCGATAATTGTGATTCGCCTGTTCTTATTTTTCTATCGATACTACAGTTTGTTGGGACGTTGCCTCTCGGGTCTTCGACGATGGAGAATTTTCGTACAAAGTTTTCGAATTTCATCCGATCTTCGGTATATTCGTACCTTTCGAGATACGGATTTCCGGTGGTTATCGGATTACTGAATCAGTAACCCGCCACCTTCACCGCTGTCTTTCGAATGGCTCCCCTGGGATGATTATCTCTAAGGAACAGAATGACAAAGGAGACCAAGAATCGCGAGTGTAAGAGTCGAGTCTGCGAAATTTGAAACAAGAAGGTAACAAAATGCGCGAGAAAACAACCAGGCCGAAGAAAAAAATTGCAGAAAAATGGACGAACCGAGGTCCGTCATCTCGAAGATGTTGGATGTTGGTTGCGGATTAAAATTAGCTCGTACAACGCGGCGTCGCGCAACGCCGCGTTTCATTTCAGAGCGACACGCGGAGCGACGTTAAACGCAAAGTATTATAACCCGACGTTTTGGTACGCGTCGCATTGCATCGCGTCCGGCTCCGTGTCCACGTCGACGTCGTTCCATGCGATTACATACCCTTCATCCTCCTCGCCTTCCTCATAATTCTATCTTCAGCCCGAACTATCGCCTCCCTCGAGAGCATCTTCGTCCTTAAATTTCCACCCCCTCAAGGAGTTGGAGCTTGAGACGCCGCCGCCGCTGCTACTGCTACTGCTGCTGGTGCTGCTGCTGCCTCTGCGGCTGTAATTATTCTTTCTTTCCGGATAGGTTACATACCGGGCTAAGATAAACGGCCAACAATCACGGAGTTCCCAATTTCCACTTCCCTTCTCACAATGTATATGCTTGCTCTGGACACTGCTATTTTCACCCCCGCGACAAAGTGCTACCCGATATATACATTGAATGCGGTCGCAAAGATTCTTCGACTGGGCGAACGAACCACCGCTGACTTCGGCAGGTGCGGATGCCCACAGTTTGAGGATAGATTAATTGAGAGCTCTTAGAGCGAGTTACAGGGGCCGCCTCACTAATTAATCGCGCCTGCAGACGTGTACAAAGATTGACCGGTACATTTCTGATACCAAATAGATACGATCTTTGGATAAGAATCTCGAATTCTTTCGGTCAATTTGAAACGGAGCTACGCCGGGTTATCTCATACTACCAACATTCTCATTTTCACATACGCTCGCCGAGACTGACAACGAGGTAGGTGGCTTCCTCTTGTTTCTCGTTTTGATATTTCTATCATTTCGTCTCGTTTCATACCTGCTGTTACTTAGCCTCAGTTTAAAGCCGATTTATACACCTGCAGAAAGATCCTTTCGCTTTGAGGGAACGTCCACCGTCTTAACGGTCGGCTGCCGTCCGATCCGCCCGGTTTTTGTTTTTGTTTCACGAAAAAACAAAATGAAAAAAAAAATAAAAAACCCCGATCCGCTGCCGCCTGCGCGCGTTGTCAATAGCCGGTGGAGGAGAAGCCGGTATTTCAACTGTTAAAAACGGACGCGTTAAGATTTTTCTTTTTCTTCAGTAATCTTTGAGTACAGCTGGTGTAAGATATAGTTTGAAATAAAACCGGCGAATCTCATGTGAGTAAAGAAATGTCAAACTGTAGATCGCGGTATTACTCCGTCATCCACCTGGAAATCGGATTGTTTGAAGAAATGTATGAAAGATCGATGGAAGTAGTAGATCGTCGAGTTATGTGTGATGGAATCCTGTTCGACCGAAAATTCCGTCTGTTTTATGACATCGATCGATAAATTAATGAACGGATTATGGACATTGAATCCCCCGTTTCAGCAGGTGGGGGGGTCTCTTCTGGGCTGAAAACGTGATCGAGATCGCAGAGTAGCTGAAATTCCATACGATATGAGAAAAAAAAAGAGAAACCGGAAAATAGGAAAAATGGAAATCCGACGATCGAGCGATAAAACTTCTTTCAAATCTCAACCGATTTATCTCGTCCCCCCGTTGCATTTACATTCACGAGTTCTGAATAGTCTGCGGAGTGCAGGGTTTTAAATTAAAAATGAGAGGAAGAGGGGAAAATCGCCGAAGATAAAGAGGGAGAAAACCAGCATTGCCACATCGTTGACCTCCCAACGAGACCCAATATCCTCTACTTCAATTCCATTCACGTACTTACTTACGTACGTACGAGATCTCGGTGCGATCTTATCGCCCGCAGGTTTCTACCGGTAAAGCCTCCGACTAACAGAAACTCTGTGGAAATCCGCGAATGTTGCAAGACTATAAATCGTCAAGACAATTGAGGTATAAGGCAACGCCAACCGTCGTCGGTTATAACAACGTACAAAACCCCGGAGGAAGTAGGTATATACGTTGATAGATAGGTATGCCAATCGGATAAACCAACCTACTGTGCCAATAATTTCTTTGTAGATGACAATCGGAATTCCACTACTTATGCAACGATTACATAATAAGATTCGTCATTTCCATTGCTTTCGAATATTTAACCGATTTTCTATCACCTTCCGTACGATTTCTTTACCTCTTTTTCTTCCCTACCGATCCGAGAATTGAAATAACGATTCCGCCGATTTGCAGCGAGCGCTCGAGAGCACCGCATTCGATCGTAATTGTCGCAGTGAACAATCGATCGCGATTTTATCCGGCGCGAAATCGATCGTCAATTCTCATTAATTGTACAATAAATAAACCTGATGCATGGAGAAATCGAATTGAGAGTTTTATCCCCCGCCGCGAGAATATCTATCGACAGGAATGGATCGAAAACCTTTTCATAATATCGATCCTGGTCGCAAATCTTTTAATATGATTTCGTTCAATCAACGGCGATTACCGATCATCGTTCTCACAGCCATCGATAGATCCATCGATCGTCGGTGTGTAATATACCGATAACGATCAGGGACCACGATTTCTCTCTTCAGGCCCTCTACCGAGCAACGGGAGGATGAAATTCTACTACATTTTACGAGAATATACAATTGGTGAGATGAGATCGCTCGAGATGACGAAAAAACGATAAGAACTTCGACGATTTTTTACACAGCAGCATCGTCCCCAGCTGCAGGACATTCGCGAGCGTGCTGCGGTATCGGGAGTTTCGTGTATACATATACAGTACCTACCGATATCACATAATATACGTACAGTGTATCGGCGTATGGGTGGGTACGAACTTCCGCGAGAACGTGGCCCGATGACCTTGCGCCGGAGTCCGTCAGGGAAGCCGGCTGCAGCTATCAGAATCGAGGATCAGAGCGTCGGCGACTCAGGAAGCGGTTTCCAATGACAGATTTATAATTTGCATTCAACAGACGTTGGCGACGGCTAAGATTGAAACGTCGATCGTTCTTTTCCTCAGCCTGGTCTGAAACTAGCTGCGTATGAACTTCGCTTGCATAAATACGTTTCTACATTCTTCCGAAGCTGAACCTGCATGCAGCAGGTCGACCGGTTTTGAGGTACCGATTATTATTTCAATCGGAACAATTTCCGCAAACGCGAATAACACAGATCGAAAAATCGGTGGAAGGAAGAGATGAAGAATGTATGCAATGAACAAATTTTCTACACAGGCGTTTCACGATTCCGTAGTGCTAGTTGGCCGCCGGCCGCCGCGCCGGCCGCCTCCATTATCTCATTCAGAGCCCCATGTAATATAGTTTGAGCGTCGAAAGGAGATGCCTCGGAGCCCGGTATATCGTTGTAGTTGAGAGGCATGACAGATCCTCTTCGGAAGCGCCGAATAGAGTCTGAAGATGAGATTCTAAGTGTAACCGTACCCCCTCAAGGCGTAGTAAAATTCTTCGCCAACCGCTAGGTATACGCGCACGGCGCAGGGTATATCTTCGTGCTTGTGCCAGCGGTGTAGGTCATCCTGAGGAGCAAGCAGAGGAAGAAGAAAATGATACGCTTGCAATATCCTGGCTCTTCTTCACTTCGAAGGGACAGAGACCTCGCTGATTTGAATTCTCCAGTTCACAATTTGGTTTGAAAAGGTCGCCGTGTTCCAGCCTCTGCAACGAACAGCTGCAGTCATAAGCTTGCGGAATCTGGATTTACGACACTGTAATGTGCGGATATGATAAAGTGTGAACAGCATTCCATGTGTATCGTAGAGCGGTAATTAATATGCACACAGTTTGAGAATGCGGATCTGAAGTGCAGGCTACACCGCGCCGGCGCTACCCGATACAATTATTACGCAATGATCATAAATTATGCATAATAGCAATGATTTTTGAGTGAGACAAAAATTTGAGATAGCGCATAGCCACGGAGCGCGGCGGGCAGGCGGGGTTCGTAATTGCGCGATTGCGAATGCAGTTATTCCGCAGCGATATAACCAGGTATGTAGGTATGTACACAGGTACGAGTATAGGTACAATTTATTGTCTTCCATCGCATTGTTTCTTTCGCATGTTGGCTGACGGTGTACGTTATAAGTACGAGTTTAGAACACAATCTCGACTCGGTGTATCGTTTGTAGCCGCAGAAATGGTAGATCTACTGGTATATATTATTGTACAACAATGTACGGGGTTTGAATCGTTGCGCGCGGTATAAGAAACGCGAAAGCGGCGGATCGCGGATCTGGAACGAGTAAATAATGACGATAATTCTTGGCGGATAGTAGTTGCAGAGCAATTTCATAGGTTGCGGGCAAACCTATACCGCGGGCAACTCCGTTCCGCGGGTGAATCTTTCTGGCAAGAAAAAAATACGTGCGGTAGAATAGAAGTGTCGCTGCGTAGCTAGAAGGATATCCGTATACCTACACTTTTGTTCCGTTCAACTGGAACAAGCAGCGTTGCGAAAAACAAGAAGGAGCGAATTATCGCGCGTAATTTGGGAACCCAGCTCCCTTCGCTAAAATTCGCAATTTACATCGCAGCTGGTAAGATACTCGTAGCCGTCAGGTATAAGCGACTAGCGCAACCCAGAGCTTCAAACTTGTTCGAAACTGTTTCAATGAAAATGATTACACCCAAGTGGCTGTCTAGCTCATTCCGCATTTCTACTGTCTGCGGTTTCGGATGATGACTCGAATTCGGCCGCTCTATTCAAAGTGGAGATAACCATCACTTTCGGAATCGCCCTTTCCATGCCGCGTTGAATACAGTTATATCCGATCAAGCTGAAGGAATTGCCAGATATAAAAAGCCGAGATGAATCATCTGTTAGAATCGTGACGAATTCCTTCAGAATTTTCGTACCATTATTCGAAGTGAAAAATTGCAAAGGGAAATGTACTTTCGTCGCCGCGTTGAAGTCATCCTCTTTACAGTTACCATTAACGCACGCGGGTACATATATGCATGTCTCTGAATATAGCATTGGCCCCGACCTTGGCTTTGGCGGTGTCTATAACGTAATTAATAAGGCGTCCCGTCGCCTCGCACCTCAAAGCTGCGAGACGGGAATCCGGCGGAGGTTGTCCGAGGTAGGTACAACCTTATTGGACGTAATTGTTTTCCTTAAAAGGCGAGCCGGTAATTCCAGCTGGCATAATGCATAGCGGCAGCGGTGGATGCAGCGGACTAACAGCAGGCGAGCAAGCTGCACCCTCGGTGCAATGCCGGCAGTCGGAACTACGAATTACGAATTACGAATTACAAATTTGCTCTTCGTGAGTGGAGTAGACGCGAAGAGAAAGAAAGAAGGGAAGAAAATGAGAAAAAGGGAGAGGGACGTCGCGGCGGGGGGAATGCATTTAATTTCTGAATTCATACTAACGAAGAAAATTTAGCGAAACGAAAGAGAACTCTGTTTCGTGTTAGTTTCGATAATTATCTTCTCCCCCGGACGATTTTTCGTTAGAACAATTTTCAAAGTAACCAACCGGCCAAAGAAGTGAAGGGAATAGAGTCGTTAGGGAAAAGGCGGTGCTCACGATTACTGTAAAAAGATTGGGTTCTTTGAAAAAGAGGATTGAGCCGCTCGACGAGGCCTCGTACTTTGCTGTGGAATTTTCGGTAGAATGGCTCAAGACTTTACTTTTCCCTTCCAGTTTTGCTCTTGCTCCAACACATCTGAAAACCTACTAGGTAGGATTCGTCTCGCATACCCTTCCACCACTTTCGTTTTCGAGTCTCCAGAAGACATTTAGCCAACGGCCTACTTCCTTCCCGTGTTTATTTAAAGAATTACGACACTGAAAAGCGAGAAATAAGAATTAGAGGAGAGGAGAAGCGGAGAAGAGGAGAAGAGGAGAAGAGGATAGGAGAGTAGAGGACCCAAGCCGAGAAGGAAAGTCAAATAAAATTCAACGAGACATTCGCAAACTTCCGCTTGAATAAATTTAATTAACTATACACCTTCTTTCTTACGGCCTAGCCTCAGTATTTTCGGATGGTTTAAAAGCACCAACATTTCTTCTTTCCTCTCTTTCCGCCCCGGCTTACATTAGCACGAACGCAGGCACCAATCGCGGCTGCCCAACGCACGTAAGCTTACGTTACTAATTACGAGAGAACAGAGGAAAGGTAGTCAAAATCGCGTAGCTCGACGATATTTTTCGCCAAGAGTTGAGCAAACGCGAAGACAAGACAGAAAAGTAATTGAGATGCGCATTGCCTGCGGCGGCAGTAACCTCGGCGAGAAAGTATAGTTCGGCACAGGTATATAAACATCGGAATCCCGCGACAGAAATTCATCCCTCGACATATCTCCTTCGTTCTAAAGCTCGTTCCTCTTCTCTCTAAGCCCTTCGTTCTAAGTTTAAACCAAGTTGTATCAGGCCGCGATCTCGCCGTGGAGAAACTTCAATTAATCATTCGCAGCTAGCTCTCCTCCTCCCTTCGCTCAGGACTTGATCCTACTCCGTAGAAGCAAAAGTTTCACGAGGGACGGGGAAGGACGAACGTCGAAGGTAGCTATGCTCTGCTCTAGCCGGTTCCAGCAGGGTCCAAGCCAATTACACGATCCGCCGTTCGCGGTTCTAGTCCATCCGTTTCCCTGCACTCCCTATCGCCACTCCGCTGCTTCCGTCTAACAGTGACTGGTTACAATGATGTACTAACTGCTAACTTGCGTGCAGGGCTCATCCCGAGTCGATAATCTGTGCTGTAATGTAGAGCACGGTGAACATAGTGATGAAGGATTCCGTACAATGGATAAACGGCGGAATCATCACGACAATAATTCGTGGAGTACGAATACACAGAACGGTTCTCTCATTATATATTTACAGGATTTTTCTCCCCTGATTCTTCATCGAGCTTGCTTATGGTCTGCATTCTTCCCAATCCTTCTCCTTCTCCTTCTTCTTCCTCATCTCCTATTTTTCTTTCTTGATGCCACGAAATGGTAATTATATTCTAGGCCCCGGAGAGACGTGTAGAAGTACTTTTTAATATCAATGCGAAGCTCTTAAGAGCTGGTGAACTCATGGGAATTGCTGGGGCGATATTGGGATTTATTTATTATTAACGGTGGGGAGAATTCCATAACTTGAAATTAAAAACGTGAACCGTTACTGTCTCCGTCTCCGCCTCTGTCTCTGTCTCTGCTTGCGCGTCTGCGTTTACGGGAAATAAAATATACGTGCTTCCGTGGCACCTGCATGAGATGAATTCCGCAGTCAGGAAGAGAGTTTCTCGTTCAAGTAGGCGATGAAGCTCCCTAACGAGAGTAGAGAATCCGCCGCTAGTTTTTGTATAGCCAGAAAAATCATCATGGTAGAGGAGGATTTGTCCGCCGATCGATCGTTTGCTAGCCAGTTTTCAATCAACCATAGAACGGAATCCCATTCTTCAAACACAACCCGGATTGCTGACTCCTTTGATTTGGAAAATAAAAGCCAACTTTCAATCTGGTTCGCGAGCATTGACCCCCCGACCAAGGGTTCGCGCTCAAGTGGGGTCCGGCAAAAGCTGGGGACACTCCTCCAAGGAACAAAAACGGAGGGTAAGCAGAGAGGAAAAAGATTCCCGGCTCTATATGTACCGCTGAGCTGAAATATAATTTCCCGAAGGAGCCAAGTTAACCCAATTACGATCAAATAATTATGTAGTACGGGGCGGGCGGATGGTCGAGCGTGAGAAAGAAGCCGCGGGTATGAAGCACATCTGTAAGTGAAACGATTCGGAAACAAGATACGACAAAAGTTCATATACCTATCCGAGATGAAACGCTGTAGAGAATACTTGATAACCGGATTTGCCCGACCTGGAAATTGGCAATTTTCTGAATACGAGGTCACACCTATGGACAATGTCTACCCTGATTCCGGCTACGTCTTATTTACGGCAATTGCCACTCGTCCTGCCGCCGCGACGACCTCTCCACTTCCGGTAAATGAGAAGAACGCAGGATAGATACACCCGTGTGCACTCCAACTCGTACTTGCACCTTCGATCCCAGCGGTTGGCCTGGAGGCAGGCTAGAATTCTCTAGTCCAAGATCACGTCCAGCAAGGTACCCTGACATGCCCAAGGCATGGGCATCGCGACGCTCTCTGTAATCTATACTGGGAGAAGTAATTTCTATGGATTCATAATGTAAAATCAATGGCTTCAGCCTAATAGATCGAGTGGTCGAGCGCGACATCGGTTGTCCTCGTGGTACCGTTTTCCCAATTTTCTTCTCTCATTCGTCGGTCGATACCATTGCAGAAAAACTGGGGTCGTCCTTGCGAAAACCGGTATATACTCGGATGGACGAAGATCAGCCAGCATCTTTATTGCTTTTTACTGCGTTCATTGACATTCAGGTATGCACCTGTATACCTGGGCCGGCGCGCATGCGGGATAATTGAGACTGCGCATTAATCAAAGAGTGAAGATGATACGAGTGAGCTGAGAAATAGTATTTGCCTCTTCATCCGATCGTGTTATGTCGTTCTTTTTCATCTATCGCCAAGCGTGTGTGCGGACGTACGGGTATCGCGGCACGCGATTGCATCGGGCGAGATTATCGCCATCGGAGAAAGAGGGAGCGAGACCGAGAGAGAAGAGAGACGAGCTTCACTTCACCGCGGTTCACGTCGTAAATGATCGTCAACCAGCTGTCACCGCGTCCTGATTATCAAAGAACGTATATAACAGCATTGACCGCGGATTGCTGAACCCATCGAATGCCGCGTGTACCTACACCCGGCGCGGCGACAGGACCGCGGCCGTACCATTCGTTTTTCTCCAATCTGTGGATTTTTCTGTCGCATGTGAGAAGAGTGACTCGTTTGCGGATCGAATTAAACTCCGTCGATGACGATGTTCGTTGTAACAAAGTGAAGCGAAAGAGGAGAAAGAAAAGAGACCGAAGGCTCATTGATCGTTCCATTAGCCGGTATTTCTTTAACGAAATTCAACTCCGTACGATTCAAACCGCGCGCGAAGAACATTGGGAGAATCTGTGATTCTCTTTCCGAAGATTGGGGAAAAATGAAGAGGCACGCGAGAGAAGGAAAAATGGCATGGCGTGTCCTGCTACGATAAGTGTAACGTCCGCTGGTTTCAATCGTCCAGTTTGGTCCGCATTCTCCCGTAAATCCGTGATCACAGAAAGCCAGAGCAAAGCTCCTCAACTGTGCGGGGGATTTCTCGTAACTCTGGCCATTAGGTGCGCTACGCTAACTGCTACAATTACCGTGGGGAGCGTGGGGAAGGTCTTGAGAATGAGGGAGGTTGGGGTAGTAGTCCTCCGAGGAAAAGCATCAACGAGGAAGGAGATCCCCGTCGTTTCCCCAAGCTAAAATGGTTGTTTCTCGCGAATGACGTTCGAACTAAACTCCTCAACGCAAACGATCCTTCTTCACGTGAACTCTCCGCCGAGAATTAATTGTACCAACATTTTTCCGTGTATACGGAAGATAGAGGAACGAGTGAATAAACGAAGAAGCGTCTCGCGTCAGCTATGCAGCGGAGCGTGCGATATACCCGAAAGTGAAATTCCAATCTTCTATTTTATGTTATGGTCAAATATTATGGCGATGGTACTTAAGAAGTTTTATCAATATCGCAACTTGTACTTTACGAATCTCGTGCAAACGTATGCATGGAATTTTACCGAAATTGTTTTCGTAATGATATTCGTATACATATAAAGAACCTTTCGAGCTACGGCGGGATTCCGGAGCCGACTCAGTGTTTATACTCGGATCGATAAGAACGCAGAGCGAACGAGAAGAATTCAAGGAACTTTTAAACGTGATTCGATTGAGCCGCGGATTTAATTTTGTGTTTAAAAGATCAGTAGGGGGCCGGCTCTTCGGTTTCACTTATTCCTTCATTCTTCATTCTTGGTCGATTTCATGGTAATTACTTTAAGCGTTGCTGCAACGTTGTTACAATCTTGCTGAGGTCATCGTATGGCGAGAACCTTCGGCAGGGAACGGAGGTTGGGTGGAAAAAGAAAAGGGGGGAAAACCGCCCTGGAGGCGTAATTATGCTTGTCGCGTAAAAATGAGAAGCTGCGAAGCAGTAAACAGAGAATATCCAGCAGCAAAACAGCTCGCGGTAATTAACATTCTAAAAGAGGCCCGGCATCCCGGACGACGCCTTCGTTCTCGAGATAAAACTAAAAACACGAACTGAACGGCCCACGATACAACCGTTTCACAGATAGAATCTAAATTAAATACCTAATTAATTATCCACTTCTATCGGCGGCGTTCCTTCTTCTTCTTCTTCTCCTTCTTCTTCGATTGATTATTATCTGAACAAGAATAACTCCGTGATAAACCAGCCACTTGTTTCTATTCGGTATTTGAAAGTTTTCAACCGTGATACGAAAGGCTTCTACCGATCCCACGTCATACGTCTTCATAATGCCTACTCAGCAGTGATCACATTTCCATAGAAATGGAAATAGCCGAATTACGAAAAGATCGAGACCGCTCTGACGTAAACTTTCGTTTTCGAGGTCAGGAGTGGTTGAGGATAGTTTGCTCTTGGCTAAAATTAATGTATAGGTATATAGTTTATGGCGAACGTAACCGCGGAGAAAGCTGGTCTTATACTTCGGTATAACGTTGGGCCGGTTGAAATCGGGAGGGAGGGTGTCTAATAGTTCTGTCTAAGACTGTTCCCTAGCTAGGAACATAGCTGGTTTTATAGTAACGATTCCGGAAAGTATCCTCTTACCCGAAAGCGGTTTCTTGGCCGCAGTTATCCTTCCCCCTGAAAAACTTCAAATTTATCCCTGAGTGAACAAAAATTTTCGTCTAATGTGTTCGGTGTAGGTACGAGCTAACAACAAGCCCAGAGCGCGATCAATCAACAACGAGGAACAAAAAGAAAAACCCGCGGTGGAAGGGGAGAGGGAGAATCTGGCAACCGAGGAAATGAACTTAAACGAAAGAAAAAAAAAGAAAAAGAAAAAAGAACGCCCGTTCTCAATGGATGAGAATAAGTGAAAAATAATAGTTAGTAGCGGATGGTAAGAAGAAGAAGCGGACGAAGAAGAGAAGAGGAGAAGAAAGCCAAGCTGAGTTGAAGGCTGGCAAGGATGAACGTCCCATTCTGAAGCTACGACTTAGTGAAATCCTCTCATCCACGCGTATTCCCTATTCCGCGAGCTGAGCCGCCTTTCAAGTGCAGAATCCTGCCGTAAAATAATATTATTCCGCGATACGGCAAGGCGAAAAAAAAAAGAAGTCGAAGAAGAGGAAAAAGAAGGAGAAGAAGAATCCGGCGACTCGACCACATCATGATATTCGGATGGACGGAGGTCGCTGGTCGGCGCGGCGTCTGCCATTGACAGGAGAAAGGCGGAACCGGACTGGCAAAAAGAGAATAAGCCTGAAGGGGCTAGCTGCCCGTTTTAGGGGAGACTCAAGACCCGAACTATAATCCAACTCCCCGGAAATATTATCTCTCGGATCGATTACTCGCCTTTGTTGGACGTTTAAAGAGATCAGCCAGAAAACGCCATTTGGATCACCCTCGCTAATATCGTTAGCACTATTGGAGCGCCGCCATACTGTCGCAAAAATGACGATTTGAGGAGCTGCAATAATTACAATGGACACGAGCAGAGCATCTATTAAGAATCGTGGCCGTGAGGTATCCCTAAATTCTCCTTTCCCCTCATCGGAAGGACCTACCTACATATGCGGACAAAAGTATCGTCTTATGTAGTTCTAATAACCGGCCGACACCCGGCCGATTTTGTGGTTCAACCTCATCCAACAAACAAAAAGCATATCCGGTCCGGACCGGTGATAATGAGATGACAGGATCTCCGTGTGACATGCTGCCGCAGTAGGAGCAGGTTATTTATTTTCATGAAGTAGAATATACGGGGAGCGTATTGAATTTACCGCTGTTTACAATCTAAGAAGATGCAGAGCCCCTCCGGGAAACCGGAGAGCTGTGGGTAGAGAAATTTGGAATGCTTATATCCGCGGACTTTTTTTGTTCAGGGGGAGAAAGGCGTTAAATCACCGGATGACGAATCGGCCGAAAGGAGAATACACGGGAATCCGAATACACTGCGTTGTATATGGGTTGAGAGTGGGGTGCTCGCAGGGTACACTGACCGGAGGAACTAGTGGTAAAGGTCATTATTCACGGCTGCTGGTACAGACAGACGAGGTTGAGCTCATCCAAGCGGTTTCCCTTCCATCACGGTTGCATAAAAGACCTCTTTCCCATCAGCAAAAACTCTCTTCCGGGCGAAAAGCTGCTGCGAATGGCAGCTTTCCTCGACTGGTAGTAGGTATACGTGACGTCGATACTCGACGATACGGTGGAATCACAGGCTACCATAAAATGGCGCGAAATCAATCACATAAAATATGTGCGATGAAAAAGGGGATGCGAAGAGAAGAAGCCGCGACCCCGTGAAGCCATGAAGCCACCAAAGCCAGTGCACGAAAGAATGATCATCGAGAGATGAAAAAACTATGTAGCCGGCACTATCTCACAGCTATTCTCTGATCCCGTTCTGTTCCATCCTCCTCTCAATCTTGAGTAACATAAATTATCTTAATCCCGTCTTCATTGTTCGTTGACGGGCCAGACCCGCCCCGAGCCGCCCATGGTCTCCGGAACCTTTTGTCCCCCCCATGAGTAGAAGAGGATCCTCTTCCGTTAAGACAGCGTAACATTTCTCATTGCCCGTCAGGAGTAGGCTGTAGGAATTCGATAACGAAGATGCAGCGATTCGCTAACGAGGTATTCGGATCCCCCCGCGTCAATTTCGCCGTAATTACATGCTGCTTTGATTGCGCACAGCCGAAAATCAGGCAGTAAAATTGGCATGAACTGCTCACATTGAGAAAAATCACGAGCGAAAAGAGCCTCGAGAGGATTGCGGGAACGATTTCATGCTCCGCGCGATGTATCGCCGCCAGGTGGGCGTGTGTCGCCGACAGACAACCAGAACTTGCTAGTGGGCCTGGATATACCAGTTTGAAGGCTACTGATCCTAAAAACTCGGGCAAGACCCGCTTTCCGCAAATGGGAATCGAGATGAATGGACACGAGGGACCAGCTGCCCTCTCATTCAATAATTTCGCTTCCTCTTTGTATTTCTTTTTTCCATCATACGGCTCATATCTGAGTTTGGGAATGTTCATCTTCGTCGTCACGTGAATGTTAACGTGGATTGGAATATTGGTAACGCAGCTGTTGAAATAATTACAGATCAAATTACGTATGCATGGTTTTAATGAATCGATAAAATTAGTCTGGCGTGCGAGTTCAGTTATTCATTATTCATGGATAGTGAGAAGATGTTGGAAGAGGTGCGTTCAAATGTGCACCGAGTATCTCTATACCTACGTCTATACAGTGTGAAGACGCGAAGGGCACAGAACTGCAGGCGTGAAGGTACAAGAGTAAAAGCCGGTGTAAAAAGATGACTTCCCCGCACAAAGGTCGATTGGAGAGCCGCCGCCGAGGCGGTTTACTACGGCTTGTAAAACGTGGTTGGCTTTAGGGAACCGAGCCGCCTCATACCCAACGGGTTGTACTGTGTAGGTGCACGGTGTACCGCGGATAAAAAGGCAGAGAAACTCGAGTGCAATTTAACAACGCTTTCTTGCGAAACCAAAGTCGTAGCGCCATATTTATTTCTTTCTTAGTCTTCATTTTTGTTTTTTCCACTTTTTCCCTGCACAAAGTTTTTCGAAAACGCATCCAAGCCTCTCTCTAGCTTCCGAGGAAAGTGAAATAACGAGAAACGTGAACAAGTAGATAAACAAATGAATGGATTGAGAATACTGAACTACGAAAGAGCATGATCGATGTGATACTTTTCCAGTTTTTGGAGGTCGTCTTACTCGCTCGATTAAACCGCGCAATTGGTGAGTAATTCATGGTTGAATTTCATTCTATCATACGGTCGTAGAGAAATCTTCGTAAATCCGTTACCAAAAGATTCGCCTTGTTTGGTCCGGAGCCAGGAAGCGCGAGGATCGAGACAGCAGACTGCGCAGGGTTGAGGCCCCAGACTTTGGATAGTATACGACAACAACACAGCTCATCCAACCAGTTTTTGACAAATAGCCTTATTTTCCATATACTCTACAGCGCTAGCACACGCATATAATGTACAAGATAAGTTTATCCTGTCACGAATATACAGCACGGCAGCAGCAGCAGCAGCAGCAGCAGCAGCACCGAACATCGAAGACCGAAGACTCTCGTTCAGTGCAGAATCTTTTAAACTCGGCAAACTTTTTCGCCTCTTAGACAATGGCGTGAAAAATCTTCATGGAATATATTTCCTGTTCCTATCTATAAGAACCAGAAACGATTCTGCCTCCAGGGTATCCACCGTGGTAGAATGTGTATTTCAATACCCGTAATATATCATGAGGAACAAATTGCTTCGTATAAACGCTGTGTGAGTTGCTGAAAGATGACACCAACGGAGCGAGCTGCTGCTGCTGCTGCTGCTGCTGCTGCTACGAAGGCTCAAGGAAGATTACCTCGTTTTGTGGGAACCGCTTTGACGCGATCTTAGCATTCCTATGGAGAAGTATAAAAGATGTGCATCGCCTCAAAGCAGAAGAACTTATCATTGAATTTCGATCGTGATCACTGAGTCTTCTATCCGCATTCGTTAACGTGCACGACTCTGACTATGTCCGACCGTTCGTCTGGTTTCACAAACAAACGATAATGGTGGTAAAAAGAAGATACCCACCCGAGGCCGCGGCCGCTGCAGACTAGACGTAAAAGAGATTGTATAGAGGAGTCAAAACTATTAGGATGACACATCTCAGGGACGTTATCGCGGCACATCGCGTCTTCAGCGTTTAGCGAGGGGTCGAGGCGAGCCCTGCAAGCCCATGAGAGGATCTTGGGGCTACGACAAGGATGAAGAAGGGAGGAAAAGCGAAGGCGTTGCATTGTTCGAACTCAGAGTGGGCATCCCTGACTCTTATCTCGTTGGACACGTGACTGGGCTATGATGGAGGGTACGCAGAGGCAGGAGCTGGGACCACGTTTTACTATACCACACTATACTATACTAATACTATACTATACTATACTATGCTGTACTATACTGTGCCTACTATACTACGAGGGCGAAAGATAACGTCGCGACGGTGACGCCCGGCGCCGGTTTCAATCCCATCCTCCCCCTCCCGTGGCTCTTTCCAAAGCTAACGTCGCCCAAACCAACCAGGGTGTAACGCACGTCACTATATCCGATTCTGTTTCAACGCCATGGACCGTTGTAATTCAATATTGGTTCCAGGTCCCATCTCTCTTTCTTCCTGCCTCCCTGCAGAGCAGTTACCACCACAATAACATTTCCCCGAGCTCCGTTCCAGTATTCGGTATAATAATAGTAAATTCGATCAAAATTTGTATGTCATATTTTCCGTTCCGTTTTCGCGTCCGTCTGACTCACGCGAGCTCGTGGCAATTCTGCTATGAAGAAAAATCGAGTGAAAATTAATCGATCCGAATTTGATCAGCGCTCCATTGGATCTGGCATCGACAATTCTTCCCGAGTATTTCTTCTTCTCCAATTTCTGTTCGCTTGATATTTGCGGCATTCACAAACGGATACCCACGCACGCACCGCGCACGTATTTCCTCTCACTTGCGAGCTTGAGGGTAGTAGCTAGGAATAACCAAGGAAGCCGCGCCGCGACTAGGCGATCGCCAGAGCAGCCAATTAAAAATCTTTATGCTACGAGGATGGAGAGAGTGAGGGAAAAAGGTGAGAGAGAGAGAGAGGTAAGAGAGAGAGAGAGAGAGTTAGAGGCTTTTGCTGAAGAATTTTTGTCAAAGAGAAAAGGTTAATGAATTTTAAAGGGGTTCGCCACCACCGCCCACCACCCTTCGCCTCTACGTCCGCAGTCAGCAGAGCAAAGACTGGAGCACGCCGACTTTGCGATAGTTGAGCAAGGATGTAGAGAATCCTCGAGGTGAAGTATCTTTTAATTTCTATTTCATGAAATATTCTAAAGAAACTGTATTTGACACTGGATCCCATACATCACAGAACTCGACCTATACGATTCTCATCGGAACATTATCGTTCACAATTATCGTAGTTAGTATCTCGTCGGAACTTCACTGTTCACAATTATTGCGGCGAAATTTACGAAAAAATCGAACTGTTAAACGATTCTTTCCAACTTCATTATTATATACTCTGGTTAAGAAATTTGAGAAATGAGAGTCCGAGTGAGCGCGTCGGGAATTCTCTTTTCCCATTTTTGCTCTGCAATCCCTGAAAGAATTCACTCTGTTTTTCAAAACTCGATCGAGAATTTTCATTCCCGTGTCAAGACCGAGGACCTACGCATGCATAACGTTCTTCCACCAACCCGGATCAGCGGTGAATCTGCGGACTCGCAATTAATCTCTTTAGGAGTAAAATTCAAAAAATTTCATGAATTAGCTGTCTGCATCTGGGGCGGAGAGAGAATCTCGAGGTTATAATTTTCGAAGAGCTGGCCGGCCGGCCGTGAGAAGAAACTCTCTATCTCTATCTCTTCCCTTCCCTTCCCTTCCCTCTTCTCTCCCTTCTTTGCGGTTTTTTCTTCAATTTTTCCCAATTTTATTCTCTTTCTCACCACAACGGTGAGAAAAAGTCAATCAATAATAATTTTAATCGAAGGCGCGCGCGCCTGACTTGCACATGCAGCACCCCCACTCGCCATTTCTCTCTCTCTCTCTCTCTCTTTCTCTCTCTCGTCGTTACTCCCGCCACTTTGTGCGTGTTTTATCACCCTACGAACCGAGGGGTAAATTTTCTCGCCTCGCAGGTTACTTTCACCTCCGCAGACGCATACAGGCATAACCTGTACCTGCGTACATACAAGTACATACGTACATGTACATACAGGGTTATGGTATATGGTACATAATATAACCCTGTGCAATGCGTTATAATTGACATTGATTAAGTCTCGCTCTAGCGCACATATTTTCGTACCACGACCCATACAGGTAGATATCTACATTCGTATTGCGCACTATATTATTACGCACCGCCTCGCACGCATGTACAGACGAATAGCAAGCGACCGCGGCCACGACGCAGCGCGGGTGGTAGGTATACAGGGGTTCGCGAGTCTGTCGCGAGAAAAAAGATATCTGTCATACCGGTTGTTCGTAACACAAGCTACTCGTACTACGACGATTGCCGCATGTTATTCTCGTACGAACCTCGGAGGCTCGGCGATTAAACAAAATGAAATTAGCCGACGCGCTATGGAATTTCACTATATACCTATATGCGACTGATGAAAACGAATAAAGAAAACGGAAATTCAAGAGACGAAGAAAAAACTAGCCGAAAAAAAGACACAGGCAATCGATTTTACGCGGATGAATTTCGAGTTTGTCGCAATCGTTTCGACCAACGAAAACTGAGATCTGTCGGGGCAATTACCTGGGAGAAACCTGGAGATCTCAGGGAAATCTTGTTTACTGTCTGAAATTTATCCAAACTTCTGCCTTTGCGTATCGAAATTCCACAAAGTCTCGAAAGATTGGCGCGGTTATCGTCCCCCGTGTGTTTTCGAGGCTCAAGCTCAGTGATATCGGGCCCTCGCTATGCGGTATACCTCTGAGAATGCAGGGTGCAAATCGGATGCGAAAGGAATGATTTGGTTTTTGCCCATTTCTCAATCTACACTCAGTTGTTTCTGTGTTATTGCGTACCTACTAGAGATCGATCTTGAAAAATGGAAACTTTTGTCTGTGAAACCTGAATTTCTCATGGATTTCGTATAATGATATTGAATTAGACGCCCTGATAGTATACGTATACCAGATTCGACGTAGGGAGGACATGCTCACACGTATGATCGGAAAAACTTTCGACTCTAGTAGCGAAGTTTGCGGCGAAGGGAGTGACGAGAAAGAAGGAAACGAAAAAAAAGTACGAGGCAAGGAAACGATAATGGAAGGAAACGAAGAACCAAACGAACAAAAACCTCCGAGTGGAGAGAAAAGAGAAGAATCCAATTATTTATGAAGGAATAATGTAAGGGAGAAAGGGAAAAACTGCAGTGTGTAAGTATACATAGCATAATGATAGGCGCGCGAGAAAGAGAACGCAGCTTCAGTTTGTACCGAAATCTTTGATTGGCGATGTGTGAAGGTACTACGTTTGATTACGCGACAGGCAAAGATTGCATAGCACATGGAAAAAGGAGGAGGAAAGAGAACAACTTCGGAGATTGAACGGAGTAAAGGCACACAACCCAGGTATAACGTGAAGAGGATAAATATAAGAGAAAGAAACTGCAAGACTCTAGGTAAAATTGTTTCGAGAATGAAGCTACGAGAGAAGAGGAGACCAAATTTTTGGCATCACGGAGACATTTTAATCCACGGAGCTGGATTAAGGTTCGTTATACTCGTTATCAATGGACCCCAGGGCTCTAGATTCTAGAAAATAGGTATTTAAAACGACCGTAAACTAAACCACAACGGAAGAGAGGAGAGTCTGGTTGATAAGGGTTGCTTTCGGAGAGCTGGGAACGGGCGGAGTGGAAGTGAAAAGAAAGAGAGAAAAAGGGAGGGAAAAATGGAAAAGAGAAAGCTGGAAAAGAGAGGAACTGAGTTCGAGAGAGAAGTGAAGAAGACCAAAGAGGAAGGGGAACGAGAAGGAAGGCGAGAAAAAAAAACCTAACAACAAACAGTCAACATGGGAGTAAAGAAAGAAAAAGAAAAAAAGCGGCAAACAACGAAAAGAGGAAAAACTGCATCGAGATAGACACGTAAATGTATACAGGTATATACACTATGTACGGAAAGGATACTCTACGGTGGTGAAAAATGCTGCAGCTGCGAGCAGGTATAATTGAATGAAGGAAAAAGGTAGAAGAAAATGGAAGAGTCGAATAGGAGCTAGGAGCTACGAGCTACGAGCTGTAGAGGTTGAAGGTTGGAAGCCTCGCGGCAAGGGAATGAAATGGGGTAAATTTTGCAACGAAGGTAAGAGACACGGAGGAAAGCAACTGCATTCACAGTCCCAGCCTGAGTCTCAGAGTCCAGTGCAAAAACCGCATAAACGCGTTGTAAATACGTCTGGCAGGCATTCGCGTTGGAATTGCTATAGCTAGGTAGAGGTATTGCCGCTGCAGCTGACACCACAAACGACCGGTTGACGACGACGACGACGACGACGACGCGGGTCTGGATAAAATGGAACGAGAACGAGAACGAGAACGAGTTTTGTTGCTCTTAAATTTACCCCCGTGTAACCCGTGCGAGAGCGAACGTTGGCTGGCTGACCGGCTGGTTCGGATTGTTCACGCTGACCCTGAAAAGCGCAACGGTTCGCCCATTCTTCAGATTCTGGTCTCACGTGGTTTTCACCACGTAATGAATTGCTCCAGTAGATTGTATCGCCGGAGTTCGAACCCGCGTACCCACGTATGTTGACCGGCTCGAATGAAAAATGAATCGAGTGCCTGCCTACCCGAACGCGATTAGTACGCGCGCGCGTGTTGTTTCTTCAGAGAGGATAAAAAGCAGCAAAAATTACCGAATAGGTATACAACATTCGAAGAGGCGGATTCAGCTGACCACGCGAGCCCCGTCGTAGGGCCACGCAGAGTTTGATTCGAAGAACATTCGTACGCGGACGCAGATCAAAGAAGCCTAAATTCTCGAGGGTCTGGAAAGCCGAGTTAGAGGTATATATATATGTACGTACGCACGTATGTATACTGCATAGGTACCCATCTCTACACCTACAGGTAGGTAGGTATCCGTTTGGGTATAAATTTACGATCAACAAATAACTCCGTTAAAGAGAGTATAGGTATACATATGAGAGGCGGAAAACACAATTGAATTTAAAGATAGCGTTGGGCAGTGGTCCGCGAAATTGAAACAAACTGCAGGACTGTACGTGTGTATTGTACGTAGGTATATATACATACCTCTGTGTACACCAATTGCGATACGGCAGCAATGTACAATGGCATAGCAATGGTAGATACAAACGCTGCAACCGAACAAAGTCTCACGGTTAAAGTCCCCGCCGGAATCTATAAGATCCAACGGGAATGAATCCCTTTCCACTGCACTCCTACGAGTAGTTCGCCGCGATCGCGTCGTTGAAAAAGAAACGAGGATGAAAAAGCACCCCGAACGATGGGATCCATTGGCATGTAGGTATTACGCCCGTTATTTGAATGAGATTGCATCGTCGGATCCACGAGTATTCGACCGTTAAACGATATGAAAATCGTGATAACCAGCAATTTTTGAAACTGGATTGGTCTGTATGCATGTCGGAATTTGGGGTCGAAAGAGAAGCCCAACGTAGATGCTCGTCGGCCACGGAATCCCGCGAAAGACTGTATCTACGTGAGCATGGATTCACGTGCGATGTAAAAAACGGATCTAATCGAATCGAATCGAATCGAATCGGATTCGATCTTTCCTCCTCATAATAATAACATACCTGCTGCGCATCGCTGTACCCAATGGAACCGAAACTTTTGTTGAATTCAATCGATCCTGCGGTGAAAAATAAACCCATCATCTCTCCCAAAACCTCTAATTCGCGCCTACGGGTGCACACATGTATACGGTACCTATGAATGCGTCAGCACGAGATTCGGGCAAATTGATGTACACGCAGGTACAATCCGGGAGGCTAGGCGGTCGCAGGTTATATTGTACAGGTGTGCAGCAGCAGCAACCTCAGTCTCGCGGTTGCGCGTGCATTTGTATTTTCCACACGGATTACCTGAACCACCTATACATCCACCTATGCTAGATATAAACCTACCTACCTACCTACCGAGCAACCTTCCTACTGGCAAAACACTATTATTAGCTGCGACCACCTGTGCGACCCGCACTGAGAGATCTCGATTGCAACGTGCAACGTGCGAGGTAGTCGAGTAGCGTGGCATAGCTGAGCATAGCATGCCTGAGGATACCTTCAGCGGCGCGGCGCGGCGGCCGGCTGGCTTCACAATCAGCTGAGGAGTTTGAGGAGAGGAGAGGAGGAGGAGGAGGAGGAGGAGGAGGAGGAAATTAGTCTATCGTTGTACATACCTACCGCTGAATGTATGTATGCGTGCATATAGTTACGTTTGTGCATATACTATTAGGTAGGTACGCGAGTAACCGCCCGCCCGCACGTACTGATGAGGCGTAGGTAATAGAAGCGCCGATATTCAAATTTATGTACATATACATTCATATACCTGAAGATATTACCGCTAGACTATTTTAGATTAGGTTTCAAATTTCTATAACCGCGATATACTCTACTGTGAAAGATGTTTCATTCCACGTGCAAATTTCGCGTGTAGCCTCGCTTTTATTTCGTTTTTCGTTTCTTTGTAGTAGCAGCTTGAAAGATTTGTATAACACCGCAGTTCGATGGAGATATGATTTGCAAAGAAAAATTACGAGAGACGGAAAGAAGAAAACTGTAAATCTTTTCTCAAGGATTTCTTTCCAATTCTTATTCTCTACTTCGTTCGTCCCCCCCTTTCTTTTTCTTTCGCGTATGAAAATCTGTGTGAAAAACGGTTCGGCGCTCAGGAATTTTGAGAAAATGGACAAATAAACGCGAACGTACGATCCAAAAAAGTTCCCAATGAAAATTCTTCGTGAAAAAGAAATATCAGACCGCTGATCCGGCTGCTGTTGGACTTCCAGAGTGGAAGCATATTGTACCTTCTCTCTCTTCTTCTCTCTCTCTCTCTTTCTCTTGTTTTCATGCGAAATTTTCGAAATTTTCGAAAGGCGGGACGCAGATGAATTCCTACGAATGAATAATAGCAACGCGACAGCGAGACGAGGCAGTTGGCATTAACCTTACCGCTGGCACAGACCGTACATTGAACAACAATATTTTCTTGAGAGAGTTTAGTTTCGTGCTGGGCAGGATTTTGTAAACGTAAGCGCAAACCCCAGGAGACTATTTTGTAATACGCAACCAGCGTGAGTTTAGATTAGGTAGGTTACAGGTACGTAGGTGTATTGTTGTATCAGTACGTCGAAGATTGCGGAATTCAGTGGTTTGAGAAAAACAGGAACAAGGACTCCCATGCGGATTACGTGTCGTTTTGCATACCCACGTTGATGTTAAACGCCCCGACGTTATTCCGTGCAGCAATTACATTTGTCATTGTTTGCTGGTTTTCCAGTCTCCTTCTCGTGGTTTTTTGTTTCTTTCCTTTCCTCTCGATTCGGCAAACTTTCGCAACCATAAATTAACGCGCGTCTATCATTTACTCGCGAGTTAGTACCTATCTATATACGAGAAGAAATCGCGCGGACTTTAGTGAATTTCAATAAATTTATAAATTCAAAAATTTGATGATCGGTTGAACATTATCTTCGGAATTCGCGTCTCAAAGAATAATATACAAGTAATTTATCAATTCTCTCTTCAGGTAGCGTAGCGTACGAGTCGATGCAATAAAATGGCGCTCGAATGTCAAGAATTTTGCAGTAAAACGAACGTATAAAGAATTAGTTTCAAGCTCGACCGAAGTATATGATACAAAACAAAACGGCCATATCGTAAATTTCTAACGATTCGACGCGCAATTGCTGTGCCGTAGCTTATGAGTACATACACGTTCGTTACGAAACGGTTCACGTACATATACCTGTACCTGTACGTTATAGGTAAGCATTTTTGTAATGACCCAATAATAGCCATTGAAACGAAGAAAAAAAAGAAAAAAAAAGAAAGAAACGAAGAACTGGAAAGAGAAAAACGAGAAAGGAAACGAAGGACAAATATGTTCCTACGCGTTCGAACAGAGGAGAAGCACATGCGTCGGAGAATGTTAAAAAAACGCAAAAATAGCGGGGAAAACAAAATGTGTTCAATTCGAAAATGAGCGATAAAAGAACAGAAATTAACGGGATACAAATCTCCGCATGAGAAAAGAATTCGATGCAATAGAATGGAGATACCGCAGTTGCGGCTAGAGGAGAAAAAAGCAGAAGAAAAAGAAGCAGGAACGAAGTGATCGATATAAAGACGACCGTATAAACTGAGACCGAGAGGTTAACGTCGTCTTCAACGACAACGACACCGACAACGACAACGACAATGAAACGTCGACGTCGCGTCGCCGATAATGAAAAGCGGCGGGAACGAAGGTAGGAGACTAATTAACCTAATCAATGAATTCAAAGCAAAGGCACGCTGCACGTACGGATAAACGGACGAACGAGCGAAGGGTGGGATACCCATACATATACCTACCTGTAATAATATATTACCTCGAGATCAGACCCTGACTATGCAACGAACTGGAATTAAAACGAGATCGCCTGATACAGTAGATTCGATTCAGAGCTTGCGACGTATGTACAGTAGAGTGGAGGTATCGACGCGCAAGAGCTTTCCATCTTTCCAGCGCGGCGCGGCGCGGCGTCGTTTAGGTGACCACCGCGAAACCTGCGTCGTTTTCAACCAATCGGAAGATCCGAAACCGCCGAAACGATCGTAGCTTTCTCTCCTGATAAGCGCTGCTCCCGACCGATGGCAGCGTTGGCAGCGGCAGCGATCTCACGTGTTCTCTTCTGAACGGTCCTCTCGAGGAACCCCGAAGACCAACCAATCACGGAATATTTTTCAAATAAACAGAACAGTTTAGCACAATTTCAGAAATAGGCAGCTGGTAACGTTGTCGAAGCATACGAAATGTGACATTTGACCACCCTTGGATAGTCTGCGATTGAATTATTTACACGGATGACGTCGATTAGTTTCACGCCACTCGCTCTCCGCGCGGCCCGGGCAGCAATGACGTACGACATGGCACTCCAAATGGCACTTTTTCAACAGTTCACGTTTCGGCGGCGAGATCGCGTGTGATCGTTTTACGAGCATCGCCGATATGACTACGGCGTCTACCTACTAGACTCTGTATGAACTCTGAAGAAACCGCATCTACGAATGCGGTAGCAGGAGGCACAGTAGCAGAGATGAGACGAGAGAGGGAGGGAAAGAAATGGAGCGGGGGAGGGAGAGGTAGAGGGAGGATTGTCCCCGCGGTAAGGGTTGGTAGATAGGTAGATAGGGTAGGTGTATAAAGGGCAGGCAGGCCGATAAATTAATGCCGTGGCTTAATCCGTAATCCGTTGAGATATATCGTAGCGATCGTCTAGCTAGCTCCTAGGACGTTTATATATTACACGGGTATTGACTCTTCGTAGACGCGGCGCGCACGTAGAAGGTAAATTCGGTTTACGTGAATCGGGAATCTATTTACGGGTTGGAGGTGAGCGGCTAAGACCGCCGTACAGGTATGTACGGGGCAGATTATGTACCCAAACGAAACGGAACGTAACTGCAGTAGTATGAACGGTTACCTATACATTATATGAACTTTGTCACATAAAGGTATAACTAATCGAGCGACACAACGTCTGAATCGATATGACAGATCGTTCAAGATTCTATTTGCAAAAAATAGAGAACACAGAAAATGGAAGATATAAGACGAGATGAGAAAATGGATAGAAGAAACCGAGAAAATGAGAATTTCATACGCTTTCGTTTAATTTTTACAATTCTTTCAATTTCTCTTCTCTTGTCAAATTTTCATCTTGATTCGACTATATATGTACGAGTCTACAATTGCGATGATGCGATAACCATGAAATTCTTATAAATTTCATTCAACCGCGAGATACGAATAAATACTCAACAATCTCATTTCTCTTAACTATTCTACACATAGGTTACATATTATTCAATATAAACAAGATGCGAACGAAAATTTTGTCAAATTTTTTCAAAACTCCACCCCCTCCGACAGAGGAAACCGCTCGACACAATAAGACTGTTAGAAAAATGATCAGAAATTTGGAAGAAGATTAATTTTCAACCGTTCTGCGGAGCAACGTATCAGCTCAACGGTATATATGGATACGGTTGCGTCTCGTAAATTACACAAGCAAGACGAAAAGAAAATAGAAGACAAAAATTAAGCGGGTCAATGAAGATCGTGCGTTAACTTTTCTCACCGCAAAGTCCCCACCCCCGGCGTCTCCCTTCGCGAGGTAATTGAAACTCTCAGGCGGATAAATGTTATAGTTATAACAAAAATCAAAATGAGGAGAAATAGAAAAAAGAGAGAAAAGGGCACGAAAGTAGGTAGGTATAGGCATACATACATAGGTATAATAATTATTTACCCGTTAGTTAATTACCGCGCGCGTAACGTGGTGAGTAGCGCGGGCGCGGACGTTGCGCTTTACTTTTATCCACGGGGCGAGGGTTTGTAACAACTAATTTATGCGGTATTTAATTATCAATCGTTAATTAGAACGGAAACGATCGGGCGTGCGCGTATAGCGTGACTATAGGTGCATATATACCTGCGTAGATATATAATATACACATATATTATTATTATATATACGTATGTATATATTTAAACATAGGTACATATATTTACGTACACGGGGATCAAAGGTACCAATGTATGTATGCATGTATGACATACATACATATACCTCCTCATTCGCGGCTGAAGGAATCGGTCCGCGCAATTCCCTGACGTTTTCCGATTAGATCAAAGCGACGAGGTATTTCAATTAGCCGAACGTCGTTCTATGTCTCGTAATTTTTATCCTAGATACAGTACGTACGTACGTACCCGATATTATATTGACGCGGTAACTGCTACTATAGCCAGCCGTCTATGATCGATCTACTTCACGATTGCGGATCCTCCATTTATTTGATTTTCTTTTCGTTTTCAAAAAAACTGAAGCCTGACGAAAGCGGACGATTTCCGTTCTGAAATCGAATCCTTTCTCCCGTTGAACGGAGTATAGTATTATTTTCCGCCAAGCAACGGAAAATCGCATTCAAAATGAAAAAAGGAGTGGACAAAAAAACTCCCGAATTGTAGAAAAAAATAAAAAATTTAAAAAAAATGCGCCCAAATTTTGTTCAGATTTTTTATCTCATTCTCTCCGTTTCCCTGCTCTTATAAGGAGTACAAAATAAAATCCACGATACATCTACGTTGAAATTCTTCCAAAAGTGTCTATTGGTTTTTTTTTTCTCTTTTTTTGCTTTTTATTTGAATCTGGGCAAATTTTACGATTTTCACTGCACGCCACCTGCATCGCGAACATTCTTTGATCTTCGTTTCGCGTTCAAAGATTGTCGCATTCGCTGAACAACCGGACTGAAAATAATAGAAGAAAACGAGGATGAATCTCACTGAATATCTCGGGAATATGCAGGATTGTTTCGCCCACGATTAAACTTGAAATAGAATTCAGAACGAAATATAGTGGATGAGCATGTTTTCGAGTCATTTGAAAATTCCCGTTCAAACAGAGAGACGAAGGGGATGGAATAATGATCTGAAAAAATATTGTATGCACAGCAATATTTGTACCAATTTCGTTCAACGCCGATTGAACTCTCGCAGACGGAATCGTTTTTTTTAACATACCTGCACGCATTCTCGTTCGTTTGTATCATTCCCATTTTCTTTTTATATCGTTTTTACAATGTTTTTTGTTCTGTTTTTTTTTTCCACTTTTACTTCTTCTCGTTCATTTTCTCGATTCGTTACACAAACGGCAGCGCAGAGGTACCGATATAGCGTGAGCCCGCGTAGTACTGACCTGCAATAGTATAATAAATAAACGACGGACATGCGATACGAATGTGCAGCGCATGCATGCGCGTTCGCGCGATGTATCGCGTTAAATACGACTTTTGTTTTTGTTTTTTTTCTAGGCCATATCACCTGTACCTACCGACAATCACTGGACAACGATATTGGTTCTGTCATTTGACGAGGGAAATGTACACCATTGAGACTATATGCTACAGAACCCGCGCGTCGTCCGTCTGCCGGGGCTAGGTACGTACTTCCCCCCGACAATCCCCTCGTCATTCCGGTTTCATACTGCCGCCAAATCCATTCGATTTTCATCTACGTTTTATTCGGCGCATTTCCATTTCACCGTCGTTCCACGGTGTAATAACGCGTACGTTGCACAGGCACGTGTAGGTACAGTTAGTCGGTTACGCGGCTTTTATACCGGTATGCAAACTTTTCCGTAACGGAAACAAAGCTTATCGAAAATTGATGCGAAAGTGATGAATCCGTTTCGTTTTTCCATCTTTCAATTTTCATCCCCCCGACGTTTGCGTGACAGTCGCGTTACGTGGAATTTCTGTTTTTCGAAATTATCCAATTTCATTTCTAATTCGACATGCGTTCTGGATTTTGGTGGAGCTGATCGAGGCAAACTGTTCGTAACACCCCGAGATTGAAAATTGGATAGAAAATGCAGGAGGCTGCCCCCACCGTTTCATGCTAGAGAATCAAAAATTTCCAAATTCTCCTCGCGTCTCAATAATATTCGCAAGGGATTCATCTTACGAGATCATCCGATGTTCGGGACACTGAGATGTGGAGATCCATATTGCAGAATTGGACGAGAGATCGGATCCCTTATTCTCTCAAGAAATTCAAAAATCGAATTCTTAACGACAAACTTCTCATCAAAATTGACACAAAATTGATTCTCAATTGTTTTTTTTTTTTTTTTCGAATCAACGAGAATCCAATTTTGATCCCCATCCTACGATATCTTGATCTCGGTTTTCTGAACAGCAACTTGAAACACGAACACGAATTCCTTGCAACCATTATCGAGACGCGAGTATAGCATTTTGCAATTTTCGACGTTCCCACATATAACTGTGAACAACTTCTTAATTTTGCATCCAATTTCCAATCTTGGGGTGTCGCTCCGTTTCGTTTGGTTCGTTCTGAAGCTCACTTCCAGAATCCAGACCGGATCAGTCATTTCGTTGCCTTAAGACGATGCTATAGTCCTTCTTTATCGATCGAGGTTACCCGCATGCGATATCAGACCTTCGTTCCGTCACGAGACTAACGAACGAAATGATTTCAGATACTGGCACTGCACAAACATTTTCTATGCAGTAGGTACCGCAGTAGAATGGTGAAAGATCCACCGATTTTCCAAACATTTTATTGTCAATGAATTTCGAATGGGATGGAGAGTCCAAATTGTCGGGGCTCGTTTGGCAATTTCACGTCGACGCGACTGTTGCATATATGTGTGCAGGCCTGAACGTTGATGTAACGTTCAGGCCTGCACATTCGTTCGGCCGGATGAAAAACGGTACTTATAACAACAGCAAGACCGCGGAAGGGTGAGGATATATCGCCGATATGCCGGAGATCGTAAGTAAGAAATAATCTTGAATCTCGAATCAAGAAATCGGTGATATATATTGACGCTATAGGAACGGAGGACGGAGAGTGGAGAATATCGAGAATTTCGCATGACCCGTAATGTCGAGAAATCCATTGATCCTGGCAGAAGGACGAGGATGAGGTAGAGGTAGAGGTAGAGGATGGTGGGTTACGTTACAGTCTCCGCGCGTTATCTTTGGTTAAGCATGAGAGTAGGACAAGATACGAGGCCATAACTCGCGCGGTACCAGCTATAGAGACCATACCTCGTGTAAACCACACGCTGCTGGATACATTGATCGTGTGATATACTAGTTTACGTTGTTAAGAATCGCGAGTCGCACGAAGAAGAACAACAGGCCTTGAGGATTTCATCTTCAATCGCAGAATGTGATTATCCTCAAAGTACTCACGTAACCGAAGCAACGATTTCCATCGCACGTTCAATGACGTTCTCTTCCTTCTCTGATTAACAACAAATCATTAGATGAAGATTCATGAAGTGATGAGAAGAAGTGAGAACGCGCAGACAGCAACGAAGTACCTGCGCCCATAGAGATCGGTGGAATTTGAGCTCAATTCCAGCCGTTAACCCCTGACGACTGAGTTGATAATTTTAACTCGTAGAAATTAGAAAGTCGGTTGAACCGTTTGCATGGGAGTATCCGGAACTGAATTACCGGGGAAGTAGGTAGACAGCACGCCAACCCCGACAACAATGAAATTGAATTGAATCAAATCAACCGTCACGGGGGTGAGTTTCCGAACGCAAAAGCCGAACGCCCGCGCAACGGCAACGAAAGAAAATCTCTTTTCCCTTTCCTTTCCGTTATTCGGTTGCTCTTGCCCCCAATTCTTAGTTCGGAGCTCCTTTCCAATGGATACAAAAAAGCAAAAAAAAAGAAAAAAGAAAAATGAGATAGAACAGGAAGAGGCGCGAAATGAGGCAACGACGTCTCGATTCGTCGTTGGCGAAACCACAAAAGTCGTCGGTCACCGAGTGTATAGCATGACGGGGGCGCGGTGGATACCTGTAACCTGCGACCGCAAATTTTCAACGAGCGGACTATGAACGGCGAGTGCGGGATTCCTTATGCGATTGTTGCGTATTGTTGTAAAGTAGGTGATTGCAGTATATGTATATATATATATACCTGTGTATGTATGTAGAACAACTTACGGCGAGATAGGAGAAGAGCTATTACCGCTGGCCGCACGAAACCTCGCTCGTCAATTAATTAATTATGCTAATTGGAGCATTTCAAGAACCGTAACTAATTGAATTGAGCGGTAAAAAGAGGGAGAAAAGAAGAAGGCAAAGAGAGAAGTTGGCATTCAATTTAACATAATTCGAAACCCAACTCCCCGATTATTTCTGATTCCCGAGGACCAGCGGCTAATACTACAACGAACGGGGATGCATCAGGTAATTAATTAACAGGAGCGGACTCATGCCAGAAACGAAACAAAAAAAAAGTCGAAAACCGCAACAGGAAGGAACTAAATACGTAATACAGGTGTGAAAATCATGATCCTCGCTCACTTTTCGGCAATTTTTTAGTGTTTAGGAAATTCGCGTAGAAACCGCAGCGAGGGTAATTTCGCGTTCGTCGTGTATATAGTCCTGAGAAAATTTCTCCGCGAGTCGCTCAACGATCGTAGAGAGATCTAGCCGACCTAGCGTATGTACGTACGTACGTACGACGCATGTTCGTAATTTAGTATCAAGTTGAAATTTTATTACATACGACAAAACGGAATGGTTTAATTAACGTCAATTAAATCTGTCGCCTGTCATCGCGGAATTCGTATCGTCGCGTCGTTGTATTCGATGGTACAGTGTACTAGGTATGTATGTATGTACAGTTGTAGTTGTACAGTTTCAGTTGAATAGTGGGACTATGTACGTATACGTGACTATAACGAAATTCGTCTGCTCGTGATTTATTCACCACCGCAGCATACATATACGCACACATACATAAATGCGAGAATAAGAAGACGCCGCGCCGCCGCGCAACTGCAGCGGTGCGGTCCGTGCAGTAGCTGTAAGGACTGAAACGAGGCGAGCGGAGTGCAAAATAGTTTCCATATCGTAAAACATAGCCCACGCCCACCGCTGCCCCCAACACGTCCTCCTCCTCGCCGTATCCCTATAACTGCAATAACCAGAGGATTTGAATATCTGGCCGAGTTCCAAATTCGCGGATTAGGTAGGTAGCTAGGTACGGTTTGTAGTATGTACATGAAAATTGACTAAATAGTCGACAAGCCAGCCGACCAACTAACTAACCAACTAGTCCGGCTCCAGCTGTAACGCAGAATTATTAATAATCATTGGGCCCTTCTTTGCCCGCGCTATTCCTTTCTTCCCGTCTTGTTTTCCGGAGATCAGACAGTATTCATCACCGTCGCTTTTATGCGCGATATTAACAAGATTATCGCTGTACGGGGGCCGGGGAACGTGGGAGGATTCGGTGAGTCGGAAATCAGTCGGATTCTCCGATGTCTACAACAGTATTGGCTACGTGGATGTACGACGGCGTGCGGCAGACGCGGCGAAGGAGCAACCCTTCCTTCTTCATGTTATATTCATTGGTGATAATTGGCTAATTCTCAACAGAGCGAATCGAATTTCCATATCAAATAAGTTGGAAGCGGCGCGATTATCGCGTTATCGCGTCGTTTCTGAGCCCGTCAAACCATTATTACGAAACTAACAACGCTCTCGCATCCGGATAGACGGACGGGAACAACTTCGCGACGAATTTCGTTTTCGAATAGCGTTTTTCTAACAAAAAAAAACGAAAATCTATATCGCAGCTGCTTGTCTCCACGGTACGCGAAATACTTTATCGTCGACGAATTCTTATGTGTCACAGTTCTATACAATTCTCATATTCGTATCTCATTGTCAGTGGGAATGGAAAACATAGTAGAGTGATTTGTCCTACCTTAGCGGGGTCGGATTTCTCCGGTATCTCGGCAAAAGTCTGCGATCCCCTGGAAACAGTGTTCTTTCGTTGATTTGTAGCGATATCTTGCGAGGGGCGGACAAACTCGATGCGACCACCCTCGACGACGATATTTGGCGGCGGTGGAAAGTTCTCTGTATTGCCAACCTGGTCACAGTACCCAAGAAGCCCGGCTTTCTCCCCGTACAAGGGATGGATTTGTCTGCAACAGTCGATAAGCCAGGAATTTGTATGATGAGGGATGAAAAGCGCACCCGTTGAAGGTGGAACGTGGTAGGTATCTGCAGTTATCACTCGCCCAGATAGCGACCCTGGGTAAAATTTGTATGAAAATTGCGGAATTTCCGTCGTACAGAGACGCGGAGCCGCGCGTCGGGAAGGAAGAAAGAAAACGTGGAAGAATATTTCTCGCCAATTGATTTTCCAATTTTCATCCTCAACAAATTTCATTTTTTCAAGCAAATCGTGGGACAAATTTTCGTACATTTCGTTATGTAGGTACAGGGCATCGAAGGGGCGAGAAATTCCCGAGAAATGTGGAAAAAGAAAAATTGTTTTCTATCAAACTGTGAAATTTCTTCTGTTTTCCCTTCTCCTCCCTGTTCACTGTGGAGAATGAAATTCTGCTCGTAATTCGATAATTTATCATCAAAAATCTGTCGCGCGGGTGCCAACGCGCGTGTGTACTCGAGGAGGTACGCAACCGTGTGTGCCGAAACCTTATAGCACGAATTCTGAACAAATATTAGCTTCTTTGCACAACGAGATTTAGAAGCCGACGAAATTGTGGGAGGCGGCGAGACAGGGTATAAAACGAAAAAGTAGGTTCCTCGAGTTTACTTAGGCAACTGCGTAGGTATAACGTAACATTTGTCGAAAATGTATTCGCTCCGGTATCCCTGCGAGATTATAGAGGAGATTGGATGAGAAACAACGAGGTGAAAGACCCCGCGTTCCACTGATTACGAAGTCTTCGTATTTCATATCATCGTGGGCTACGGTATACAGTCAGAAAATTCAAGAACCACTGAACTTTTCGAATAACTTTCAACGTGTAAGAAAACTGTCGTGTTTCTAGGTGAGAAAGGCTCGTGGTGGGAATGAGAGAGAAAAAAAAAAAAAGGAAACAAAAAAGTATTTCGAACGAGGAAAAATGTAGAGCTGCGAATCGCTCCCTTAAGGCTCTCCCTGCGATTTTCCATCGTGAAGTTCCGAGAGGTCTGGAGAAACAGACTGAGACTGCAGTACGTGCCGAATAGAAAACTCGCTTGAACAGCACGCGGCGTTTTCTTCTGCACCCCATAAATTTGGTGGGAAAAAGATTGTAGACAATTTTTGAAAAGCTCGATACGATCGCTCGACTTCCGCACTTCGAATTACTTTCTCGGACTGCTTCTTACGATCATTTCCCAAAGATCTATTTACGCGGTTGGAAAATTACTAACGGGAGAGAAAATCGTAGGAGAAAAAACGACGATTTTCAAAATCAGTTATCATAACTTGAAGAAGAATCGTGGAGATAGATGCCGACCAAAAACAATATATTGTGAAGATCGTTCTTCCCCTTTCAGATTCATTGTTCAACCGCTTCTTTCATAGTTCCTAAACAAAATTTCGATAACGCCAGCGTATTTCACAAATGATTATACGCAGTTATAAAACATGGAATGGGCAAAAATTAGATAGATATGCGAAGAGATAAGGCGGAGGATGAAGAGAGAAGATATAACGACGCTCCGAAATTTTTTTGCAAATAGGTTTTTCCCCCTCGCGGCCTCTAAACCCCGGATCACAGCGAGGAGCGAGAAAAAGGTGGCAGGAGGCAAACCCCCGGCTGGCCCTTGACTAGTTTGACTATAAATTACCAATTTCAAGGTTGGGCGAAAAGGAAACGAGGTAAAATATGCCCGAGATGAAAAAGTGGGGCAAGGACTAAGTATATACAGAGGGAGAGCCGAGCCGAGCAAATCTGTACCTGAGAACCCGGCTATACCTATAAAGTATAGCCGGAGAACAACCGTATAATTTGTTTTTTGCCTTCTTATTTCGGGTTCGCGTTTCGGTCTCTTTCTTATCAGAGTCTCGTTCTCTCTTATGATTAGCGTATCTCACCGGAAGAGGTGAAGATCCCCCGACAAAACAGTTCTCCCTTTCTCTTCGAACCTGCAACCACTGACATATATTTCAACATCGAGAACAAAGTCCAAGCAGAGAAAAGATAGAGAGAGGAGATAACAGGAGGCGAAAGAAGATGTGAGATCATCGAGACAGAAGAAAGAAGCATTCTCTGCAGCTGGCGTTGATCAAGGAGATAAAAGATGAAAGGGACACTTCCGCCTTTGTTTCGCGACGTTCCGACGTAGCAGCGTGATTAGAAAATGAAGCTCAAGAAGCGAACCGACTGCAGTCCGATGAAGGCCGAAAATCAATCGGAAATGGTAATATGAACGTGAGAATGGCCGTGCGATGTGGCAAATGAAATTCGGTGGCGAAATGAAATTCGGTGGCGAATTCATACCGCGATAGCGGTAGAGCGCGGGCATCATCTATGGTCGACTCTGCGAACGGAGCTGTTGGCACAGCAGATTGGGAACGCGAACGCGAATGTGAACCTGTATATGTACCGAACCAGCGCAGGCGGGCTGCATATAGTCACCACCACCAAGAAATAATTGATTGGGAGTAGTTGATTAATTGAATAATTGAGGTGTAAACTCACCTGGGGGAAGCCACCGGGCGAGGTTTGTCGAGCGCCAGGTCTGCCCCGAGGTTAGCTTCGGTACTCCGGCCATTGGAAGCCCTGCAACAAGACAAAGGCAATTAAATACAAGCCAGTGTAACATGCCCGAATGATTCCGTAGTTGGAAACCGGGGTGAACGCGCCCCGGTTAATACTGTACCTCCTCTGCACTACCGTCTACACCCGAATGAATTTTGCGTACGGACGGATAATTGGACTGTTTGTTACAGATATTGTTCGACGAGAAAGATGAACCTCGTTTTACATGGCGTATAACCGTGCACGCAGGTTGATTAGCCGGTTGAAAGAATCGAGCTGAAAAAGCCGAAGAATTTCGTGAAACTCTGATAAATATTCTGGATTTTCACCCCGAAGCGAAGTAACAATAGTTTCTTCATCCATCGCAAAATTGAGAAACTGTCGGTGAACAGCGAACATCGACGATCGGTTCCCCGCAATCTAATACTTCCGGGAGTTTGGTTATGCGCCAGTGTCGGATTAGTCAATTTATTGATCGATCGATCGAATCGACTGTGAAATCGGCAGCACGGAATTCTCGTGGAATGCCCGCGATTATGAAAACTCGCCGCGCGTTTCATCTGCGTGGAAAGAAGGCCTAAATACTCGTAATATAAGTCGACTCTGACTACTTGGGTTAGAAAAATCGATAGAAAGGTTCGGACGCGAAAATCTGCGTCGATGATTTCTGGTTTTTACACATATTCACGCAGTTCACGGAGAAGAGGTTTATCGTTCGAAGATAAAAACGAGCCTAACCGAGAAGTTAGAAGTGATTTTTGACACCTAACCGTTAACCGATGTCAGCTAACGATCGGCTGCCGAGGAAATGAAATATGCGCCGAAGATCCGGAGTATCATTTGGTGGCTGCTAGTATCTATATAGGCACCACGTACACCTTTGCTATCTGCTCGTTAATTCCTGTACCGCTAACCCTGATCGGCGATTACCGATCACTTCAAGGTGAGAGTTCGGAGGTCGAGTTCTCTGACCTTCTAATTACGATGCTGAAAAACCATTCGGCGCAAGGTTCCACAATCCAAGGTTAAAATTTAAACCTCGGTTAAACCGCTAAAGATCGCTTGCCATTGGCGGAATATATCTTCAAACCAAGTTTAGGTCTTAAACCACGGTTAAACTCGAACTGTGGAACCGGGCCTCGAAGTCAAAAGAAACTCGAGAGAGATAGGGAACGAAATTTTTTTTTCAAAATTGCATTCATCTCTTCCGACCTGCGTTCGAAGAATCCCGGGACTCTAGGAAAGTTATGTCCTGTAAGTCCTGTATAGTCTAACTTGTTAGTATGCCAATCCGTTGAGAAATTGGCTTCTCAAAGAAAAACGAATGTGTAAATAATTCATTTTCTTGCGTCGCGGTGCGAGAAATACTTGCAGAAGCTAGATGCGCATATGCGTGCTAATCGCGTTAGTCTCGCAATCAGCGGTCTTTCAAACACCTTTTGGTGATTTAAAACCGAAAGCACGATGCCCGTACACACCTAACCGTCAAAATCTTCGAATATAATGAAAGCCATTCGAAAGGACGATATATGAGTTCGAGGATCGGCGACGCGTTGGAGCCCTGTACCTACCAAAAATTCCTCTCCCACCGCGAGCGACAACGACGTCCGACTATAGGTATACGGTCTACGCGCGCGGAGCACGCGGAGTGTACTGTGATACGGAGATGCGGGCGAATCGACACTTCCTTTTCCTAGGCCTAGTGGCAGCGGTGCTCCCAATGACCTCGACCTCATCTCCGCCGCCCACGTATTTCACCGCGATGAATACTCAGCCCGAAAAATTGTACGTTAGGTTGGACAGGAGGTGGTACGCGGCGCGGCGGGCTCGTTTGGGCAACGTGCCTATGCCAACCGCTGCCGTACTAAAAGTAATGTTGAAATTATTGAAATCGTCGATATTTTCTATGAAATCGAAATGGAGAAGCGAGCGACTCGAGGACCCCCGATAAATCGATCATCATCAATCACGGGTAGGAATTTCTAAGACCCTTTCCATCTGTCCATTTTTCATCTTTTTCAGTACCCACCGGTACCTGGCCAGTATGTAAAAATATCGGGTGAAACTATACGTGTAGTATGATGCGATTCGACAGCTCACAGGAGGAATTTACGTAAACCGAGAGACCGATTCGTTCGAACTGATGCCTATATACACCGCGGCAACGAATAGAAGGAAAACCAGAAGCGAAAAGGGGACCGAAAATTTATCCTTTCTTTTTTTTTTCTGAGAGGACGAATTCGATCTTGCGAAGGGCAAGAACGAATTCTCGAATCCCGTCACGTTGTAGGGTTGAAAAATCTAGGTATGCAGACGCGAGATTGCGCGGTACACGTGATAGGTACCTATATACATTGGAGTATAATATGCCATCGAAACTCGGTACGCAGTTGAGAGAAATTTGGCGTTACAGATCTTCCTTCGTTCGGAAAATTGAGAAACGCGGGAAAACCGTCGCATGAAAAACAATATCAAGATTATATATATATATATATACATCGTATACATTTATATCTTCATATGCCGCGGGTTTGTGCATATGCGGCCGCCGCGCAGCTATACAGAGATCAAACGTGTCTAACGAAACGTGAGGAAGTGCATCTACCTGCAATAACATCGTTTGAGCAACACAGTGCATCGTGCATCCCATGATAACTGCATCTCGTATTGCAGGGAGGTCAAGAAGAGGAGGAAAGGAGAAGAGAAAGAGAAAGAAAACGAAGCGAAAGAAGATGGGAAATAGAATAAAACGACACACGTAGGACGCGACACCGGCTCGTGCGCTGTCAAACAAATATTAAGTAGACAATTTGTAGCAAATATTTCCTACTGCATATATTTATTTTGCTTCCTCGTGAAAGGAGAGAAAAGGATAAAGGAAAACAGTTTACCGGTGACAGCTGTTAGCTTGAGTTTCGGCGCGAATTTTGCCATCTCTTATCTTCTCTGTCTGGACTCGAACGGTTTTGCACAAAAGTACTTTTCGACTGGTCGATCGATGAAACGATATATTGACGATTGATTAAAGAATTTCAATTTTTCGCAACTACCGTCGATGTGAGTTGCGGAGGAAAAGAAAAAATGGAAACGACGTGACCAACAGTGTGCGATAAAGAATCTGATCGAAATCGCGAGTCAAAGTGGAGGGAGAGCCCGAGGCCGACGACGTACAGTATAGTAATTAGGTGACCAAGTAATCCCGACTAATTAGCGAAAGAGGAAGAAATGTTAAATAAATAAGTAGAAACGTCGTCTAACAACGAGCAGATTTACAGCGTTATCGCTGAACTGAGGTAAAGAATGGTGGAAATAATAAAATAATTACTTCCCGCCGAGCGATGAGGTTCAGAAATGAATCCCTGCACGGTTGGTTTATCGTGTAGATATCATTTGCTCGGTAACAAACCCGCGAAAGGTAAAGCATTGCCTGTATCGTAAAGAAACGTCGTATATTCAAAACGTTGTAAGCATCGTTACAGTACTTCACCACTCACGAGATAGGTAGGTAGGTAGGTAGATAGGTAGTTAGGTAAACGACGAAAGGTCACAAGTTTACGCAAAGGCGTATATATATAACTCTCTGCGCCAAACACAATCGCCATGAAGCTGCGTTATGACAAATCGCGCGTTCTCATACAGGGTGATCCAGTCGGAGGGGGGACAGCGCGTTTCGTGGATAGATTATCGGAGAAATTCTGGAGCGAGAAATCCATTGGCAAAAATTCCCTCCCTGTCACCTCTAGTTTCCGATTTACGGAATATTCAAGTTACGCCAATCGCGACGCTGATATATCAGCGTGCGAAGAGACTCCGTTCACTCGTAAGCTCCGCGACGCGACGGTTCAACCTGGATCCTCCGTAGCTCGAAAACCCGAGGTAACAGGAATTTTTGCCAAATGACTCTTCGTTTGAGAATTTCACGGAGAATTCGACCACAAAGTGTCTCCCGTTCAACCCGAATCGCCCTGTACATGTATATATCTGTATCTCGTGCAACGGAGTTTCCAAATTATGCGCTAGCCACAACGCTTACAAACTTGAAGAAAATATCGAATATGCATGTACGTAGGTACGGGTAAAGAAATTCCACCTGGTCGTGACAAATTTTCTCCCCTGCAGACTGTGATAAACATCGCAAACGAAGTAGAACGAATTCCCGATACTTTTTTCCATTTTTTCTTTTTCTTTTTTTTTTTTTTTTTTTTTTTTTTTTGTGTCAAAGAAGGAAAGAAAGAAAGATGACAGAGATGCGAACAGCGAATGTCTCAATCTCAGGAATGAGAAAACATTCCATCGCATAATCCGATCGAGAATACGAATGATGATTTATACAGGCTGGATTTCAATGGTGGATGATCCGGCAAATTATTCAAGTTTTACATTTTACATTTTATTTCGAAGGATTGAAAGCTTGATAGATGTGTGCCTACGTAGATTCGTTATACCCATTAGGGGAGAGAGATCGTTGTATCAATTTGAATGGTCGAGGAGTCTGAGCAACGCGGGACAGCGGCATCCGGAGTTGGTTTATTGTTAGAGGAAGAGTCAGACGGAGAAGAAGTAGAAGTAGAAGTAGAAGTAGAATAAGAAGAAAAAGTTCGTCGTCGTACCGTGCCGCGGTGGTAATCAATCAGGACTAGAGATTACGACAAGAGTGAAAGACAAGATCTTTGTTAGGACACGAGGAGTAATTAGCTCCGGGGATCTCGGTAGCCGTTTGACGATACCGACAACTCAAACTTAAACTTCGACTCAAAGTTGAAGGCGAACTAAAACCGACTCTGAAACTTAAACTTAAACTTAAACTTCAACTTCGACTTCAGCATCGGGACATTATCAGCGGGACTCGAGTAGTGTACCACTCGACTCTTGAAATTGCTAAACTCGCTAATGAGACCGAGTAAGCTGGCCATGCCCACCAACAGAGATAAGGGATATGGAGGGAAAAGAAAAGCGAATCTCTCGTCGCTGCGAGCTTTCGAATTAGGTTTCGATTCATACGGCAAGATTCCGAATTAACTTCCGAGGTCGAGTTACCGATGGCCCGGGAAAAATGACTACACCTCTCTCTCGTATGAGTTTCGGAAATTGCTCTCGGTGTTCGTTGTAAATTTTGATTGATCAACGAAAAGACCGTGAAAGGTCAATTCGGTGATTAACTTTCACTCGACGAGCCCGAACTTCTTCGTTCGCGTGTAACCTGTGAATTTTTATCCAGCCGAAAAAGTCCAGAGAGGAATAAATCGATTGAAGAAATGATTAATTTATACGACTCCGTTAGTTCATGCGAACGGAATCTCATAGGCCTGGAAAATGATATGATAACGGTATCGGTGCATGTTGGTTGCAAATTGAATTGTCACTAATTTCTTGTAATCTCTTTTCATAAATCTTGTGCAGCAGGTTACACGGAGGAGTGGGACTCTCCTGACCTGACCTGACCCGACCCGACCCGACCCGACCCGACCTCGGCTGAACTTTTGACCCCTCGAATGTGGTATTTTAATATCGGTTACTATGCAAAGAAAAAAGAGAGCGAAACAAAACCCCCGGGAAAAGAAAGCAAGAAAAGTAAGGAGAAGAAAGAAGAGAGAAGCGAGCTGTAAAGCAATCTCATTAGAATGAAAATCGTCGTTCGGTAAAGTAGGTATCGGGCGCGCTCCGGTGGAATATTCCTGTTCCACGAGGATTAAGGATATAGAATTACACCGGGATGAAGAATAATAAGGAGTGGAAGCCGAAGGAGAAGAATAAGAAGACGGAGAAGGGAAACGCCCGGTATCACAGTCTCCCTGGACGAGGGACCAGTGTTGTCAGGACACGTTTACCTTCGCTCGATAAGTTTCCAGGTGTCATATTTTCTCCGTGACATTAACCCGGCCGTCTGATATGTGTGTGTGTAATGTACATACCTATATTCACGTTACACATTACACGCCTATATATACGTATATGTATATAACGAAATATATCTCGCTCGGTGTGGTTAAGTCGAAAGCGGTACGAGTTAACGGTACAACTACATACCTCGTTACATACCTGCCAACGACGGAAAGTATAAATATGCATACATATATATATATTTTTGCTCCTATAGTAAACCGTCGTGACGATCGGCCGAGAAAAAAAAGCATCGAAAGAATCCCTTTCTTTTTTCATCGCCGCCATAATCGTGATCGTTGTAATAAATTGTCGTTTTTATCCACCGCGATAAAACCCCGCCGAGGTATAAAGTAGCTTTATAAATTTTCATTGAATTTTTCGAACTCCGCTGTACCGCGAATGATAGTCATCGGGCAGGACATATATCGAGCTGCGGGAACGGAGCGAAAATTACGAACGATATTATCACTGCCCGGCTATCTCGCTCGTGTAGTCCGATCCGGCCAAAACGTGAAACGAATCGGCGTGGCAGCCGCGATTCGTTGCTGGCATTTCCTCGGAGCCACCGTAGTTTCCCAGGTTCGTCCTATACATTGTCGAGAAAAAACTTCGACTCCGAGATAAAACGCGAACATGATTATTCTGGGGCAAAAATTTCACGATCAATCAATGCTTCTAGGATTTTTCACTTTCGCTTGTTCCTACGTTGGACCACAAAGATTCTGGAAAAGATGGAAGCACATTTTGCGACCAGAGGATGAAGTATAGATGAAAGGAATGAAATTGGCCGGCAGATTGGTCAGGGAACGTCGTCCGACCTTTGAAATCCGAGAGTACCTACTTATGCTCTACCGCCTAGAATTTGGAAATTTGGAGTTGGGAGTTGGAGCAAAAAGCGATTATGAAACGTGTGGGATGCTCGGAAACCGAGTAGGCGGGCATCCCCCACCCGATATCCGTGTAGCAGTGAAAAATGAAACAGTGTGACGAGAAAGGATCAAACAAGGTGAATTTAACACGGCTAATCGTAGCGCGGTAGGTACATACATACATAACTGATGGCGTTGCTGCAGAGAACAGTCATTCCAGCCGGCATTGTTCCGCGACGCGACGTAGGAAACGAATCCGCAGTTTCACAATCCGATCCAGAGTATGGAATACCGTATCGCCGTTATTAATTTTTGTCGTGACGCTTAATTCTAGCTGGGATTTTGAGAGGGAACGAAACGAAGCGGGGAGAAAAGCGAAGGAGCGAAAAGACCGATGCACGCGATGCTGGAGAACGATTTTCGTTTGCGTTTCTTTGAAGACCTGCAATTTCTAAACTCGGAAAGCCAAAGCCAGTAATAGGATTTCAAGAAAAGCAAGTATGTTTAGAGAGTTCCTGAGCTTGTGATTCACTTGGTGAATGTGGCTCAGGAGGCGATGCCACGGGGACGAGACGGGCGGAGGACGGGCTCGGGCGGCCAGCTGGAGCATCGCGTGGAGGATGCGGCACACGCTGGCATCTTCTTCCTGGTTCCCTGTGCGTTACTCACGCGGCCACGGGTCGCAGGCAGTCGGTCCCAACTGTAAGATCAAAGTCACCCATGCCAGATATTTCACTCTGAACGTCTGACTCGATGCCAAGAAACCGGGCAGCGGGGGGCCCTCATCGGCCAGTTCCGTACCAAAATTCGCGGGATAAAATCCCTGTGCTAGCAGAAAATAGGGAAAAACTGGACACTCCATTTCTCACCAATCGAGAGATCCTAGGGCCAAGATGAACGAGACGAGAATGTAGGTAAAAATTTGTGGAGATCGAGACACGTCCAAGTTCCTCCTACGTCGTTCGACGCCGAGGAAAAAAAATATCCGAGAGATTTCAAAACGTCCTTGTTAATAAAGAAATGGTGCCAGAAGGCGGTACCGTTTTGGCGTCTCGATTCAGAGCCAGCGGTAACGGCGAGCGGTTCCAATTTTGCTTTTCACAGCTTGAGAAAGGTGCCCAAGAAATCTTCATCGCAGACACGATGACTCTTTAGAATGTTAGTGATAATAAAATGGTTTGGTTAGTTCGCTCGATTAGCCAAGCACTCGTCGTCACCTTTAATATGAAAAGAAAGAGGAGTTGCGTAAGCCAACCATGATCCGTGATGATGAAGAGGAAGAGTTCGTGTCTCTCGATCTCAACGGTAGAAGAACTTAGGAGTTGAGTCTCGATGATAGAAAGTAAAATATTCACTTATGCAGCCATTAAGTGAAGCTATAATGACATAAGAGCGCCCACGGTAGGTATACCAAGCTACTTTGCGATCATCAAGTAGGGAATAATCACCTTCTTCTACTTATCGGTCCAGCTGAATTGCGTCAAGAAAATGTGTGCCCGTTGATCATTTATTCATACATACACATATTTGTTGTTTCCTCCGTTGTCGTTCAGTTTGGAGGACAAATTTTTCAAACCGCGTGAATAATCATGAGAAAAACAGGTCCGACTGGTGTTCCGGTTGGATTAACATATTCGATCGAGGTAGGTGCATACATTCATTTCGTAGTTATCTGAAGTTAATTGAATTCATTGACGATTACGATAGAGTATAATTAATAGTATTCCCCCGATTATCGATGAGAGTATAATAAATCGCACCCGAGTTGAACCGGAGAATTGCGCAACGACGACACGCGAATACAATCGCAGAGGAAGAAGATGGAAGAATAAGGAGGGAGAAGCAATCTGACTGCACATGAATCCCAGTTGAGAATTGTTTCTCGGTGTTTTTTCAGCGAGATCTCAAGTTTCTAATTTACCGTCAAATCCCAACCAGGCTGGATTCTAGGTCCCCGTGAATCTATTTCAGTTACCCACTTCTAGCGCGCGCGCGGAATATAATTACTGGCTGAATCATAAGCCCCCAGAGCGAAGCAGCTTTAAGAGCAGCCACTTCTTGGCGGCCGAATGTATACGTATGCCTGTACACTGTACACTGTATACTATAGGTGTGTATAACTCGAGCGGTGGTGCAGCACCAACAGTAGTGGCACATACCGTCTGAGTCATTGGTCTGTTGACAGGAACGCGTGCCACTGCACTGTACAGAAAGACGAATATAAATCACACTTCTATGGTCAAGATGAATTCATGTGCCAGGAATACCATGAGCCTTGAACCAAGCCCCTCTATAAAGAGATCCTTATGACACATGCAATTGATCATCCAATGTCCTGCTCCTCTCTCGATTGGCAATTCATCGATCATCCCAAATTCCATTTTATCTTATTGTTAGTAGTATTTGCTGTGGAATGAGCTGGCCCGGAGTAAAGGGTCACGAATATCGCCAGATTTTTAAGTTTGAGAATCGCTGAGGTCGTCCCTAATCTCTTTTCTATTGAAAAGAGTTGGTTGATCTTCAACAGCTAAGAGTTTCTCCTACTCCATTATTATTTCGGTTTGCTCCCGTTGATCTCTGAAGCGGATGACAGGATATTGCCTAGGTAGGTATTCCAAAGAATCGGTGGGGGAGCCTGTGGGTCGTCGCCCCGAGGACAGGAAGTTGCGAGTGTTCAGGCAGCCGCTTCAAGCAAGATATTCTCAAAGGTATCGGTAGTAGTAGTGGTAATAGTAGTAGTAGTGGTACACTGAACCACTGGTACACAAGCCAAGGTATAACTTGGAGCCAGTGCTGAAGGTAGGAAGGTTGAAAGGTAGGTAGGGCGTCGAAGATCGTGCAGCCGTGTGCGACGACGAGAGAGTGCGAGTAGGAGGACCCCTGCCCACGCGTTCACTCCCAACCGGAGTGCTCCATTTGAATTTTATCTTTATCGGTCCGCCGTTTGAAACATTACTTTACTCTTAAGAGACAGTCGGCACATGCGAGAGTCGAAAACCGTCTTTTCTCGCCTTCAATGCTTCGGAAATTAATTCATTTGACACAAATATCGATAAACTCAATCAGCAGAATATCGATGAACCGCTTTGGCCTGTCAAGAAATTTCGCAGCAGAATGAAAGTAAAGATATCCGAAGGTTCTCTCCTTTTCATCGGTATTCTCGTTCAGTTTCGAGTCACCTACAACCGTGAGTCCATCCAGTGGCAGAGAATGTTTCATGGTTAAAAAAATTTCAGACTTGTAATAACAGTGGCAACATTGTGAAGCCTGTTTACAATCTCTGTCACGCACGCATAACTCTAGAGATTTGTTCGTTGGAGGTTATGATGATCATCTCTCTTATCGTGGGGTGGTATGGTGCTGAGGTAGAGACATCTCATTAGGTATCTCGGTATCAGTTTATCCTCGTCTCTTATCTGACAGACGAGACTGGTTCCTCGCTGAGGAAGTCCGCCCATTCGGGTCTAAGGCTGCTCAGAGAGATGTTAGAGTATCTGAATCTGAGATCGGGGATTTGAACTTAAACCTAAACCTAAACCTGAACCTAGAAGGTAGAACTTCGGTTGAAAGCGCGTTTGCTCGCATGATGTTCGTAATTACGAGGAAGTCTCACTCACCTGGCCTCTAGCGGGGATGGATTGCTGCAGTCAAGATCCTTATACCCTTCAAGGAATAAAGCCTGAGGCCCTGCGTGATATCCACGGACAGAGTCATTACGTCATTACGAAGTTACACGGTCCGATAGTCCGCGATGCAACAAATTACAGAGCTACGGTTAAACCTTATGCAGAAAGCAGAACCGTGCCTACCTAGGTACCAACCTACTCCTCGATCGAAGTACTACCATCGTCGACGACGCCTGCGAGCTCCTTCTTTCTTCTCTTCGGCCTCTTATTTTTCTCCTGCGGATAACTTGGAATATATATTGTTATCCAGATTGCTGGCAAAACTGCAGTAAAAGCTGTCCGACGAACGGTCACCGCTGCGGGCTGGTTTCGCGATCGCTTTTATACGCGGCATGTGGATGTAACAATATTATTCAGAACCCTGTCTCGAGGAATGATGTTTTTCGTGCTTTTGCACATACCTACGTCTGCGAAATAGTATGACCCGTTCCTACCTTCTTCAAGTATACCTTGAAAGTGTTAGCGGTACGGTACAGAGGCGGCTGGCTACTCAGGTCGCCGGATTTTCACATGGAGAAACGCGCCGGACTATTGAACAAGTGTCGATAAATCTGGTCGCCGTACTATGAGTAACATCAGCTATGTACCTATTATATTAGAGAGGCAGCCCAGCCAGGCAGGCAGCCGGTCGAGCACAGCACGGCTCAACTCCGTCCAGGCGTGGGCCATGTAGGCTGGCCCTGTGCTGTCGGCGACGAGCGCTTAGCCTCGCCGCTCTGCTGAGGCTTGCATAAGCGCGGCGCTCCCTGAACTCCCATTCCCACCAATGTATAATGGACAGTGAGATCGTTACGGCGTGGACTTTGGTGTACCATATCTGCTTCTTCCTCCTGTTGTTCTTCTTCATCTTCATCTGATGTGAGTCGAGTCGTCGCCACGTGGGTAGAGTCAAAAGTGAATAAGATCGAGAGAAGAATAAGAAAGAGGAAAACGCAGTTCCCTGTGACATCTCTGCGCCGACCATCATCAACGTCCGACCGTTACTTTTAAAAAGCGTTTACAGAACTCTCTGGAGTTGATGTCATCATGTCGAGAAGACTTCTCAATCGCAAATGCCAGGTATTACATTTATTTTATCTTCTCCTTTTCTACAGAACCAGGGAGGTTATTCTTCTCCAAACGGTTTAGATGGATGAGCAAGTTCGATGAAGGAAATCAGATCTCTGAACTAGTTCAACGCGTGTAAAATTACCTCATGGCTGTGCAAGGGGGATGAAGAGGGGGGCGGAGGGGGGGGGGGCACTCGAGTCTAATTGGCACTTTTTTGAGAGGTTCAAACTACCGGAGCGTATTCTAATTACACGGAGTACAACCCTGCTGGGAACCGAACGTATGAAGTGGATTTCAAAACAAATTATTATCATGCTACAATATTATATCTACATTGAAGTTATTTCGGAGATACCTACGAGAGGGACTACTAATCCAACCGATAATTAAAACCCGACCGGCAGTATGTAGTGAAAATCGACGGCCGACCAGGTCCGTATAGTCATACCGCCAATAAAAAACTTTCACCCGCTCACGCTCGTCAAAGTTATACCGTATGTTACACTCTCTGAAAGTGCAGTGTACCTGGCCCCTCCTCAACCTGACTGACCCCAGAACCAAAGTATTTTCTCAACGTAGGTGAATCGCGAATCGTGGGAAAAAAAAAACGGAGATGAAACCGGAGGAAGGAGAAGAAAGGGTGGTATTCTTGAAAATCTTCACGACCTTCAACGCTGTTAGATGATTCATGGATTATTTTCATCGCATTTATTGCAACTGGAAAGGAACTTCGGAAAAGATATCTTCGAGTTCTCTCGCGTCTGATATCTCCCGAGAAAGAGACGAGCGAGAGTTTCTACTAATAATACAAGGAATGAAGAGGATATACTTAAGACCGTTGATGAAGAAAGGGTCTTTACACCAGCGCACCAATCTTCGTTAATAATTCTTCAGTAGTTTCGTGCAACGCGCTTTGTGACGCATTGCTTACACGAGATGATTTCCTAAACGTATTTTTCTGCGGCAAAGCTCAAAGCTAAAAGGCGACTGGTAATGGAACATGAAACCAAGTTTGTGAACCAACCGAGTGAACACAAACTTATGGTAGGTATAGCCGCGCTAACACGGCGCATGAATGGAGTATGTAGGTGACGTAGCTAGACAGGCGGCCACACCACTACTACCACACGGAATTTTCCAGTTAGATTTATTTATAGGGCACAAGAGAGCCACCATCACTGCTCCTTCGTATACGGAAGAGGTTGATATAATGATAAATGGCATCTCTGTACCCAGATGACGCTGAATAAAATAGCACATTATCATACCACGTGCACGGGCATGGCATGGTCGAAATACCATTTTTCTACGGGCAGAAAGAGCCTGGATCAATCTCTCACGCATAGGTAGGTAAAGGTGGATATGTGCGTAAATTGAAAGGAAGAAGGGGATTCATTTGTCGTGGTCTAGGTCTCCCGAGACACTTGCACGTATGGCACATTTTCTTACGACAAAAACGAAGAAGAAGAAGAAGAAGAAGACGAAGGAGAAGAAGAAAAAGAAGAACGAAGAGAAGAAGGAGCAGGAGGAGGAGAAGAATGGCTTTCAGAATGATGAATAAGGTGAGACGGTATAATGTTACACGGTTAGACAGATGGATGGGTGTTACGTTGAATGGAGCGAATTACTATTCTTTGAAACAATGATTCGGCTATGATTGCAGTTAATGGGATGATTAGAAGGCGAACAATGCGCTTCGGTAGAGTATAAAGCTGGCATTGAAGCCACATGAGAACCAGGATTATGATCGCATCGAGTTGTCCTATGCCAGGAATTCCTTATTCGATATTCGTGAAACTGGCTATGAACAACAACGCATTGATTGTGTTGAAAATTTCGGTTATAGATATGATCGTTCTCACTCCACGGCCATGCGTCGGTGAGGATAATCTTTCCGTCGTTGACGAACATCGCTATTGAAATTTGATTACGTCGAGCTATGCTATCTATCCTGCGATATTTATGATACGGACCACTCAATAATTATCGGAAAGATACGATCAAGCTAGGGATTCGGAGCAATTCGGTTCCACGCATGCCGTATACGAGTATAATATATGAGTTAGGTGGATCATCGTATAATGGAGAAAGAGCGTCGAGAACTCGTTCAGGAATCAATCGCCCGGGGGTCTAATCTGTAATAATAATTGAGCGAAAACGTTGGGCAGCATCTCCTGCTCGCCGTAGGTATAACCTTCAATCGATACCGTTTCGGATCCATGATTTATCCTTCCATTTCGATGCAAAGTGCCCAGAGAGTGGATGGTTTCATCGGTACACTCGAAAACCCCATGAATGATGCCCGAGGCCATCCGTGGCTGACCCCGCTCAGCTTGCAAGGCCAAAATAAGCCCCGTGCGATAAGATTAACCTAACCACGCCTGGTGCCTCCCAAATTTGATCATCTTATTTTTGTTTTTCTTCATCTCTTTTTTGGGGGGGGGGGGGGGCTTTTTTTCTTCGATTTGGGGTACCGCTCTCTTTCATTTTTCTTTTCTACATCGTTACACAGCTTCGAAAGTTCTTTTTCTGTCTGAGTTTCAAACACCCGAGGAGAAAAACTGTGCCAGCCTGATGAAAGAAAGATACGCGTAGGTATGTATTCGGGACAGGTTACGCGATATCGTGGTCTTGTCGGGAAAAAGTTTTTCCATTTTTTCGTCCGTACGTGGGTTAAACGTGTTTCCCTGATCCGCGTAGACGATATACTCGCCTGAGTATTTTCCCACAAGTCGTTTTCGCATATTGTATGTATGTACTACTTCCATAATACATCGTGAGTCTGAAAATCAATTTTGTCTTCGCATTTTCTCATTTTTCTGTCCTCCTCCATTTCTTCGCCTTCTTCTATCTTTCCGGTTCGTTTTTCTTCCACCCCTCGTGACTCGTCGCGAGAATATCGGAGCTTGTCATCAAATCGGTGAAACGACTATGAAATTGGCCAATTCTACTAAATTGACAGAAAGATGCGTCGTTCGTTACGTAGCAGTATGTATCTACCAGCACCTACCCCGAGGCAATCATTGAAGGGTCTGAAGAAAACTTTTCTTCCGCCAAACGAAGAGCTAATAAATAACGGGGGAGGATTTCTCCCCTCGAGTATATAACAGAATCAGAGCTCATATAGAGGGATGAATGAGAAAATGAGTTTTGCATGGTAGAGCGGATCGTTTTGCTAACCGAGTCGATTGTCTGTGCTACTGTGGCTCTTCAACGAGGATCCTGGTGGGCTGAAAATTTAGCATAACTCTCAATTGGCAAAGCGTTCAGGATCGGTTATTCAACTGATTGTGAGAAACTGAATCGACTGATCGAACTGAAATACACAATTTTCCACATTTTCACTACCTCACACGTTCCTTCGATACTGTATGTATTGCCAATCGCGAGTGTAACGTTAAACTCAGGTATCCGGATTCCGGGGTAGGATCAATTTCGTCAATTTTCGGGATATTTTGCTTCCGGTGATCTCGGAAGATGCGTAGGTAGGTGGGTAACTCTGAATTTCTCGAGTAAATCTGGAGAGGATATCATTAATTTTAATCAATTGAGTGAGTGCTTCATTATTTTCATACAAATGAGGTAATAATTAGACGCGATGAAAACCGAGAAGCAGATTTCATCCCCGAATAAGAAACGAGGCCGAAGTTTTGAGTACGACGACGTATATATCAAACACCTGAAAGATAATCTGTCGGCTGAAATTTTCGCGATGAATCAAAAAATCGAAATTTTTGTGCGATTTCGGAAATTCCCGAAACAAACAGATTTTTGTTTTCTTATTTCTGCGCCCAACGTGGGGCCGTGAAATTTTTTTTCTAATTTTGTGAATAACATTGTCGTCCTAAGTATACTGTGTACTTTTCAAAAATTCAAATTTTCTCTTCTCCGTCGAAGAAAATTGCGCGAAAAATCGGGCGAAAAATCAATTTTTCGTTGTTTCGAATTTGAGCCTCATATATGAACGAAAATATGTTTACCGATCTTTTTTCTCTTTCTTTTTATCTCTCTTTCGAATAGGCAGATGATCTATTGACATTCTCTGATCTTTGCAGGCAAACCGAATGACATGGGACACGGCATGACATGAAGTTGCAGTGAAGTTTTACCAATAGACAAGAAGATGAAAGATGAAAAGAAGGAGATGAAGACGAAGAAGAAGTAGGAGAAGCGCAACGTGTTTCGGAATGCCTGCAGCATCATCTCTTGGATTGCGACAGATGTTGCTATTTTTATTCGGGCTATTCGCAGCTCGTCACAGTTTACGCGATGAAAACACACTTTTCTCATTCTCTACGTCTCTGCTGCGCAGAACTACGATAATTGAACTAAGAAACGAAGAAGCAGGGCTGCTGCAGCTGAATAATTCTATAGCTCTAATAACCAGATAAATTGGTCCGAAGAATTTGATCAAAATATGAATAAATCAATCTCTTAGATTTCAAAAGATTCATTTTTCGCTCTCCCACTCTCGATTTTATCACCTTTCATTCTCTCTCTCGCCACATATCTGAATTCTATTCCGTTTCCGATCGCTCAGAATGGGGTAAAAACGGAACGATGAGAATTTCGGATATCGCTGCTTTATTGTAAAAGCCTGTTAAATCTACGGTGAAAAGTTTCACGCTCGGAGAGCGTGCCGCCCCGGGAAATTCGAGAGTCTGTACAATTTTCATCCGCGAGGGATTCGGAGAGATTAGAGAAACACTCGGTTGGAATTCTGAATGTTTAAACAGAATTTCAAACAGTGTAGATAGAATAGCTGCTGGAGGCTAACGGGTTTTTTCTTTATTCATTCAATTTGCCTTTTACCTTGTACTACATACCTACATCTCCCTGTAAACGCTCGCCGTATAAATAGGTACAGTTACCTAAATTCCCTAAAATCCGCTCTTCGTTTAATTCATTGTACCGAAATTTTTGCCGGGGGATAGGGATAACGAGGATGATATTTTGGCACATAATGTATGCAAGAAAAACGAAGGGGAAAATATCGAAGCGCATCTCACGCGGTGCTTCGAGGGATCCCTATATCTTCTTTCGCATTGGATTACTTTCGTACACCTTTGATTGTGAGGTAATTTTTCGAAAAATGGTATCGATGTGAGTACGCCGGTTTTCAAAAATCGCTATGCTGCAGTACAGCGAGTGAGAAAATGTTTGTAAAGATGTAAACTCGCGGCACGTCGAAAGCTAGCGCTCGCATTTGCAGCAATTATGTTATAGACGTTTCTCTACAACGATTTCCGTCCGCAAAAATATCTCGGCTTCTCGTACCCGTCGATAAACGATGTAAGGGAGAAATTTCCGCCAACTTTTCAAACGATGTCGAATTTCTCAAATTATCGGCAGTAGGTACCCGAGTACGAGTAAGGAAGCGTAATTCAAGAGGAATCGCAGAGATACGGCGAACCAAAAAATCTCTTCAAATTGTTAGAATCCGCGGGAAAAATGGTTTTCGGTACCGGTCGCAGTGACAATCGCGACCGCGACGGGAAGTAGTGGGACGCATTGAAGATAGACGGATACTCGTATTCTTGCGCATGAGATTTTTCCTTTATCTCGAATAGTTTACAGTCATTTGACGTTTGTAACGTCTGTCGTCGTTGATGACTGGGTCCCCTTAACCCGACGTTTCCGCTGTCATTTATAGGTTACCGTCGGCATTCATCGTCGGTCTCGTCGCGTACCATACATAATACCTACTTCCCGCGCGCAAAGTGTCAGCCAGTCAGTCAGCCATTCAGTCAGTCAGTCAGTCAGTCATCCGAGTCGTCCAAGTGATGCATTCAGTCCGTTCGATCGTTACGCCTCGTGGCGGAGAATTTCGTGGCGTTGGGATATCTCCTCCTCGTCGGGATGTCGTCGTCGTCGTTAGAGTCAATCGTAACATCTCGAGATGATTATTTCCAGGCAGTAAGTATGAAAAGGGGGCGAGGGAAATGAGATGCACCCGAAGCAAGATGGAATTGCGGGCCATCATCAACGGAATAAGAATTGCGGAACGTGGGGGGCAGCTCAAGGCGCCAGAAGACTCGAGACAGAGCCGTCGAGAAGTCGTGGAGTGAGAAGGGCGAAGAGGAGGAATATAACCGAAGGATAGAAGCGCGACCTCCTACGAGATATAACAAGCGAGGTAACTGCGCGAATGATTTACGTCTTCGTGGCAAGGCGCGAGTAAGAGGGAGAAAGAGATGTGGTTTAGCGCAAAATGTCGACATGATATTTTGAGACTCTCGAATACGAGCCGTCGTGGAGAAGCTGGATAACTCCGGCTCCGTTTTATCACCGTGGATTAGAAGAATCCTTCGAAAAATATAGAATAATGAGAGGAATAAGGAAAAATGGCGAATTCAGATACGAATAAAATTCAACGAACGAAATTACAATTTTTACGTACTTCAGGCTTCTTTCTTCGCGCGGTCCAGTCCAACTGTATCAACTCCGCCCGATTTATTTCGCGATTCAAAGAAATTCCAAAATTACGTCACCCGCGCCCAAAAATTTGAATCTGTCTATACGTTACACCTGGACCCTACGAGAATCGATGAATGATCGCTATTTCGAAAAATTATCTATCTTCTCTTCGACTTCACGATTTTTCATACCGTCGAAAAATTTCAAATCACTATGTGATAAAAACGCGCGGCGGAGTATAGTATACTTATATAACAAATTCGAATGTTTCTCGTTCGTGATGAGATTTTTCAAAAAATCACAAAATTTCAATATACGTGATATATATATTATGGAATATCGTGATATTATATCATGAATATATCATCGTTCGTATTGAGCCGCGAGCCTTGAGGCCTGTGTACGAAGGTAGCTTGATTCCCTCGGCTCATATCTTGGTCGAAGCGCGATAGAGTGCAGAAGCATTTTATTACGCGCGTCAGCGAGCTGTTATGTCTTATTGCAAGCGAGCCAGCCAGCCACGAACCGGTGGCAGCCCACACATTCATACATACGCAGGTACGTACATTGTACACGCATGCGATATATGTGTGTAAAAATTCGTGCGTGTGCACGTAATTGTGGTGGAGGAAGATGATAACGCTGCGTCCTTTTCTGACCTCGCGGTAATTCTCGGTCGAGGGTCTCCGTACTCACCGCGTATAACACGTACGCACGTATCTCTACAACTCTACGTATATATAAATATATACATAGACTATAAAGAGTTGTATTATATTATAATAATTCAATCGAATTTAGGAATTTTCGAAAAAATTCATGCACAATTTTTCCCATACAAATCACCGAATCTCCCGTTCACTTTATAGCCTATATAGAGCTTTGGAAAATCTTACGAACAATTGGTAAAAAGTTATCAACGATCGCGCGACAGAGGTGATGGCTTTCGATCTGAAATCTAATACGGGAAATCGATCCATATATTATACTTGTCAATTGTAGTTCCGGTATCACGAAATATCGCAGTGTTTCGATAATTGGAAAATCAGAATCTGATCACACCCAATTATTGATTCAGTGTCCCGAATCCCTCGCAGCTATTCTTCTATCTCACGTCCTAGCCTCCTGGAGCGTGCATGGCGCTAGGTACAGATATAAGGTAGCTAGCTAGACACTATGTGTTATAAACTTGGGAACCGTTATAACTCGCGACATCCTTACCTTACCATACATACCTCAGATCCAATTTCTACTAACAGTAGGGTACCTACTGTCACGTCCGCCGGTCGCAGACATACCTGGTGTTACTTTCTTTTGTAGATAAAAATTTATGTTATATATACGTATATACATATATATATAATATACTAGAAATGCAGCTAGATACGTGTGTACAACGTACGTACCTACCTACCTACCTACCTACGTGGTTACGATACACGTACGTTGCCATTGTCGAATATATAACTACTCGGACGCAACGACGATCTACAGACAAGTGTGCGATGGCTGCAGTTCTGTATAGGTATGTACAAGTACGATGGAGTGTATTGAAATACATTACGCACACCTACGCGGAGTGATTCGGGTACAGGGTGACAACGCGTATCGCGGATAGATTCTGGGAGAAATTCGGAAGCTAAAAGTACTTTGGCAAAAATTCCCGCGACCTCTAGTTTCCGAGTTACGGAATATTTAAGCTACACCATATATCACGACGCTGATATATGCGAGCGTGCGAAGAGACACTGCCGTTCACTTGCGAGCTAGTGCGACGGGTGAACGTGGATTCTCCCGTGTAGCTTGAAAACCCGAGATCAGAGAAATTTTTGGCAAAAGACTTTCCGTCGCCAAATATCTCGGAGAATCTATCCACAGCTGAATGTGTCTTGCTCAACCTGAATCACCCCGTATACCTATGTGATACAATGCGAGCTGTAGAGATTATTTTCAATATTATTATCATCATTATTTATATGATATATATAGCCTCGAACCATATGGAGGACGGGAGTCTGGAGAGAGAAGCCTCAAGCCGGCCAGCCTCTCAAAGTTACGAAGTACACATGGGTGTAGGGTACGCCAGGAGGCAGATAGTATCTGATAGGCAATCATGACGGGTTAGGTGCGCAGAACATTCCTACGATGAGTCATCTGACTTCACTATTAACTTGTAGCCATATCCTACGCGTGAATGTACCTTTATATTGTAGCAGAAGTCCGCTCACACAGTGTGTATACCTTGATGGTCGAACACTCCGCGGGGGCCACAGCGTGTTCGATTGTGATCACTTGAAATTGCGCAAAATTTCATACCGCAAAACGTTTGGCGAACAGGAAAATTGTCAGCGAGCTGGCCAATCGCCATTCGCTTGTGACCGTTTCGCGGTCCAACAAATTGTGTCTTCGAGGTGCCATGCACTGGACTCGCGCTCTTCAATGTCCATACAGGAACCGTTCCGGAAACGAGAAGCGTGATTTTTCGGAAACTACTCGAACGCTTTTGATGAAACTTTGAAAATTCGTTGACTACGATGGCAGAAAGTGGCTGAGCATTTCACTTTTTTAATCCATTGGATCGGGTTTCATGAAAAATGCAGGATATTCCCTACGTTGCCACGACGCTGAAGCTAGCAGATCAGTCCAGCAGACGCAACTATTGAACAGCATTGCGCGTCTAGACTGCTAGAATGGTCTGCTAGCTTCAGCGTCATTATGTTAGCCAGCGGCAACTCCAATGACCACTCAAAGAAAACGTTAAAGAAAACCACGAGAACGAGAGAACGAATCATTGTTCATTTTCGTCTCACCGCATTCTCTTTCTCAGACCGTCATATTGATCATCGGTTACGTTGTGTTCGATGTTCCGTGTGTGAGACCGTATTGTACCGACTGGCCACCGTTGCCGATGCTTAGTGCCAGCTGTGGCTATCGATCAAACGATCGTTTACCCGGACCATGAGCCATTCGATAAGACATAAACCACGAAAAGGTAGTATTCGACCGCAGGTGAGTGAGATTGAGCGAACGTGGAAGTGCACGCGAGTGCAATATAATTTTTACTCAACGCTCTGTAGTAGCAGGTATGTACAATACATACATATATACTCACACAATTCAGAATACTGCGTTTGAGATCGTATGTCATGGTCATGAGTTTTTTTCCTCTTATGCCTAATTGCAAATTTGCAACAAAACTTGCATTACGGGTATTCGTGTTGTGGCACACGTACCTAGCGTTCAATTTCTTTCTCGTGGATTCTGGTCACAGGAATGCACGCGTGAGTAGTAAATTATAGAGAGAATCCGACTCCGAGTGACTGCACATAAAATAATATATGTTATGTACCCGGCATAAGCATTGATTTTCCGGGACGATGTTCGTGAATTGCTCCTGGCAGGAGAGGGAGTACGCAGGTAATTAATTGATCCAGTAGCAGTAGATATAGGTAGGTGGACAGGTAAATGTACCTACGCCGTCGCGGAAGCACTAATTTCAGTCCAGGTATAATGACAAAGGGGTAATTATCAGACGGCTGGCTAGCCAGTTGGACCATGATGTTTCCCTACCTTGCATCTGCCACCAAAGTACCGATGTGCGATGGTCTAGGTACGGGTGTACCTACCTGAACACGTTGCCAATAAATTGATAACCAATACCTACGTATAATCTGATCGGAAACGATCCAATTGCCGCAATTTACGCTGAATTACGGAAGATCGTAGAAAATTGATGAATCGGCAGCGCTGCGCGATACATGAATATCGGAGTCTCGGGTCGAAAACGAGAAGATGAAAATGAGGCGGACAATCTTGCGACCGTTTCGTTTTCAATTTCCCCGTTTTCCTGTATTGCCTGGTCTTCTATTTCTTAATAATTACATACTATCAGTTTGAATCCGAGAAGATTCCGTGTCTGGCTTGGCCCCTATGGACTCTGGAGTTTGGAGTCTACCCAAACTCCGGAAGCTTCGGGTATGTACGAGGTTTGAGCCATTGTGGCCGTTGGGGTATTGTCGCTTTTGTTAGGAGCCATTGTACCTTCGTCACACTGAAGCGAGTTCTCATACTCCGGCTACTCGTCCGCCACCCCGTAAGATGGCTCTTTTTACAGTATAGTTGGTTTTCCTTTTTCTTACTCCTATCAAACTCGGACACGATTCCCTCCCCCCTCCCCCATTGGACAACAATGGACCCGATTAAACCTCAGAGTATGGCCATACCTGGGGTCCACCTAGGAGTATCTCTTCTTCTTCTTCTCTTCCGTTCTGAAACGAGACTGTATGATATGTGATGCGGCACGACAAGTAGCCGGAGACCAAGGTACAGCGGTGTGCGTTAGAATCCTCGCCCATGGCACTGGCGACAAATTTTTGAGACTTTTTCATTTCTCTAGCTATTCTGCAGTCGGTTTTTCAAAATTTCGTCACCGTCGCAACCGTCTTTCGATCCCCGACAAATTTCACACGGAGGCCACGTAGAGTCTGGCGTTATATCTGTTCGGACGTTTTTTCTTCCCTTTTCTTTTTTTTCGTACACCGTTGACGTTATGAACTTGAAGCATGATGAAATTTCTCGGATCAGGTTCACAGCCCTATACAGATTTACGTCTCTGCGGACTCCGCACTTTGGAAGAAAAATAATTGACGAATGTTCCATCCGCCGCGTTACGGGCGTTCGCACAACTGCTACCTCCCCGCGACTACTTCCGATGTTCAACACACTCCCCCACCAACGAACTATACGCTCTCGAGACGGACCTCTTAACGGTGAATAAAAACTACGAAGAGACTATAACTTGTAGCGTAAGAGAGGTACGTAGGTAGGTAGGTAGACGTAGGACGAGGAGGTGTGAGTTGGTACACATGCAGGGAGCAGTTCTCTAGTAGGTATCGGTAAAAGCATCGCTGGTGGTAGTACGTACAGTAGACGTCTCTCGAATGTGAGATGAATATAATATTAGACAGTTATTTCAAGCTTTCCCAAGAAACTCCCGGAGCGCCATACTGTCTGCAATCCGGTGCCGCCACGCAACCGAGAGACTTACTCGAATGTTTGTACCTATACAGCATATAACCCGAGTTCTTATACTTTCGGAAACGGGGTAGCCGCTACAGTAGCAAAAGCGAGGAAACTGAGGTTACATTCGGACGGCGAATATTTTAGGTTAGTTTTACGAAAAATCAATGCGTTTTTCGATTCTCTCCCGTACCTTTATTCCCCACTATTGGTTCGAATTCCTTCGTGAGATTCACGGCGGCATGATCGGACGAGTTTCTTCCGATTGCGAGTATAACTCAGGAATAAAAGTACACGTGCAATTCCCGTTTTCACATTCTTACACGGGAATTCTCATGTACGGCCGTACAACGTGGACGTGTAGGAATCTCTGCCGAAGGTAGCGAAAAAAAAAATCGTGAAAGAAGCAAAAGAATAAGACGGGGAAGATAGAATCGCGGCAAGATCGCGTGCTAGACCTGTAAGAGGAAGTGATAGGCAAAATCGAAGTATAGAAGAGAAAGAGGAGTTAAAATTATACAAACTATAATACGAGTGTGAAGACGGATACTCAAATCGAATCGGAATTCGGAAAGACGTCGCTCTCGATCGGGGTTAGCTATCACGAAACGAACAATAAGAAATTTAATGCGAACAACGTGCAGAAACGACTTCGTTCGTTCAGCCACGCGAATCGTGATATTATAATTTCTGCTGCATGCGTACGGAACTACGGAAGAATCGCGATCATGGGTTTCGTGAGAAGTAGGTACATCTACCTACATTGGCGTTGTTAGAAAAACGAAAATAATTGTTGCAGAAAGGTCCGCTCAAGTATTTTTTCCCATTCATTTTATCATTTTTCTCCATCGATATAACACAAATTCTCCTTTTTTCAGCAACAAAATTCTTATTTTCACGTATGAAAACAAAGAGATGGTTGAAATTAACAAAATATCTCGAGCGGACCTCTTCTTCGTCCGTTCTTTTATTTCTTCTTTTTTTTTTTTAGTTTTCAGTTGTGTCAAGTTTCCGTGATTTTCTGTCGATCGATCAAATTTTCGGTATTCTCTCGCGGTTTTTTCCTTTTTTTTTTCTTCTCTCTCTGTTCCTCCTCGTCCGATACATGCATGTGCAGGGATATAATTGACAAAAATGGAAATTCGATTGAATATCTTGCAGAGGTGCGTTCTACACGGAAGAGAACAAAATTGAGTAAAAAGAAAGAAGTGAAAACAAAAAAAAAAACAAAAAAAAAAAAAAACTACGCTATCACAGGATTTCATATCCAAAGTTTCAAGCGTACGATACTCTGTGTACATGCCTATACCGAGGCATACAGGTGTAAGTTATACTACACTGGTTATATATATTAATTTTTCCGCATGTGTGCAGAGCTGCCAGATATCGCGCGCGTATCGCAAAAGTTTCGCGAGCTGCCGGTGCTCTGATTCGTTCCAAAACATTCGTTCGATTGTATAGATACTATTAGGATGTGACACGACGATAATATTGTATTCTATAGTTCGTGCAATGCTGCAGAGTTGTGCCAAATGCGTAGGAATATTTCGGCACGCGCGCGGCGTTTGCAGAACCGCTTATTATTTGATTCCCGCGTTCGTTTGAATTTCCGCCACCGCGAACACGTCTCCGATTCCCGCACGCCCGCAACTATTCTGATTGATTCGGACGTGTCCGTCTCCGCGGCGGCATATCTGCCCAATCGTACGTGAGGACCAATGAAAAATGTCGACGGATTTGTATTTCTCCTGCAAAAGTTTAATCAAATTATACGAATTTATAAATTTTCAATATGAAGATCGCCGCGCCGCGTTTGCAGTTTCACGAGACGGTTTTGTACGGTGGATTAGCAATCGTTTCTCGCGGCGTATATACGCGTGTATGTACGCGCGTCCGTAGCTGACTTCAGTCAAGAATTATTTTCACGCACTATGCCGTATGCGGCGCGTAAACACGCGAACTCGTATTTCGTTTCGCGAATCCACAAGCCCGCGAATTGTTTTCATGAAAGTATCAACTTTTATCATTCCTGTAACTATAAACTGGACGCGGCCCCGGCTGCGCGGCGCGTCGCGCTTATTACCGACGCGTCGAGCATTCCATCTGAGTATACCGAGATCAACGGTGATAAATTGCAACCGATTGATGCAAGAAATTGTAAGGTAGGTATATGCATAAGGTCACCGCGTACGTGGAACAGAACTACAGAGATAAGCGTTGCCCGACTTCGTATACCTATGAGCGACGAATATATCTCCGCACATGTATATATTTACCTACGTATGTTGTACAAGCTACGAGTAATTATATACCGCGTGTATATACCTATCCTACCTACATAGCCGGTGGTTCGTACGAGGCTTTGAAAAAACAACGAAAAATTGGAGATAGCTGAAGAAATCTGTGAAAAAGGGAAATCGTTCGACGAAAAAACGTACACGGTTAAAAATACCTAATTTGTGTAAATATGTTCAAATTTTTCGCACGTTCGAATTATTGTGTCAGAATCAAGCCTTTTTTCGTGTCGATTCAACGTCACCTATCCATGTTGAGTCCATGGAAATGTTGAGTTTCAAGTTTAACATCGAATTGCAAAATTTCAACACAAAGGAAATGTGAATAAGCACATACGCGAGGAAAATGTCAAATTTGATGTTACCTTGCTGCCCGCGTTCTCCACCAGAGGCGTACGGGTGCTAAACTTTATCGCGATTGAAAATGTGCAACGTCGAAACAAGAAAGTGTCTGAAATCCAGAGTCTGCGATTACCGGATCACTCGGAAACTCCGAACATTAACCAAGTCGATACTTGTGTACGAATTTTTAATTTGGTCACTGGTCACATGGAAACCAAAGTGAAAAAAAAACATAACTCGGTGTTGGTCGAATTGTGAATTATTTGTAAATTGAAAGTTGACGGTATGTGTAGGAAAAAATCAGAAGCGAGTCAATAATTATCCACACAAAAATATGAACGCGTGCCTGGAACATTGTTATCCGGGTGCATACGTAGATTATTTCGACGTCGAATCAACTCGCGGAAAATGTGGTTATTACGAAAACAAGATGTTACCTTCGTGTTGAATCTTTAACATTATTTTCAATCAACACTTGACACTAATGTTTCATGTTGAATTAACATAACATGCAAATAATGTGAAATTTTACATTTTTCTTCTGACCGTGTATGTACGTTTTTCTGTGTTTCTTTTCCGTTTGTTTTATCAAAATTGAGTTAAATTGTGCGAAATGGGTAGAGAGAGAGAACCACAGTCTGACTGCGAAAATCATGACTTCATCTTCTTCCTGTTCTTCTTCTTGCCTCTGTTTCGTTTTTTTTTTTTCTCTTCTTCTCCTTCTTTCTCTTCTTCTTCTCTATGCAGCTATCCAGTTAACGAGGATTAAGGCGTGAAGATCGGCCCGACGCACGCGATGTAGGTGGATGCTAGGTTGGTACAGAAGGTATACATACACAGTACGTAACACGATGTATAATAAAATCTGGGGAGACGTGATCTCTCGCGGATCGACGATCAAAAAAAGAAAAGGAAACACACGCACACGCGCACGCAATGAAAAGAGAGAGGAGAAAGGAAAGGAAATAGGATAGGAAGATTGCGAAATGGTCAGGATGGGTAGAATAACAGACGAGTTTGTGCGTACTACGTATAGTTACATAGGTTGTAGGTATATGAGCTGAGGTCTGGGACCTGATGAAGCGCAGTCGATACCCTGAGACCTGGAGCAGCGGGGGGACTCGGACTTCTGCGGAGAACGAAACGGAGGAGCTAGCTCTGAAGGTATAGGAAACGAACGAACGAACGAACGAACGAACGAACGAGAGAACGAACGGAGGAAATAGTTGGGACGTGAGACGTGCGCGGAAGTGGCGTTGCACGGAGCAGCTATGCCGAGAGCGCACGCGATTCTCCTCTTTTCTCCGCTCCGCTTCTCGCGCCTAGCATTCGTCCATTCACCGGGCACGGGTTCTTCTTCGAGAGTTACACCGCGAAACAACCCCGCAAGATTTATAGACCGGAGAAATAATTGCCCACAAAGGAATAACACAGCGAACCTTTGTTCCGCGGCGGCGCGATACGGTACAGCGGCGCTGCCGCGTTCGCTTAGGGAAACAAACGGAAAGAAAACGTGAAAAGGTGGGATTGAAAAATATTCGAAGAGGCACACGATTCAAAAATCAGTCGAGTTTACAATTTTTTCCGACAGTTGTGCACGCGATCGAAGGATCCCTTTTCATCTTCATTATCATTTTGTCCCATCCCCATTTCTGAACAAAATTTTCGTACGATATTTTGACGAAGAATGAAGATATACAGGTACTGGATCAGAAACGAGAATGAAACACGTACACGATGAAACACACATTCGACGGAGAAGCGAGGAAATCGATTAACTCGTAATTTTCGTCGGCACGTTTCTTCCGGCGATGAAATTGATTCCGACGCACCGAAGGGAAAAAGATGAGGCTTCGAGGACCCCGCTATACATAGAAAGGTGTGTATTAGCGAATGACGAAATCGTGACGGGAGAAAAATATCGTTTCTTTATTTTCCTCTCTTTTCTTATCATACTTTCATTCCGTTCGCTGCTTATTTTATTCGCTCCATTTCCCGATCCCCGCCGTTATGGTTAATGCACTGCCTCTCCATGAACACTGTGCCAGTGTATGTGTATCACGTGACGCAGTTACAACGTAGCTATATCCGATCTTGGATCAATAGAGTTATAGGAACGTTTGAGGTGACGGAATGGTGATTGTCACTCAGTCCTATTGATTTGCCGATTGCTACTTATCATTAATATTTCTACCCCACCCGAAGATATGCCGCAGAACGAAGAACTGACGAGAACGTCCCGAGGCGAGACGATTTTTCCCTCGCACCCTCCGTCAGGGAGAACTTCAGGCAAACGGCGGCGTTGTTGGAAAACGAAGAAAAAAATGTCACCTATATATTTTCACGAACGATTTTTGTCGGAAAATTTCTCTTTCGACGACAAATCTTCGATGTTTCAGGCGATTCGGTTAATTTCGTCGTCTAATCACGGCACGACGCACGCGACGCACACGGGATTCGCAAAATCGTCAAGAAAATACCTGCCCATTTCTTTATTTCTCGATCGAGAAAATTTCGGCCGAAAATCGTGTTCTTTTTGTTCAAAAGATGTAACTTTCTCTCCTGCGTTTCGCACGATTTTTCCCCGCACTCCCTCGCATCGTCGCTCCGCGGACTGTCTTCATCCCGCGGCGATGATCCTGCGCACGTTCTTCTTATATCGGAACAGAAGGACCCTCGCGAGAATCGACGTATTCCTGAACAATTCCTCCAAAGAATAAAATGCGAAGTAGGTGTACTGTACGTGCGTGCATGGTACACCTTCGTTGAAAGAAATGAATTAGAACGCGAGATGAGGAAGCGCGCCTATATGTGCCAGGTTATGGGTATAGATACCCATAGCCTCGAGGTAATCGGTGTGTATAGAAAAGTTGAAACTTGATGACGACGACGTCGCTCGGTCGCCGCGCCGCGCCGCGCCGGTCGCTCGCAGACTCCACTCATCTGTTCGGTCTACCGTTATTAATACGAGAAGCCAAGGGTCTCGTTACGTTACGAAGTAGAGAGATGGCGATGTAACCGGATCTAAAAAATCACACGAATTCTTCTTTCTTTCTCTTTCTCTTTCTATTTCTCTCCGAGATCTGCCAGATGTTCTCACAGACCGACGCGGACGCGACGTGAAGAGGACAGGCAAGGAGCTATCGCGGTGCAGGTCGCGGGGTACCTTCAGCCCCCGCGCTATCGCCTAGCTTGGTTAACATCTGTACACGTATGCATACATATGCGACGCATACGTGTACAGAATATTGTACCTAGATCGGCATCTCCTTTTTTGTTCAAAAATTGATGAAATCAATATCGAAAATGACAACTCTCCGAACCAAAAACTGCAGAACTAGACTCTTCACTTCATCTATACAATATCTAGCCTGACGAGGGAACAAAAACGGGTTGAAATGGAACCTCTCGACTCTCGGAGAGGACGACCAAGATGATAATCCGACTAATCCCATTAACGGGGGGATCCCAGGGCTTTGTTGCCGCAGGACCAGTTTGGTTCACTGTAGTACACACGTCTACGTGCGTGCATACTCTGCGTGTATACTCGGATATTTTACGCGTGTAGCACGTCAGTATAAGCGTACTTGCGTGGGTATTAGTAGATGAAGAAGAACGCTGGAGACGGAGAGGAAGAAAAAAATAGAGAAGGCTCGAAAAATCTTGTAGACAAGATGATGTCACAGCTTCTTCTCTTCACCCTATACTGCCGCTATACGTGTTCCGTGATATGAAGGAAAAATATTGTATACGTTTTCGTTTCGCTTCGTTAGGTTAGGTTAGATTCGGGTCAGACTGGGTCGGATTTCAAGTAATATTTGCATATTACATCGCCCCTCGGGGATACAGTAGTGTACCATGTATGTACAGGTATATACCCAGCTACGTTATGTTCCTACGGCGGTAATTACTTTCATCGAAAGATCGCGCCTTCGTATACCTACCAACTATACACCCATATATATATACAGGATGAAAAGTATTTCAACGGAATCGAAGTTGCCGTGGGAGGAAGCGGTTAGGCAAAAAAGTAACCGGACATGGGAAAGAAGAAGAGGGCAGGAAGTTCAACGGCGAGGGGTGGAGAAAGAAAAGAAGAAAGAAGCAAGAAAAAAATTAAAAACGGAGAGTCATCGTCCGTGAGAGACGATTTTTTTTTGTTTTTGTTGTTTTTTTTTGTTTTTACGCCATTGAACGCGAATGTAACGGAATTAACGAGATCGAGAAGAACAGATCCGATGAGAAAGGATAGGATACCGACGAAAAAGAAACGGAGGGATAGAGAAAAAAATACGATCGCGATGTGAAATTATGGTCAGAAAATTTTCTACGATTTTTCTCTAAGCCCCGCATACGGAAAAAGAAATGCCGACCATGTGCACCGGTGAACAGAAAAGTGGGTCTACCTACGTATCGATTAATTGAACTGGTATACGTGCATCTATATATCTATATAGGTATATTTCTCTGTCTCTGTCTCTTGGCACATCCGCGTGGATGGCCAAATAGTTCGAGTATAAGAAGAAAACGAAACAAAAAAAAAAAAAAAAACAGAAAACCCTCCCACAACGGATTCCGGTGTTTCTAGAATCCAGGCGAATGGCGATCGGCCAAATCTGCAGCGAATTTGAAGATTTATCATTCACGTCGCATTACGGTACATGTTCAATGTATAGATAGAGACCCGATACATACAGCAGCCTCTAGACATTCGAATACATATAGTTATTCACAGGTTTTCAGGCATATAGTATACCTATACCTACGTAGCTGGAATATCTCTTGCGGACCATCAGGTATTATATTGTCAGAGTCAAGAGTCATGTAATAAAATATAATATATAACCGCAAGAACATTAAGAAGTAGGTAGGTACATATATATATACGTATGGCATAGGTATAGGTATAGGTAGGTAGTACCTATATTTTCATTCCTCCTCTACTCTCTCGGTTTACAATTTTTTCATCTTATTTTTTGTTTTTTTTTTTCATTTTGTTCCAACTGTTTTGTTCCTCTCTGTTTTCTCGTGGTTCTCGTCTTTCTTGGTTCGTTCTACCAATAAGCTAGTAGTAGTTCGTAAGGTAGATTCAAGTGCATCTCCGCCGCGAGCTGCGGATCCCGCGGCAGAACAACGTGTACGGGAGAACGAATGGATTATTCGTTGATAACCGTAATACGAGATCGACCGAGATGCAGATATAATGATATCGAGAATCTTGAGAAATTCTTCGGGCTGAACCTCCCCTCACCGTCGGAAGCACACGCGCGGGTTAGAGAGCAGCTGAAAGGATGACAATCTTTCGAAAGATTCGAATTCTCTTCGACCGCCTACATCATCTACTTCTCTCTTCTGTTGCCCGTTATTTTATGATTCGAAATCATCCGATATACCTCCCTACGATGTAACCTTCCTCTCTTCGTCTTCTCCTTCTTCTTCTTCTTCTACCTTTTCTCATTCTTTGATCGCGATGAAGAACGGCTAGTAGGAGGTATAACATTGTGCGGTAACTATATCTCCCACAGAGAAGAAGAAGAAGAAGAAGAAGAGAAAGAGGAAGAGGAAGAAGAAGAAGGTCCGATACAGGTAACGTGGTCGGTGTGTCTACCGGTCGCTGCCCGGTGCCACGAGGATATGGAACGATGTTAAGAGTATTAGGCAACTTATACGTCATGTAACAACGGCGACTTACGAGACAAGCTGCATCGGGTCCAGTCCCCTTGTATACATCATAGTATACCAGGCATTGAACATTTCGTACGTCAATGCCGACGTTCTCCTGTGTCTCTCTCTATCTGTGCATACCGAATATATAGGTATAGATACGATTGCATACCTACAATGAACCGGAAAGTAATCTTACGATCGATTCCGAAACTCGTGACGCTGATGATCAGATATCTCATCGAATTCGAGAGACCAGCTATGAAAAATCTGACAATGAGACTCTATGTGTTGCGCAAGTTTTCGAGATCTCGATAAATTTTCAATTTTGGAATTCATCTTTGTTTCTGCGTATCTCTCTCTCTCTGTTTCTCTCTCTCTCTGTATTTCTCTCTCTTCAAAAGTCGATGAAAGCAATTCGAATTTCCAATCATTCGAATTCGAAATTCTCGATCCTTCTTGTCTCATTTTCTTCTTCTATCGCACGATCGCCTCCGTTGGATCGAATCATTTAGTACCGTATCAATCTGAATTGATATCCCATTGATTCTCCCTTCGTCTGCTCCAGTTTCTACTACGAATTCCCATCGTTTCCGTGTCCACATGCAACGATTAACGATCACATAAACCGGATGGCATACTGCATGCAGATACATACATATTATCTGTACAGTTGCCTAATCATATACACGGTGTACGAAATTAATGATCAATTTGATAATCACTTCAGTATAGTCATGACTACCCGCTATAATATGATACTAATTCACTCCGGTTTGTCGAAAGTGTATCATACTAATTGCAGTAATGGATTTTTTTCGTTCGTTTTTTGTTTTTCCTTTTCCCTGATGATCGTTACACTGCACGCGAGCGAGAATTGTAACGCATACATGGCATTCTTTGTTTGTTCAGTTATTCTCTTTGTTCTCGTTTCCATTTTGGCTTCCATTTTTTTTTGTTTCTTTACACCAGACGTAGCAGGGAGATTAATCACCGTCGTGAACATTAATGATCATATAATTAGCTGGCAAGTTATTTAAAAAGCACGAGAAAGGGCTGAACGAACGAACGAACGAGCAAACGAACGAACGCGGTACCGATGCACGCGTATATATCTCTACTCTATACAACTTACACCGTCAACGTCCCAAGAGTCCAACTCTACAGTCCCCATGAGCAGCTTTACACGACCTCACATTCTTTTGCATACAGCTCTACTCCGATATGTTACGTACGTATGTATGTATGTATGTATACATACATACATGGATATGTAGGTTGGGATGTGTGTTTTTCTTCTCTTCTTCGTTTTCCATTTTCTCATGCATCATTTTCATTTTTCTTTCCGTCGAGTGATGGAAAGAGAGATAGATACATTCCGAATGACAAACGAACCTGAATTTCGGGGTTGACTCTTACGAGATGAGGAAAAGAATCGAATTAAAAACTCTGACTACCAGCCAATTAACTAACCAATTAGCTGACAAGTACGTGACACGCGGTATGAACAGCGAGAAAACTTTATATCATTATTTTCCGTACGAGAAAATTGATAAATTGTAAAAAAGTAGACTGTAAATCGTAATTAATTATCATTGGTACCAGCCTGCAGCCTATCATCTAGTATCTATACGAGTATCTATCTCAATCTGGCAGACAGGCAGACGGACGAGAACAGAGGAACAAAGAAAACAAGTTTTCACTGATTTCAGTCCCTAATCATCGGATGGATTGATATTGATTGACAGTTTTCGAGAAACTGAAAGCATAAAACTTCGATAGAAAATTGACAAAGAATCAAGGAAACCGGTAGAAAGAAGGAAAAGAAACGAGAGAGAAATGGGGAAAAAGCTCACCGTTGATTTCGTTCGTGGTAATGACGTAGTAATTGCATGAGCGGAAAACAAAAATGAGGAGTTTTTCAGTGAGATAAGGAAATCGAATATTGCTACGTGGCAGGTGCAGGTACAGCAGCAGCAGCAGCATCAGCATCAGCAGCGCGTAGGAAGTAATTCCACTCGAGAGAAGACAGGTTATCGTTTCCCTAAGGAAAACGAGGATCTTTCAGTATTGAGGCAGCTTCGTGGTCACCCTCAGGGTTCCGGAAAGTAGGAGGTACGGGAACCGTGACGTATATGTTATACACAGGTACATAACATTGAGAGAAGAAACCAGTTTCCAGCGAAACTCAAGTCACGCACGTTGATATATTATATTGGTACCTGAGATATGTATATATCAAGGTGGCCGTTGTTTTGGGATCCGGTGAAATTTCCACCACGACACCTCCTAGATCGGTTCGGAATGAAGAAATCAAAATCTGGGTGAAATTTCAACTCTCTATACGAATGGGAAAGGGTGCCTGTATAAGCCCGTACTTTTGCCCATTCGATTATCATAGGATTGTTCATCGAAAAAGTTCATTATTTTTTTTCCCCGTCCCTGTTGTACGCTGAGAAAATCCCCGCCATTCCGTCACTTTATACCACCGCAGTTGTTGATCGCGTGCAAATTTTCACCGCCATTTTGCGCCGAAGAATATCGGCCAAAATTGCATTTTTCATTTCGTGAAATGATCGTTCGAGCGTCGAAACTGCTGCAGATAGGAGGCATTACTTTCCTTCATCTCATCGCGGTTTTACCTCGTCAACGTGATGAATTTCAACCTCATCGCGACCGGACCGCGTGGACCTACGAACTTGTTCTCGCAATCGATCTCCAACTCTCTCTATATATACACTATGTACACGTATATAGGTGCATTGCAAAGTTTTTCATCTTCTCTATTTTCTATTTTATTTTTTCTTTTTTCCTTTCTTCGAGCTGATGCTAATGGCCACGACAGTATAATATAACAGCGTCCAATTAGTCTACCTAACCTATAACATAACATAACCTACCTAACTATACCAGCTACTTCGCGATCCGGCCTACCATCATCCTTCTGCCAATACTAGACGAAGATATGTTCTCCTCTGAACGAAGGATGCTCAAAGGGGTTGGAGTTCAGTTAGTTAATCTTATCGCAAACGAATCTGAAGCCGAGATCCGATACCCGGGTGGTCGGTCTACTGCCTACGACGACGGCCGAGAAGAAGACAGACGGAGCTATGGCGGAGGAAAACGAGAGGTGGTAGGTAACTGTTCCAATTTCAAAGGATATAGTACATACTGGCGCAGAATATGTGAGAATATATACCTACGTTGAGAGGAGAGAGAAAGAGAGAGATGGATAACTCATCAGATATGATTGCTCCCGTTGAAAATCAAGACGAAAACCGTTTTCTACCGTTTCATTGTTATCAGTTTCTTTTTTTTTTGTCGTACAATTTTCACGGTATCCAGTTCAGTATCCATGTAGTAGACGAAATTCAATGAGAAATGCGGGGTTTTCAGACAAAAAATTAGCATTTTTCAACACCAACTTGGAGTATGATATACTTGATGCACGATAACACAAATATGACAAGTATATGGTACAGACTTAGAAATGGGCGGCGAAGAAACTAGCGTTCATTTTCGATTTGATTACAACTCTGCATTTTTACCGTATGGCGGGTAGGTACGAGCACGAATATACCTATAATTCCTAAACCAGATTGCTTGATCGCCGGAAACGCGTAAGATTGGAATAATGGTTGACGCGCTAATCTCTCGAGATTTTTCTGACAATGAATTTTGATGCGCGGAGGATGAGATTTTCGAAAAAAATTCGGACAGTGAAGAAAATTCTCTGAGATTTTCAGATTTCTCCCATGTAAATACTGTCAAATTCTCCGAGATACCGAATTCTGATACCTGAAGTATAATTCTGCGGTAATCTTTCCGTTATTTCTCGCCAATTTTCTCCTTCACAGACGAAGGATGAGAATCGATCGACAACTCGAAGTTAACCAACAACTAGCGATCTCGTACTGCATCGACCATCGACAATGAAGAATAAAATATGAAAGAGAAGGAGAAAAAAGTACAATTTCAATTCAGATTTTATACTGCTCGTCAGGTATGTATTATATATACATACTGCAGTAGATCAAAAATATTCCAAATTTCCAGAATACTAGTATATATAATGTTTCGAATAACAAAACAACAAACAAGCAGACGAAAAACAGAAATATGTAGCGATCACCAATTCAGGTGAAGATTTTCATTCAAATTTTCACACTCTCGTCTTTGTCTCGTCTAATGCGATATATATATCCGGATCCCGATCGATTACATTCGTCACTATCTCCGTGCATATACACCTACCTATACGATTGAGAGAGAAAAAAAAATAAGTACCTATAGTACCGGTACAACGCATAGCAGACTACATTATATTACTTAAGCTGTACAACGAAGCACGTGCTTGCATAATTATCATACAGCGTCTGAGGAGAAAAGGAAGAAAGAAAGAACGCAAGGAGGACATAAAGAAAGAAGAAGAATAAGAAAAAGAGAATTGATAAGTCAGCGATACGGTGAAGAAGGTAACAGGTTTGGGCTGTCGATCATCAACTACTAGATGATTAGGTAGGTACAGTTTCAATTATCCTCCGTGGCATCGTCAGTCTGAAGTGTCGATCGTTTAAATCATTCCTTCTTTTTTTTTTTTTTTATAGCTATTCTGATTCAATCAATCAATCAATCAATCAATCAACGAGATTCGACACTATCTAGTTAATCTCACTCATTCCCATAGCTTCACCGTTCTTCGTCACAATTTTCTTCGTTATCCGGTGACTTTTTGTAGAGACAGATGACAACGGAGGCACTTTTTACTGATACGTTCAGTAGGTATGTATCACGGTCGTTTCGTACGAATAATTGGAATATTGGCCGTATTGCAATATATCCCAGCGGTTTTTCATATCCAGCTCACATCACGTTATACCTACGTAGATCCTGGCGTTCAAGTTTCAGATATATATGGTGAGTCATAAGTCGTCGAGTGTACCGAGATGAATGCTCGAGAGCCCCACACCTGAGTAACAGTTCTGCAGGGTGCACACCTGCCATGCCGCTATACGGACATCGCGGTGCGAGTAAGAAAGAGTTCAAGCCCGGACTCGAAACACCTTAATAACCGTTGAGTGGCTTCTGTTCTCGTTCGCTTCTTGCAGTCGAGAGTTTCGAGTGTAGGGCTCACACCTACTTCCGCAGTTACAGCCCGTTACAGCAGCATGCGTATAACTTGGCCACTAGCGGCAGCGAAGAGGCGCGGCGACGTGGATTCGTACCAACATCCAAAGTATATACATTCGTATGCGTCCGTGCATGCATTGCAATCTTGAGATTTAGTGTAACGGAGGTATGAGAAGTACAAGAACTGCTACATGCAGGGGCTTCCGAACCTGACTCAACACTTCTCCTTCTCTAGATGTTCTCTCTTACTTCCCTTGCCCCTACGACTATCCTCCTGCAGGTAGCGAACGCCAGTCGCAAGCATTTGCTCATAGTGCTGTACATGCGCAAATATATTCATTACACATGTATGTACCTACAGCGGCGTAGGATGGCTGGATATAGATACGAAAGGCGGCAATTTCAACCCTGGAGCCATATGCGTTCTGCAATGGATCTCACGAAGCGGCGACAACATCGGCGTGTAGGTATGTTGCGAACACATGGAATGACGATAGAACAAACAAATTGCAAATATTTCCGATGAATATGGACACAGGAATCCACCCATATGAAAGTATCAGGGATTTTCGAGACATAAATTCTCCAAAACGTGATCCCGGTTGTTTTGTATAGGTATACGCAATGGACCTTTGCATAAAATACAAGGAACCAGAAGAACACCGGAATGAGAATACTACAAGACAGAGGTTTTGGTTGGTTTTTACGATATTTTTTTTAATTACTCACGAGTTTCGCATTACGTGCCTCCCTTGGACAGACGTCGTACCGTATCTCGTGAATTTTTGTATACAGAACATCCTTTTCCTCGAGCTGATCGGGAAGGAAACAAGCCATGGCTAACGCCACTGATAACTTCTACAGAACCGCGCTATATGAACTGAAGAAATAAAAAGCTGAATCCCATCCGAATTAGTTGAACAATTCCCATACACCAGTTGCTCCCTTCCTTCGATGAAGCATAGCATTCGGATCTATCGCTCGCTATAATTTGACACTGTAGTAGATGAAGGAACCTATTGTCCACTTGCTCATTGAGCGGAATGGAGGGCGGGGAGGAGAAAGCAAGAAGAAAAAAGTTCCGGATCAAATATCGAGCCCAGAAAGTATGAGGGCACTGAAGCGCGGTGACCCGGTATGACCCAAGAACCAGAATCTTGTAACCGGAAGGTGTATGTGACAAACTTATCAAGTACCATACGCAACCGCACAAATATACAAGTTGATTGATGTATATAATACAGAGACGAGAAAAAAGAAGAGAAAAATACCGATGTCCGAGAAGAAAACGATGATAAAATGATGAGGCCACGATGAAAAGCCATCTCTGATGAAACGGAGAAGAAGAAAAAGCAGAAGAATAAGAAGCACCGCAGGTTCGCTGGTACGGTGTGCGACCGTTCGTTGCACAGGGTCTAATCCGTTGTTCAAAAAGAGGATCCATCCATCCCTTTGAGATGGTTTCCGGGGTTGTGAGCTAACGCGAGGAGCGAAACGAACGTGGGGAGAGGAAAAGAGAGAAAGCCGCAAGAAGGCATTTCCAACAATGGATGGGGGGAAGGTTCCAGAATCCGGATCCAAAGCTCAAAGAGATTGCGGAGGAAACCTGGAGGCAATATTACGCGCTTTCACACCAAAAACAAACAACTCCGGACTAGAACTCTGAAAACAGCTGTTGTTGCCCGCACACAAAGATCACCGCATCATCAAATTCCTACACTGGACTGCCCCTGGAACTAGCTGTACGGCATTAGCAGTGGCACTCGTTGGACTGCAGGGACTAGAAAAAAGTCATTCCAAGTTTTACGCCACAGTGTGAACACACAGTGTACACGATATCATTACCACTGCTCCCGGGACTCTCAAAAGGAATCTGGTGTGAGCTGCTAGGTGTTGGTACGCATTTATGCATATCGTTACGCATGCACGAACGTATGCCCACGTATGAGTAAATACAACTTGCACACAGAGAGAAGAGAAGAGGGATAGTAAAGAAATTCACTCGTGTGTGGTCCCTGCACCACCCGCCACCTAACATCTATGCCTATAACGTCGACCCACTGCTATGTGTAGTAGGTGCATACTCTTCTGCTCCTTCTTCTTCACCTTCATGTTATTTTTCCTCGTCTTTTTGCCACTGCTGTTTCAACTTAAAAAAAACCGCTGCGAACAAGATCCACTGGCGCATTTGATACCAGTTTATTTTTACAACTACAACAGGCAATCCGTTTTCCCCTTTCCATATGGACCAGCTTCTACCACTAATGACAATAAGCTATTCCACTCTTGAAGAGCTGGCTGCTGTTGAAATTATAAAGAATAAAGATGATATTAGGACGAGCATAGTAGGGTAATAATTTCGGTCGTGATATACTGGCGAACAGATGTGCTATCCCAAACAACGTGCGCGAAGGTGTACCTACCACCATTCGCTTCAATTTCACATGCAGAATACAGATAGAGGGTTTGAAAAATGTCTTCTGCAAACGAGACTCGGATAATCTGAAACGATCGGGATGAAAATCTTGTTCCAACAAGATATTCTTATTGGCGAGAATATTCGCAGCGCATGGTATGCGGTGGCGGTGATATTAGTATCCACAACACCTGCTGCGACGAGGGTTTTTCGTTTTTCCTAGTCCACGAAGCGGAGGGAGGAGAAGAAGAAGAAGAAGAAGGCACAAATGAATGGCGTGTCACAAAAAGTCACGACGAGGAGTAGAGTAAAGAGAAATAAACAGCGATCTTTTCCTCCTCTAATTTTCCTCAGTCAACATATTTGTGCATAGCATTCCGTCAGACGGCTCTTCGTCTTCTTCTATATACTTCAACTTCAACTTCAACTTCTTCTTCTTCTTCTCCTACCGGTCGTTATAGGCTGCAGCTATCCAAACTGAATCTTCCGGTATGATTTCCTGGTTTCTTCTTAACGATTTCATTTTCCAAGTATTTTTAATGACAGGTGTGAGCTCTGCGGCGGCACTCAAAAAGTTCCATACGAAAACAAATGCTGATTAACAATGTCGCTCTGCTTGGGTGTAGTCGTAGTCATTGTCTTCTTCTTCGCCGTCGTCGTCGTCGGCCGACGATCTCGGAAAGAAGTTCAACTCGGCGAAGAGGAGCAAGATACTGTGCATGCAGGACAAACACGCGCACGAGCATTGGTGAAGGTGTGTACCTCCTCCTCCTCCTCCTCCTCCTCCTTCTCCTTCTCACCACGAGCCGTGGTTTGTTAAAGTTGATCTATTCCGGGTGTACTAGGAAACGCCTGTCCCTGATATAAATATCCACGGGGTCCGCAAACCCACTATACCTACCCTAACTATGTATACCAACTAGAGCCACTGGTATATCAGTGACTAAGAGAGCATGTATGCATGCAGATGCATGAGCACATTGAGTGGTGCAGGCAAAGGAGAGAGAAGAATTCCTCGTTGTTTCAACTCACAGCATAAGAAAATAGGAGAGGAGAACGTAGAAGAAGAAAGAAAAACACGAAGAAGAAAAAGATGGGAACACATCACGGCGTACAAGTTGATGCTAATTGTCAATACGGTAGCTGCAGGCTTCGTTCACTGGCAAGCAAACGAACGAACGAATAAATGAATAAGAAGAATATCTATCATTTAAATTGACCCGCTACTCGCTATACCCGAGGAAGCGAGTGCAGAGTAAGTGAGTGAGTGAGTGAGTGAGTGAACCCCGGAGGCACTTTATACGCGCATGACACTAGCACGCTAATCGATACTGCACCGAGTACAAGGCAGAAGCTGAAGCTGATACTAAAGCTAAAGCCGAAGCTGGCTGGGTGAAACTCGGTCACGTAAGTGAATATCATTAAATAATAATACGTCTCTCCAAGATTGAGAACAGTTTATCAAATTTTCCTCCAAGCAGACGCGCTGCGCGACGCACGGCAGCGGTAACTAGATTTTCAATCTCAAGGTGCAGGGTCTGCCTGCCTGCCTATTTACTCATTGTTTGTTGGTAAAAATCTCTAGTATAGGTATCGAGGAAGCAATTAAACTTTCTGTTCATCGTCCTTTTATGGACTCTGGTATCGACCCAACCGGCCAAGGGACATCGACTCTTCTCGCTCGTAAGGTCGAGGTCATGAATAAATGGTTCCTTCGCGATCCTAGCCGGGAGGGATAGGTCGTCCTAGGTCAGGTCGAGCTGGTCTACTACCCGGCCATCTGGCGCTTCGAGTAATTTATTGATCTTCGTGTTGTTGTCGGGGGCAGGGGGGGGGGGGGGGGGGCAGCTAGCTAGCTAGTGATGGTGATGGTGATGTTGATGTTGGTAGCGTTCGAGGAGGTAGTGGTCTCGCTGGTTTTGCTCTTCAAGAGTAGGTATAATAATAACGTAACGGATTCTCTGTCGCGTTACTTTATCCACATATATTCATGATTATGAATACTCACGCCACGCACCAGCTTCAGGAACAGATTCCATTTATCGTCCTCTCGTTCTCATCGAAACCCGTACGAAAGAATACGAAATTGATCATGAGAGAGATTTCTGCACTCGTACGTAAGTCTTGTTTCGCGATTTGTTGTCATCGTCGAAAAGTCGTGTCTCCCACAATTGCCGAAAGTTCTGATAAGTGACACAGAGGCATCGCGGTCCTTTTTGAAAATACTACGTACGTACGCCGAGATTGAAGATAACTTACGGGTGTAGTTTAAATGAAATGGAAGATGGAAGAAGAAGAGCCGAGGTGCGTTGAGATAAGAAAAAGGAGATTTAGAAGTCCATAAAATAGCTGGACTTGACTCAAAGAAATATCATTTTTATACGTAGGTACAGTATAGCATAATATAATAATATACCTATACGTACGTCTAACGGATGTTTGCGTAAACGTATGCCTGCGTCGTCTACGGCGTTTGGGTATAAGATTTTATTAGACATTATGCGTGTGTATATATACTACGCCCAGTTGTGAAACGATGTGGGCGACATTCTTAAGAAAACAGAAAAACCCTTTGCGGTACAATATAGAAGAAGTAAGCCGGATTTTCAAACACCCAGTAAAGAGACAGAGGTCGTCGAAAGAAGAACACCAAAAAATAGAAAGAAAAACATAAGTGGGAGTGGAACTGCAAGTGGAAGTGGAAGTGGTAGTGGAAGCGAAATCGAAGACGAAGACGAAGGCGAAGGCGAAGACGAAGACGGAAGGACGGGTTATTAAAATGAGTCGAAAAAAAGTAAAAATGACTGAGGTGTGTCTCCGCGTGAGGAGCGTCCCCGTCACTTCCGGTGAGGATGATACAAAAAGTATAGCCTGCAGGGAACGGAACGGAGAGAAGTTAAAGCGGCGTATCGCGCGTGGGTAGACCTTAACCTAGTGAAATTCGTGCCTAATACACAGTTATCGATTATACCGCGTGAACGGACGCCGCCTGATATATATAGGTATATATATAGGTTATACGCGTATACCTGAACGTCTGGAAGTGAAGTTTACCGCTACCAGCTCTCAAGCTACTTCCTCTTTTATCTTCTCACTAATATCAAAGATAATGGGGGGGGGGGGGGGGGGGGGGGGGGGGGACAGCTGTTGCCCGTGTAACAAGATAACAAGCAACGAATTCTGGTGAAATGACACAAAACACGAATGTGGTCGGTGGTAGTACAGGAATTAGGCTCTTTGATCAAAACCACGTCAAAACACGACCCCAGCTACTCGAGGAACAACCGACCACGCAGTTACTTGTTTCCCCTTTTCTTTTTCCATTACCCTTCTATCTCCGTCTCGCGTCGAGTTTCTGTTTCGTGTAACCCCGGGAGCTGAGGATCAAAGGAAACTTACTATGAGGAAGGATATTGAAGACGGAGAAAACAAGAGATGGGTATAAAAAATGCGACAGCAATAAATGAGAAGAACAGAAGAGATCGACATCCGGCCTTGACCTTGTGAATTTGAGGACTTTGGTACCGATTTGGCGACGAGTATACCTAGTTGTGAAAAAAACGTGGAACCAAAAATCCTTTGGACTATTTTATATTCTCGGTATTTTTCAATTTCAAAAGCACAAATGGTACGGTAACGATCGGATCAGAAACGCTTTTTCTTTCGACAATTAAATCCCGTTGATTCTCGTTTTTTCCCCGCAGATTTCTGTATTGGTACAGTGATTATTCGTACGTTTACTCAAGTAATATGAGTTTAGGAGTGCGATTCAGTCTCAGGTCAACGTAATTTCACCGTTTAAGCGCACACCACGCGAGACACGAGTGCCTAACCCCCTCCCCCCAAACCCTAAACCTAAACTTGTGCTTGACAAATAGTTGAGATCGGTTCGTCGCCGGCTCTTCGACTTTTTATCAACAGTTTAGTACTTTATAGTTTTACGAGGTGTGTAATGAGAAGGGACATTCTTTTGTAACCCCGCGAGCTGGGAGTTGACAAGAATTTTTTCCGCGCCGCACATTTCTATCTGATTAATTTTATTTCTTTCGTATATACACGTATGGGATTTTTTTTTCTCACATAGGTACATAGGTATCATTTGGGATCGAGAGGATCGTAGAGAAACCGAACGAACATTGTTTCTGTTCGTGGGGGAAGAAATTTCGGCGATAAAATTGTTCAGAAATACGCGGGGAAATACGCGTACCTATACATATACCTATACATGTATTTTTCGCGATGTCATTCGACGTTCCGTTAACGTTGTATACGTGATTACATGAATTCAAGCGATCCTATTTTGGTATTCTTACAACGTATGTAGTACATACCTGCACTGTTACTGTAAATGAATTCGAATAAAAACGCAGCACACGTAAATTGCTCGGCCGTAGGTATATAGCTATAGTAAGACGCCAGTCCGTCTGCTTGGGCGTCTTGGCTTCTCCCACCTACAGATATATCCTCTGTATACACATGAGAGAGAGAGAGAGAGAGAGAGGGAGAGGGAGAGGTGAGAGTGAGTTAAAGAACTTTGCGCGGCGTTGCAGTATATTTCGCGTCATCGTACGTACACAGGTATAGTCAGTCGTGGTGGCTGCAGTTTTATATTTGATATTTTTTACTTTATCGTCGTACGAATTGAGTTACAGTTGGAGAATGTGTTACGACTATAAGCGACGCAACGTGACGCGACGCGGCGTTCAAGTAGATTTGCATTCAGGAAAATGAGCCGCGCGATCTACCGGGATAGTGGGAGTTCGAAACGGCGCGAAACGACGAGAGAAATTGACTTTAAGAAAAGGATGAGGTGCAAGGAGTGAAACTTCCGGTTTAATCGGTTCGCTTTTTCTCACTTTTTCACCGTGAAATCCTAGTTCAATCTCGATCTCATGTTCGATGCTTGAACTCGCTTCAAGTCTCTAAGATAATTGTACAAGGTATAGCAATGATGTACGTACAGGGTGGGGCGAAGAAAACCGGACCGATTTAAAACATGAATGAAATGCGAACGCGTCGGCCGGGTTCCAAACACTATATCTTTTTTGCTCGTAATCAGATGAATGAATCTTTCGTTTCGCGTATGAAAATCTGGGAAAATTTCGCTGGGATGATGAAAAAATCACTATCAAATAATGTTCAACTTAATTTCCATCCCAAATCATGACTCGAAGTTTGATTTCGACACTTCAGCGATTCCCCGAGATTCTATCCACGTGACATGAAGCGTTTCTTGTGATATCAGAGTAAAAACGCGCGATTTGAGGTGGAAATTCTGTTTTCGGTACATTATCAAGAAAGTACACTATCGAAGAAGTCGGTTGTCAAATGATGTCGAGAATTCAATTCCGCTGCCTATTCGCTTTTTCTCCGATAGGATCGATCGTATGAATTATTGGGGAATTCGGAAGCATGAAAAATGACAAGTTGAAGAGAAAAACACGCATTGTTGTAAATTTGTTGCCGATAATTGAACCAAAATGAATAAATCTCCGAATCATGATTCAAGATGAAAATTAAATTGAACATTCTTCAATATCAATTTTTCACACTCTCCCAACAACTTTTCCGAGCCCCGTTTTTCAAGAGCGTGTGATCTCAGCGAGAGATAAAGATTTTCCGAATTTCGTTCTCCTAATCTCCGAGCAAAGAAAAGTGTTTGAAAATCGTTCGACGCGTTCGGATTTATTATTCACGTTTTAAATCGTTCCATTTTATCACGGCCCACCCTGTATACTTATACACTTATGCGAAGACATAACAATTATATAAAACAAACGGAAATGAAGTCTCGAACCGTAAAACGCATGCGTCACATTTCGGTAGATACGGATGGCGCCCCGTGACGCCCCGCGTTATGCAATTTTTATTGTCTTAACTAACAAATATGTATACACACACGTATATATTTCTCTTTCGTATCCAATTAAATACGTCGTGAGTACACTCCGGCACATTAATGCCGTTGCTCTGTAAAGTTAGCTCCACTCTCGGCGCGTTCCTCCGAAGGTAAAACAGAGACCAATCAGCGCGATGCGTCTGAACAAATTGGTCTCTGCTTTACCCACGTAACGACTTGCCACGATTATAGCTAACTTCAGAGCAACGCCGTAAATGTGCAGCGGTGTGCTCACAGGTACATACCTACTGCCGTCGAAACTTGTCCAAAATCGTTACAGATCGTTACGGACAACGTGGAATGGACAGAGTATAATTATCGATAAGCAATTTTTCACATCAGCTCGATCCGATTTTCGAATCGTGTCACGGAGTCATTTTTTCTTTCCAGTGTTGAGAAGAAAAAAAAACATTTCAAAACGAGAAAAAAACAGTAGACAAGTAAAATAACCGCGAATTATTTTGAAAACTATGATGTAATCGCATTTTCTCCGCGTCATATCTTGTGGTACAGGGAATCCGAACGGCTCGTCTAATTAGTTACTACAAGTGAGTGGAACATGCAGTCGAGTACGCATAAAATCCACAGCATATCCATTATAGAATGGCATGTAGTCAATTCTGTAAATCAAAGGTGCCGTTAATTCCCGCGTAAATAATACCGCATTACGTAGGCATGGCTGCATCTAAGTCGACGGTGGAATAAATAGTCTCCGTTACGGGTTGACCAGGTTTAATTACTGTGCACTGCGTACGTACTCCGTCAATCTTGAAAGTACGAATGTAGATTTGTCTTTATAATTGAACCCAGCGTAAATTTCTACAACGTTATAACCAACTGCCGCGACATCCATCCACATTCTCTGCACGACTGATAAATCATCAAAGAAGAATATAACAACAACAACAACAACAAGAACAACAACTACTACCATACATATAACATGATATGTTATGCAATAGGTATGTATGTAAACGAAAACGTATATATTCATAAATAGGTAAATTGAATCGATGAATGAAGAAATACATGCGCTAAACGACGCGATGAATGAAAGATGGAAGGATGGATAGATGGACTTCAAATTACTGCAGAGGTTGTGTCTATCTCAGTATGTCTAACCGTGTCGCTTAGAGTAATAAATTATATACAGTGTGATTCGTGTCCGCAGGCGAGAATCAATTGTGACTCAATGATCGTACTATATGTATCTATATATACGGATATCTGTATACACACTTTTGTTTAATTTATCTTTCTCTCTTCTTCGTTATCATAACCCGAACTTTTAGTTGGTTACGTTGAAACCCGCCTATATATATATACCTGATATAATATCGATGTAAATTTATACATCAAAAGTTTCTGTTTCACGGGGAATTCTGCAGAGTTTCGGATAAACCATACGAAGCCGCCACGAGGCGAGGCGAGCATTGATATCCGTCCGATCGGGCTCGATCTTCGAGCCAACATTCCTCAATTTCCGAATCTTCATTTACCTGGATACACGTGCATGTGCACCTATGTACTCGCGGCGTTGGAAATGAGTGATGCAAGGTTGCAGACAAGTTCATAGCCAGCGTAGTATGTAACTCACGTTATGCTGTACCTACGTAGTACCAATTATGATATACCTAGGTAGGTACGTGCGTACATACATACGTATATACAGAACTATACCGAAGGAAAACACCGATCATGTAATAAACCGTCAGGTATAAGAGATCGTTAACTTGGTCGAAAGGCAGTAGAGCCAACGGGTGTTAAACTTTCCTATATTTTCCATTTCACAATCGCCCACTTTTCTTCTCACCTTTCACTCTCCTCGTTCCAAAGGATTTTCCGTTTATCAAGTAATTAGTAATACGTGCATACATAAAAGTATAAGCGTGCATGCACGCGTATTAGGGTAAGTATAGAGGTACGCAACGGAAAACTTTCAACGCTTTTTCGTCTATACGATTCGACTCGTGTACGTGTGCGGTTGTATGTAAATACATCGTTATATCTGCCGCAGTGAATAACGTATCATTCACAACATTCACTGTATATACACGTATAGGTATACAAAAATCGTGTTAAACTTGAGAAAATATGAAATCGATCGTAATCGCGGCTATAGAGAGAATCAATTTCGCCGAGTTCCACCGATCGATGAAACAAAGATAGTACCTACACTGCGCGTTATTCCAATCTTCACGAGTGACGCACAAAATTTCGATAATTCTCTTCTGACACGTATTACATATACCTATCGCATCTTCCAGCTGTTTGCCACCGTCAAGCAAATGGCCGAGAGTGAGAAACAAAACGAAGAAACGTGAGTAGCTGCTATGTCACATACACAGTCGAAGCCGGGTCGATTTCCAATTTCTACTACTATATGTATATATATTATATATATATATAGTTATAGCGCTGCACGGGTTTCAGAAATTTTCGAAACCCGACCCAAAATCGTCAGATTTTTCTGGTCTTGAACTACAGTCACAGCTGTACATAGCGGAGAGAACGATAAATTCGAATAAAAAGAAGATATATACATATACTGTCAGCCGTGAAAGTATCAAGCTGATCGATCCGATCACCGAACAGCCCCCGCAGTTCCGCGTGATCGTGAATCCAACTCAAAACCAACTCATGGAATTTACGCGATTAGCGCGAAAGAAAACGAGAGGAATAAAAAGGAACGAAAGATAGGTTATGTACGTCGGTCTCTGGGGTTTGCCGCGAGCTGTATATTCATATTTTGTTTATAACGTTTTCATTATTCTCCCTTCATCTTTCCTTCTTTCATTTTCGTTTGATATCAAATCTGCGGTTACATATAGAGAGAATTGAAACGTGTCGTTACGTCTATATACCTATGGCTCGACGAAGAAGCTGAAGAATTGAGGAGCCTGAGAAGCTTGCTGCTTCTCGCAGTACCTAAGTGCCTTTACATATACCTCGGTAGGTATATATACAATACAAGTAACAAAAGAAGGAAGATGAGATGAGATGAGATGAGATGAAAGGCCGTTATTCATATCGGTGCAGAATGAGTGAAATTTTCATTTCACTAGCCCGAGGCTGGACTACGCCCACGTGTTATAGCTGAGAGAGCGAAAGAATGGACGAAAAAGAGTGGAGAGTGAGCCGCTCCCGCTGATCCTTTCATAGGAGCTGCTGCTGCTGCCGCTCCAGGAGCTAGCTCAACGTACGTCCGGGGGCGATGCAAAACTTGGAAATTATTAAACGATATAGGTATCGAGTGTATGCCACGTACATACACACTACCTGCGTGAGTATATAAACGGTGACTGAAAAATATGTTGCAAAAATCACGCTCAAGCCTCCATAGTACGGCCTCCTCCTCCTCCTATCCTACCGCAGCCAATGTGAAAATTTGAAAATTTATTACACAGGTATGGCATAAGCTAAGATAAGTTTTGTAGTCGTTGTTCCTGGTGTTCGTTTTCATTATCCGCTTTCTATACCAATTCCTAAACGAACGTTCGTTCGAGGGGTGAGCCAGCCGCCCTAGCCTACACCAACTACGTAAAGGATGATCGCATGGCGCGGAATATTGACGAGCAAACTTTCTGCTCATAGCGCTGGCGCGCGGGGGGGGGGGGGCCCTGTATCTGTGTACATATTATTATAGCTACGAAATGAACCTTTTACTTGAACGATTTTTCTCCATTTTTCTGTTGCACTTATTTTCGTTTTTTTTTTTTTTCTTTTTTTTTTTTTTGTTGTTTTTCAGCTCTCTGCTATTGGCCAAAATTTTTTTTCGATTCCGCAGTCATAAGGAACGATAATTATAACGCGTGAAACGTATATGTATCGATTCGAGTATGCAGTGCATTGCGCCTGAGAAAAGTACGGTACCTACGGAAAAAGAACGATCCTTGAGGATGATGAATGAAAAATAACACGCGGGCGGTTACCACCTCCTCCTGCAGTAATCGATCAATTTAACCGAGTCAAAATATAATTGAAATTATTGTGGATTGATATGTTATACGTACGTAGGTACCTACACGCGTGTAGGTATATAGTAGGTACACGTACGAACGAATGCGAAGAAGCAAAGATAGAATAGAAAATCATTGGATCAACCAAAGCGTAAATTAATCGAACTGTCAATATAGCGATGATAGATTTCTGATGAACCATAACCGATTATACAATACCTACTCCGATATCAAAACGATAACTCAAATAGATGTATATATACACCTATATCTGTCCTTCTAATGAATATATCTGTACTATATATATAGGTATATAGTTTCTCCGTTTTCTTCTCTTTGCACTATTATTCCGTTTCCTTAGCCGTTCTCATATATTCTCTTCTCATGGATTCTTGCGGACTTGTGATGATTATTGGACATTGGATGCATCGATTCGTTAACACCTGATGATGTCAAAGTGAACTAACTGAATTCCTTATTCATGTATGCATATATACGCGTGTAACGTGGGAGTTGTCGCATTGATTGTATTATAGATTTATGCAATTACAATAAGAACCCGGAAACAAACTAACTAGCTAGCCCCAACTAGCTAACTAACTAACTAACTAACTAACTAACCGGTTTAATTTTACTTTACGTTACTTTGCTTTATAGATATATATCTATACCTGAATATCCACGTTCGTTGGAACATCCATCGCGCGTAAGTACACGCGCCTAGACGTAGGTACACCCACATGATTCATAGGTACGTATATCAGATATACAACGCGAACGGTAGTATATAGCTACATCAAATATTCATTTGCATGGACGACGCGCGACGCGTGGAGACAGCTATTGGTTGCGATACTGACGAACAGTGAGTAAAAGTTCAACGGCCAACGGTCAGCTTACATACCTGTACAGACATACATTTTATGTATGTATGTACGTGCATACCTAGGTACTTCTTCGGCTAGACCGAGAGCCGACGATGAGCTATATCATACGAATATACCTACATGATATTGAAAGAGTAAATAATTCTCCCCCGTAGGTACGTATGTAAATACCTAATGCGGATAGCACATGCGTGCGGGATAGTACATACGTTCAGCATGTATGTACGTACGTACCGTACGTTCACATACCTTTAAATACCTAAATTACTGCAATAGGCCGCGTACAGGAGCTACGCGAAGAACTATTGCACTTTGTGCAAGCGGTACAGCTACGTAGCCGCACAAGAAAACACATACCCGACCATGTATAACGCGGTACGTGAGTATGGTATGTATATACCTGCTACTGCAGCAGTATATAAAAACTAGAATGTACGCGTATACGTCCATGCGAAGTATGCATGCGGAAATATATACGTATGGTACGTGTATATTGAGAAATAAGAGACAATGCCAAGCCAACTGCTGTATATACCTACATGCTGCAGCAGCGGAGTGAAATTCTACAGAATCAGGTAAAATAATAATATGGGTACCGAGAGGAATAAGCGAGAGGCAGCCAAAAATAAATTGGATTGAGGAAATGTGTGTATTTTGAAAATATTCAGTCATTTATCATTATCCCACTTCTGACACCGATCTGTTGCCCAGGATGGCAGCAATAAAATAATAATATGGGTACCGAAAGGAATAAGCGAGAGGCAGCCAAAAATAAATTGGATTGAGGAAATGTGTGTATTTTGAAAATATTCAGTCATTTATCATTATCCCACTTCTGACACCGATCTGTTGCCCAGGATGGCAGCAATAAAATAATAATATGGGTACCGAAAGGAATAAGCGAGAGGCAGCCAAAAATAAATTGGATTGAGGAAATGTGTGTATTTTGAAAATACGTGCGTTCAGTTTAAGGTCTCGAACAAGACTGTTTTTACAATAATAATTGGTTGACGCGGCAACCGATAGATCATTTGTCACAGAAACGTCATTTAAATCTTGAATGACGAATGGAAGTGTCTTCTAACGAATCTAAGGGTGATTTCACCCTTTGTAACACTATAATACATATATATACATACCAGCTACATACGTATGTACAAAAGAAATTCCATATAGTTGAACGAGTATTTAGCGCTTCTTCGTCATATTATTAAAGTATATATGTAATACATAATACATATATACCTATACTTGCTAGTTTGCGCTGCGATAGCATGCATAATTGCTGCAGCTATCGGTGAAGGTACGTTTCGTTTTCCACCACTTCTATCCATGCTACTCTCACCTCGACCTATCGCGGTGCGAATGGAGGGAGATAAAATGAAATTGCAACGATATCCTCAAATTTCGTCTTTCGACACAGGAAACGAGAAAAGAATAAACAATCCTGCACCGCGGTATAGAACGAGGCCCGGGAATTTTGGGTGACGTCCAAGGATCAAAAGGACGAAACATTCTCTCATTTTCGTCTCGTTTGACGGTCATTTCGGTAAACTGTCCTTCGTAATTTTGTTTCGTCAACGTCGTGTGAACTATAAAATTCATCCTATACATATACCTGTATACCAATATTGGTATGAACGTCAACCACGTACATACATTATTTATTTCTCTCGCATATGATTCCGAGCTTCACTATTGATTAGCAATTAAAAGATATCTGAATAATATACACTTGCTAGCTATGCCGATATACATGCATATACATACATACATACATACATACATACATACATTTCCTCCCAGTGCAGCGCTCCGAATCTAACGCATAACTCTGATAATGTTAATGAGAAACCTGTATTCTTTACCGCCGCTATACATACCTATATATGCATGAATGGTATATAGGGTACATAACCTAATCACGACAAAGTGCTACTTCGATAACACCTTACATATGCACACGCATATATACATACACAAATATGGATATGCGGTGTAACTCGAGCGATTCAAGTGAATGCTGCGCGGCGTGTTTTTTCGTTTTGTTTACATAATGTATATGTATATACGCCTATACATATGTACCGAAGTGGGCATGTACGCAGCAATATACCTGTCAACTGCAGTGTAATACTGCTGATAGCACAAATATACCGTATACTTATACCTCCTTTTACATTATTCTCTGACGGTTCTCCTACTCGATGTTATATAACGCCGTAGCAAGTGTAATGTATATACATAGATACCAACCAACATAAGAAGACTTCCCAGATATCTTCTTTTTTTTTATTCATCTTCGATTTCATTCGATTCGTACGTAGATCGATCGAAGCTGCACGATTCACTGAATGATGAACGGGAAAAAAACCATAGCATGCAGTTAGGTAACACGTGTAGTTACATTCTTATCAATTTCTACCGCATAGACGCAAGGTGTAGATAAAAAAAACATGTAGAAGAATCATCACACATACACACATACCTACGCACGTATACACGAGGCGAAGATTTGAACAATCGAATTTTCAACCCATGCAATTTCTGTGCCTCTTGCCTGCAGCCTGACCTCCAGAGTGTCGAGTCCAAAGGTCTACGATTAACGATTTATTCTTAACCTTCGACTGCAGCGAGCGCGTCTTTGGGTAAGGGAATCTTCAGGCAGCGGCGGCTCCCTAATTTCCGGTATAATTAGTCTTTTCCGGTGATTAAACCAAAGGATAGGTAGATACGTACGTACATCTATATAGTATACAAAATGTATATAGAGAGAAGCCGAGTGATTGAGAAGAAAAATAATCCAAATTTCAATGTTACCCGTAGCTGCATCGCTGTCGAGGTGGTAGTTATAGGTATATTTATTTGTTATAATGGGTTCGAAAGCATTTCGATGCGGTTCTTCGTTCTTTCTCTTAACTTCAAATACATACATACACACACGCAAGATATATCATATGATATATACATATTCATACAGTCCCCGGTCAAGTTTAGACGGATATTCTTCTATCCAAGAGGCTGTGTAGTCGGTTTGAGGCGGACGAACGAAACGGGAATCGGCGAAGCTAGTTACTCGTTTGAAGATGTTTCGAGGCTGTTCTATGTACATACCAACGTTATCCACTTCAGTCGATCATATCACATCACATTACACAAAATTGTCCAAATTTTCTTTCAAATTCGCTCTCTCGATGCGATAGCTATGTAGGTATACCTACGTCAGTTTGTACCGTAGGTACAACTAGGTAGGTATACATATATAAATAATATCCGCACATCGGTGGGATACCTATGTCAACGATTCCCGACACGAGATATATAAATTTACAAGCTCGATGATGATGACTATGTTTCCAAAGCAAACAATATCGCGGGCATACCTAATATAGTTTAGATTATGAGTATACTAAACAAGTACCATACGTGCCTGCGCTTATACCTATATGTATATATTCGAACGAGTTGCGGCCGCATATCGAAGCGAATGTACATACCACCTAACACAATATACAGGCTGCTGTTGCTACTGTGATGCTATAACTGCATCAGCGACGCGCCGCGAGTTCTGTTCTCATATGATCTGCGTTACCCCGGGTACCCGGTATACCTATAGGGCGGCGCTTGCAGCTACACGTGCGTACATGCTATGCCGCAGTCGTGTGGAAAATGCAATTAGTTTACAAGCGGCGAAGCCGTTTAACCGCGATATACTACGGCGAAAAGAAAAACTTCGCGTGTGGAATAACTGCAGTCGTTGATCGACGGTATTGTACCTACATATATACACATGATACATGATATGATTGTATAACTGTACCGCATGTACGTGGGGGGGGAGGGCATATGCGTGAGGTGAGTGCGGTACCGATTATACGAAATATCATGTACGACCGATAATCTTTCGACTCTATGATCTCTGATTTCACACAGTAGTCTCTGATTTCGCTCGGTGAGAATCGCGTTGGAAACGAAACTTTTTCGACTCAATTGTATTAACCAATGAAAATCAGTGAGTGTCGATGTGAAAAAAAAGCGGGACATGAAAGAGAAAAAGAGTGAGAGAGAGAGAGAGAGAGAGAGAGAGAGAGAGGCAGAAGAAAACTGCGAAGAGCGGTGGCGGATGGCGGATGGGGGGGCAATATGCAGCGTGGAGAGAAAAGGGAGCGGGTTAATTACCGCACATGTAGTAGAGATAAGAGGTTATACGATGCAAGTTGAAAACCTGGTTTACGACGACACAACAACCGAAGTCGCGTGAAAGTATGGGTGAAGGTATATAAGTATACAGGCATTATACACTGCAGGTACGCGGAACGAATGCTGACTAGACGTCAGCGTTATCGCTGCTGCAGCAACTATAATATCTACATATATATATATATATATATAGGTATAGACTCACGAGATAAAAAGCAGAAGAGAAAAAAGAAGAAGATTGTAAATGAAACTTGTATATACATATACGTGTATCTATGTGTGGATGCAGTACCTGAATTGAAATGAAAATCGAAACAATTCACGGAGAGGAGGGAGAGGAACGCGTTCATATACTTCAGGTATGACTACAATTCCCGAAAGAGTACGATAATATCATGCAGGATGTATGAAATGAGTAAAGCCTCGTATTCCGGTCGCAGAGGAGCATAGATATACGTAAATTTATACCTCATGCAGGGTATAGGATAGACAGGTATAGTATTTCGGTTTCGGAAGTATCGGCTCCTTGATATCGAGATATCACGCGCTATGTGGAACCTGAACCTGAACCTGAACCTGAACTCGAACCTGGCAGAGCTGTGGACAAAAGTATAACGGGTTACCTGCGTACGTAGATACAGCTACTTCCGGAATCGAGGAAGAAAAGCGGAAGAAGAACCCGAAGAGAGGCCCGTAAGAAGAAGAAGAAGAAGAAGAAGAAGAAGAAGAAGTAAAGGAAGAGAAAGAGGAAAGAATGAAAACGAAACCTCCCGCATCGCCGGAAGCAGAGGAATATTGAGGATCGCGATATAGCGCGACGAGGCGTCTATATATGAGAAACACTCGAGTATAAGATAGATTTTCGTTCTTCGTTGTAGTATATATATGCAAATAGACAAATTTCACCTTTACCTATATATGTACTTCAAGTGAAGCACAGGTAGGTGTATGTATATACATACACATACGCGTGCATACGTTCGGCGTTGCGTTCTCTAAATCGTGAACAAATTAGGCTAATAGACTAGGGGCACGCATGCACGCTCGCATGCATACCGCTACGCTTGTCTATAATTAGTCAAACTATTTCACCAATCCTCCTCGTAATACTCGCTGGAAGCTTGCTCTTGCTTATACATATATACCTATAACGGGAGTTAGTTAGGACCGAGTGTAGTTTGTCTCTAGGGGTGCAGAGCTCTGGGGGGTGTCCAGCGCGTAGCTGCATGCCTCCAAGTGCGTCTTATGCGGCTACGGCTACGGCTACGGTGGCTGACTAATGAACTGGCATGTATGTATACGTTGAGCTGCCTGCACAGGGGGCTCGGTGTCCTGAATGTACAACGGAATCCATTTCGAAAAAGAGAATCGTAAATTGGGGCAAACAACTCGATCGATTTCGATGAAACTTTGAGAATTCGTTGGGTACGATTGGGCAGGTATTGGCTCAGTATATCACACCTCCGAAACATCGATCGGATTCGATGGAAAATAGATATTACCTATGTTAGCTAGGTTAGATCGTCATCGGCGACTCCGATGTGGCTTTTTGTGATGGAACAAAATGGCGAGAAACACAATCGATCACGATCGTATCGGTTGAAATGTTTCCTCGACATGAAGAGAACATCTTGAACTTTTCCCTCTCTTGGGCGCCCAACGTGGGGGGCCGTACACTTTTTCCATTATAATTCCGCGACGTCTTACATTTGTCTATATATGTATTGATCAGTCCAAGGATTACCGAAATCGTACGGACGAAAATACAAAAAATCGAGATTTTCTCTTCGTATAGAGACAATTTTACCCGATGCACGTATGTATCGTCATATTCCTCGGCATTTCGTTTTAAACTTCAACCTCACTTATATGTGTAACAGCTATATATGCAGTACATGGTCCAACTACTACACGAATATATAACCGCACATTACATATACATGTAGGTATATACATATTTGCATGTAGATATAGGTATAGATAGACGGATAGATATAGGTATTGTAAAAGGCAGATGCGCGAGAAGGCTGCTCGCTCTTCTATCTCATATACTGCAGTATCTTCTCATACCGACATGCATGTATTATACGTATATACCCATATTGCTACAGTAGAGTAGGTAGATATACGAGCCATTCGACGCCAGACCGATCAGAAAGAACCTGTCGCGAGGCAGACTTTCGCGCGACCGCAGTACTGTGGGAGAGAGAAAAAAAAAAAAAAAAACGATCCACCGTAGCGTTTTCGAGAATGTTGAAAAACGACGCGGTTATCGCCTGCACTGGAAGTGTCCCGTTACAGCGCTCAATTTGAAAATACATATCTCCGTAACTATTCATCGTACCGAGTCGATTCTTGGGGCATTTTCTTGCGGTCATGAGAAATGTGAGCAAGACTTCGGGTGTTCGGACACATCTCCTCCGCCGATCGTTCGTGTTACAGTCCCGCGACAAGATCGCCGAACCAATCGGTGATCAAAAAGATGTAAAACTGCCGAGGAATATCCAGTCGATATTTCACTCCGTAAAGGCACATCGATCACCATTAGAGTCGAATACCGCGAGAACCGATCCCGGCACGATCATGTGTATATAGTTTCGGAGGTATGAATTCTCTCTCTATATATACAAATGCACGGAGATAACTGCGGCGTCAATTTTGAAGATTTTGAAGATTTTTTAAAACGCTCTGCAGGTGGAACATTTTTTCCCCTCGGAGTACCACCGGTCTCGGAAGTGACGCGTAAATTCGCGACGCGACGATCTTTCTCTCATCGGTCTGCCGCGGAATGGCCCTCATACGAAACCCGAGGGCGGGCGGGCGTGCGCGCGTGCAGCGTGCGTCCAGATCTAGCGCTATATAGCTACATACTTAGTTATCGCTATCACAGCCGCGATATGGCTCATATATGTAGAAAGAAATACACTTTCGGATCTGCGGCGTGTTGTGTGTTATCTCGTATCCGATACCCTTACCGTTCACGGCTTCCTCGCCGCGCTCCTAGTCTCCTCGCCCGTCGAGCAATGAGCGGCCGAGCTGCGGAGCGTACGGTAATTTGTAATAAACTGAACGCGAGTGGAACGTACCGCGCGCGATCGAGTTGAACGTTCGTTGTTTGGAAAATTGAATCAGTTTTATTCGCAGTCCGCTATATAACCCGATGAACAGAATCCCGAAAAGGGTATAAAATCGGGGAGAATGTCCGCCTGGAATAACGTGCTCATCGTACTACACGCATGAACGTATATAAATACGGCTGAATACCTTCGACGACGAACGTTACCTATTTCAGGCGGACATTCTCCCCGATTTTATACCAATTCTTTCACCTTTCCGTCCGTTGCGCGTACGCGTATACTTCGCTCGGAGAATGAACGAATGAATAAATGAATAAATAAATAAATAAATGAGGCAAAATGAATATGAAGATTCATACACCCAATATCGACGTACAGGTATATTATAAGGTACATCACACAATTTCTATCGGTCGAAACGAGCGGAGATTCATTCCTCTCTCCGCATTCGTTACTTTCATCATTCTGCGTGTATGATACCTATATAAATATTCTCATTTTTTATGCAGGGATTCCGCATGGATGATTAAAATTGCAACCTATATTATAGGTAGAAACATATAATATACCAATGCTGATATATCGTTTGTATGAATGCTGTATATATTGATGTACATGCGTACATATATACCTATCTCTGTACTATGGAATCGAAATCTAAACGCAGAGTACAGAAATGAAAAGTAATAGCAATGATACTCCTGGTAACGCGGATTCCCATTTATTATTCCATCACACACGACGACTTCTCGCGCTCTATATCACAATGCATATGGCTGCGGCGGCGGCGGCGCGGCGGTCGCTGCATGAAGAGAGGAGGGGTATATTTATTTTATCCAATTCTATGGGTATACCTACCCAGGTCTTCTACGGAGGAGTGCAGCGGCAGGATGGAATAAGGGCCGAGAGAACGAGAGAACGAGAGAACCAGAGAATGAGAGAAAGAGGTTGAGGTTGAGGTTGAGCAGGAGAGAAGCGTGCACCTGCATCACGGCCATAATTCAGTTTCCGATTCTCTACGCGCCAAGTGTACGATATATAGCTACATATAGGTGTCTACAGTAAGTGTAGGTATACACCTATACAGGTACATGTATTATACTTTGCTCATGTATCATCTACGTGTGCGCAGTGTAGTATACGAGGTAGTTCAGTTGCTCACATTGCCGCTGTAACGGCGGCATGGCAGCAGCGATAGCGTAGGTACGGTATACACTGCAGAGAGCCGCACGGGCAGACGTGCAGCCGACGACGATATCGTACCTGTGTACCTACACCTAACTACCGGACCCACCCCTCCGCTTCATTTGGGAATGAAGAGCCAATTTATTTACGATTAGTTCGAGTCCATCCGTGTATATCCGTACCCACTGTCATACCTATATAATATGAAACCCGGAGAGTTAGAAAGGCGACGAAAAACTAGAAGAGACTCGAGGATCATACAACTCGAATATGAATATACCAGAGAAATCTGTGTATAAAACAAAAATCCTAGGTACCTACCCTAGGTTAATGTACGTTTCATCAATGATATTATCGTCGTACGAACGGTTTCCGGCGAGTAGGTCGAGCGAAAGATAAAACGCTCGATTTTCGACGTTTCGACCATTACATAGTTTGGAACCGTCGTCGAAATTTTATTTTTAGAAGAAAAAGAAAACACGTTTGATCGACAATTTCGATAGACTTCGTGTTCCGGATACTCGTGTACCGGAAGACGAACGGGACGCAGTGCGAGTCGTCCGGTAGTGGAGGAATAGGAGGTTTAACCTCACGGCGCTTGTTTTCATCTTCTGATGCCGGCTTAAAACACGGTAAAAGGTCAAAACCGGCCACCAGGCCCAGTAATAAACCTACAAGACGAATCTTAAACCAACCGTTCTCATCTGCAGTCGGGCGGATGATTTATATACAGTGTATATTATCATTGATATCGATATTATTGGCGATCCTGTTGTTGTTATTATTATAACAACATAACCGATTCGTTTTTACATATATTATTTGCGTTCCGAAATCACGAGACTGAAATTAACGGCTGTAGATAGCGGCCAGATCGAGGCGCCGAAAAGCTTTCAAATTGCGTAATGTAGGTAATATATAATATCGTTTTTTTTATGCCTATATTTTGGCAAAAGTATCGGCTCCTCACGAGATTTGATCAAATTTGCAATATCGCTTTCCCCTGGTTTATTCTAATCCCGGTCCTACTATACGTTCAGCCGCTAACTCTGATCGCTATATAACTTCCAGGCTCATTTCGAAATGAACTCATTGTCAGACGGGATCGCGTAACGACTCGACGCACGGTTCAGTTTGTCTGAAATCCAATCCCCTGACTTTTCCCACCGGAAACAGAGAAAGAGAGAGAGAGAAAAAACAAACGGCAGTTTTTCCTGAACTTGATCGAAAAACTGCACACATAGCTTTTTTCTTGTTATATAGTATCTTTGTTCGTTTTCCGTTCAGTATAGGTATACTCGCGCGGAGATTGAATTTCACTTCACCCCGAATAATATAGATCTACATCCGATCGTTGAAGAGAACTGCGCATGTATGTACATACCTACTTCCCTGCGGATCAGAAGCGTGATTCTCGAAATTTATTTCTCGATTTTTCATTCCACCGGTTTTTCCCCTGGCTTTTCGTTTCGACGTCCGGTCGACGGTATATATATTACATCGAGCGTACGAAATATTGAAAGAAAAAATCGGTGAAAATCCTCGTGTCGCGTGAAGTGAACGAATATCTCCAGAGAAAAAGAAAGAGAGAAAGAAAAAAAAAGTAACCAACGGAAATAGATGAATAAGATTCGCGAACGCGTACGAAACGGAGTGATAAAATTAATGCGGTTTCGTAATCATCCGGTTGTACATACCTACACCTCACTACACGGCCTTTAACTGTTTAATAACTGACAACTGGAAAATAAATATAACAATATCGCGTATATTCGCACGTATCGCGATATCGGCATTATATAGTAGCGGGGGCTGCTGACCGATCGGCAAACTCATTGTCGATTCATTCGGTTCGATTCATTCACTATACTATACTAACTTCAACCTGCACGGCGCGGTGCGGCTGCTTGCATAACTCCCTCCTCGATCCACCGAACGCTTGCTTATACATATATGTATATAGTACGAGCAGATACTACATACTAAGATGCATTACCTATATACTATACCCGTGCCATTCATAAAACAGACTGGGATTTGAAACTTTTCGAAGAAGGATCGATGATGTTGAATCGAAGAGGAGTATAGAATGGGAAGATATTAGGCTGAAAATAATCCCCCCCGAAAAATGGAGATCTTCGATAACGGTATACTATTATATTCCACAAACAAGACTCGATTTTGCGATAATAATTAATACTGACGGTACAACAAACTTCGGTAGCCTCATACTATAATAGTTGAATAGACGAATATTATATTCAAATAACGAATCAGGGCATCAACTGTGAATAGATATTAAAAATATATACCATACATAATAAAATATATATACATATACCATATACGTATTACATAATGAATACTTGATCAGACAGTTGAGGCAACGAAACCGGAATTATTACGCAAATCGAATTATTATCATTGTTATCGCGACCGGCCGAATAATCGCAATGATCTACTACAGTTTTCTATATACGAGATAACGAAAGAGCAATCCAATACTTTATCATTTCGCTTCGAGGCTCGACGTCGATTGAATAGTAATAGTCATAATGATGGATAATATTAATGATAATCCTGACGACGATAACGTATACATAGTTGTAAAACGTTTAAACATATAATTGAATAAGCAAAATCGCGAATCCATACGAGAGAGAGAAAGAGAGGGAGAGCGGTAACAATAATGATGATAATAATATTGCGACGAAGAATCGCACGCATATACGTAGATAGGTTACTGCAATGCAAACGTTACGTAGAAATATAGGCACATGTATAAAAATATGTAGGCACTTGCAGTATATGCATCAGGTATATATGTACCTGTTTGCTACACATACTGTGTGGGCGATAGGTTGACGTGTGTGTGGATCGGTGAAGATAACCCAGTAACTTCTAAACTTAGAGGCAGTCTCCTCCTCCTCCTCCTCCTCCTCCTCCTCCTCCTTCTCTCTCTCTCTCTCTACTTCTCGCGCCCGCGCATAGTACAGATACATATATATACATATCGTAACGCCGCTGGTGTGCAGCATGCGTGCTGCAGTATATCTGCACAGGTTTGCATAACCGAGAGCATAACTTTCCAAATCTATGCACGAGCTTGGATTTCACTATATTACATTATAATATACTGTAATATTATATGTTAACGTACATCGTGTATCATGCAACCATCTAGGATCCACCGATACCGTGCGCCTGAATATCTGAACGTTCAAATGAACGAAACACACATATTTGGTTGTCCGGATGATTATGTATCATTATTCTAATCATTTTCATCTCGTCATAAATCTATATTCGTCGAATCGTCGTCGATATAACTGGCGTGAGAATAGATGAGAGAATGATTTTCAGCGATTTTTAGAACGAATAGGAACTTTTCAGGCACATCCTATTCTAGTTGATGCATGGACGAGGGCCATGGGCATAACGCTGTAGGTACCGCCTTCAACATTTCCCTACACACACAGCGATTTTAGTCTATCCCTGTACGTATGTACACTCGTGTTAATTCATGATTTCGCTCCGAAGTGGCGAGTTGCTCCGGAGGTAAGGCAGAGACCAATAAACGCGTCGCATTTGAATAGATTCGCAAATACCACGCGCTGATTGGTCTCTCTGCCTTACCCCCGGAGCGACTTACCGCAAGCGTAGCCAACTTCGGAGCGAAACCATTAATGAACGGGAGTGTACATTCGAAGAAGCACGAGCAGGGCATCCGATAGGCACCGGGAGAACGATTTACTCGTAGTTATTGAATGTAGTTTTGAATATGGCGAATCTTAGGTTCATTAACGGATAAGAAATCCGAGAGACATTCGTTAACGGTAACCAAACGCAAGTAGAGTCGTGAGGAATGGAGTTGCGTAGAGTCTCTCAAAACTCAAACTCGAACTCAATCGGCTTAACCTGACTCGATTAATTCCATCCAGCAGCTGAACTTGCATCCGTCAACTGTTGACAAATTGATTACACACATTCCATTCGCCATATCCATATGAAACTACCTTCGAATAAATGAGTTTATTTCTCGGCGAGTGGACGAAGATCACCGACGTTCCTAGAAATTGGGGGGGGGGGGGGGGGGGGGGGGAATATATCCAAGTTTCGAAATTGGAATATCAACAAGGTAGTTTAGGTACGTCATAATGCAACGAAGAACGCGGAGGAACGGTAATCGTAGTTTTTCTTGGAATTAAAATGCGCGAAGCTCCCCGAGCGAGAATAGGCATCTGGAATATATCGCATAATACCACACTGCGATCTAGATTCGAGCCAACAGTCGGACGATTTTATCGGTCACAAATTAAATAGAGCGTCGTGTACACGCATACAGTACCTACATATTGCGTTTTTCTACGATCGTAGGAATAGTAATTCATCACTATTTCCCCGTTTCGTAACAGAATGAGTTCCCTCCATAATATATTACATATAATGCGATAATATACTGATTTCGTGTTTTGTTAGTTCGTAATCGTAGATTCAACGCTCCTCGGCATCATCGTTCCTATTCTACTTCTAACTTTAATCTCGATGCAGGTTCCGTCCTTCGAAGTGAACATGCATATGTATCGTACCTGTACGATATACAGTCCAGGAGGGAGGAATGTACAACGATCACGAACGAAACGTGACAAACGAATGAACTGACGAATGGAAAACGGCGAATAAACAAATCGTTATTACCTTTTCGAGGGCTTCCATCGCCGTTTCAGTACCCCCAGCATCAGTAGGACGACGAGAAGAAGAGCGATGTAATATATTGTACGAGACACACGGAGCACAGGCGCAGGTAGCACAGTGAATGAGGAAGGAAAAAGAACGATTCTTATTCAGTTTGTCAATCGAATTATTAACATTCCCGTTCTCCTTTTTCTATTCCCTTCTCTCTATCCCCCTTCACTCTTTGTTTAGCATTCTACATTTTCACTGTTTAGTCTGACAGACCCGAAACTCACTTCACGGCGAAGCTTCGATCGAACAGATTTCAAGCCTTCAAAATCGAACGCCAAAGTACGGAATTATCATTTCACGAATACGTATTTTTCACTCTGGATAGACGCGCGGAGAGACGCGGCCAACTTCAGATCGCGCATACGTCTTCCGAGTTCCAGATTTAACTGTGCAGTCTTGTCAGTTTAGACGATATTGGATCAAACTCCATCCCAACGTTGTCAAAGAAACTTACGAAACGGAAGAAAACGAGTAGAAAAGCAGGAGGAGAAAACAAATGACGATCAACCATATTCTTATTCCGAAGAGATTTGATTCCGTTCGTTTATTCACTTGTTTTTAGTCATTTTTGTCTCTTTCGACTCTCGTTGCCGATATTCTGAGTTCGCTCAGTTTGTTCGCTCTCGTTTCGAGCTCCCCCCGAGCCGCGCACGATTAGAACCGAAGTAAACTGTGTGAACGAACGTGGATGTTGTTTTTGATGATCGCGAATACGTTAGAATTAAGCGCGACGCGCACGTACAACCTCCGTACGAGGAGACGACGCTCACCGGTGGCTCGTCGAGCTCAAACTAAACTAAACAGAGACGGGAGACACGCGCTTGCCGTTCTACTTCTGTCTCTCTTTCCCGCTCGGCTCCCTCCTCCGACGTAGCTGAAGTTGGCGGACGGAGTTAGCAGCCGGAGCGCGAGGCTCAGGGGCGAATAAGGAGACCCGGGGCCCCGGTTCTAGTATAGGATGAAATTCACGGCAAATTTTGTCTATCGCGTGCCTGTGCGGAATTAACGTGAAACGGATTCGTCAGATTGGTGGAAAGCGAACGAAACATCGCTTGAATTATTGGGGAAAATGTCATCCGGTGTTGACGGTCGACGGACCCCGTGACGGCGTGAGTCGAGTACTTTGCAGACGTAGATGAACGCTGGGAATTCGATGGGCAACAAAAATATCGTTCAACTTCTGCGTCGCAAGGCCCGGTCAATTGGAACGTGGGATAATGATTGAACGAGATGATAAACAATTGGCTGCAGCCACAGTTTGAAGTTATATGAAGTTTCAATCGTACTATTTTTGTAGATCGAAAGTTTCTCGATCAGCAAAATTTTCAACATCCTCGGGTCAAGCGTCGTTCATCCTGTCGTTCGATCGTTATTTTGTGAACAATTTAACGAGCCGTGCAAAGTAAACGTTGAATGATATTATTGCTGTCGATCGAATTCACGACATTCACCTAAATTTCCGAAGTACTTCAACCATGCGTCCGTCAATATTAGTACATGTACGTACTGTTCCGTTAATGAGACCCTCGTATAATGCGATTCGTTTAGTTTTTTATTCATTCCGGCATCGTTTCATCGATTTTCCATCAATCCAACGGATCCATTCCACGTTAGTTATGGGTGAGCGTATCGTAGATACGAGTTGCCAAAAATTGAATCACCAAGCAGTGTCGGGGCCCCGGTTACCCTATTCGCCCCTGGGCCGTGGGCTCAGGCCGCTAACTCCGGCTGCCAACTTCAGCTGCATGCTTCCCCCTCCCCCAGCCTCCGAACGTTGCCGTACTTATTCCATCGCTACGGTAGGCCGAAAGGTATATACGGAGCATATAGCGTATGACCGAGTCCACTATTCGCTGCGCGGTCCGCCAGCATCGTCGACGACTCGTTCTGGATCGATTTTTCTTTCCCTTTTCGTTTTTACTGCTTCGGAATAAAAGGAGGATCTCAATTTTCGGTCTCATGACCTACGGTGCGCGACGATTATCCGACGTCGTAGACGGATCACGTCTATCAAACCAAATTACAAGATTTAGGAATAATGCATATATATATATACAGGACATGTAACTTTTCATCTCTCGACGCTCACAATCGATTTTGGAAAAACAATTTATTTCTGATATGAATGGATGTTCGATCGGGATCGTGATCAGTTTGATTTTCTCTGAATAATTGACTCGAATATTCGGATCCTACTTTTCTTCTTTCTACTGCAGTAACCCGCGTGAGTAATGTACCTACGTAGGTATACCGCGCGCTATATTACAGTACATATACGGCTAATTAAATTGAAAGATGATGCATTTCCGTGTTCGCACTTTATTAATGCAAATAGGTAGGAATATATGTATATATACATGCTTATACATGTGCATATGCATGATATACGTATATATACACACGCCGCGGCGTCTTTAATTGCAATTAATATACCTACCGCGGGACAATTTGTGAAACCGGTTACCGCGTGCGTCTCTGCTGTATGTACAGATACAGATACAGTACACGTAGGTACGCATACACATGCGGACAGGTACAGATGCCTGCCTGCAGTGAATATTAGAGACGGGGAACGCCATGGAAAGTAAATAAGTATAAAGAACGACACGGTCTTGAAATTTGTTGGAATTGATTGCCGGGCAATGAAAATAACTCAGGACCCTAAGCGGTTGCTCCGCTGTTGATCTCGTCCGACCGTTTTTCGGAGCCATGCATGCGGAGGTTCGTGCAGTCCTCCGGAGCGCGGCACGATATCCGCCCGGTACCCGTACAGTGTATAATTCTGCAGTCCGCAACTCATTGTCGGCGGAAGAGGAGCGGATCTGAACGGGAACCGTGGCCGTGGTGAAATTGTGATACATATAATATTGATAAATATGAGACCTACCGCTCCGCGCTATTGTTCTTGCTCTGCAGGGCGCGTTATTTTTTAAGGGGATCTCCGGAGTTTCAGCCCAACCGAAAGTATCGCCAGACCGCATATTGCCCGGTCTCCGAAGAATGAAATTGATCGCTCTACGCCGGAGGTATCGAATGTAAACTGTTATAACTCGATATCCGTATAATAAAATACGAATTTCAACGATTTATTACGCGTCGTCGAGCCCGTGGTAAAAATTTGGATTCGTCTGTAGATATATTTACACCGGTGCCGTAGAAATCGAGTTTGCGTGTTGAGCTTACCGACGGTCCCGAAATTTTCGGGAATCTCGAACGAATCGAAATCCGAAAATTTTCGGTAAGTCCTGCTGAACCGTAAAACACGTTCGATGAATAGTTTCTAATGACGTGAGAGGCAGTCGTAACGAATATTCAATATTTCTGAGCAATAATTCATCCATTTCTGCTCAATTGATTGAACGAAGTCAGAGCTGGCACTTTGGTAGAGAGAAAAGTTTGAAGGCCTCGAAAGCTGTCGATCGGCTGGGGTCTGACTTCATTTTATGGAAATGGGCGTTTTCGAAATTGTCCGCAATTCCAATCGACAAGGTTCACCACCCGTCGAAATCCCAAGATATTCGGTAAAACCGGGAATTCGAGAATTTCCGAAGTCTTAGGATTTCCCAGATATTTCAGAAATTCCCGAAGGATTTCTGAAGTTTTCGGACAATCTGAAAATCTTCCGTTCACGAAAAACACTTCGGTGAAATTCCACATTTTGTTTCTCCGTGAAGAATTCATTTTTGGATGCACTATCGTCGCAAGAACGTCTTCAAACAACAAAAAATAAAAAATATTGCTCTTTCTGGCAAGAAACTTTTGATCGTATCTTTCATCGACAAACGTTGGAATCGATTGACCATTCTCATTCGAAAGTTACGAACATTTTCCAGTCAAGTGTTTACCTACTCCTGGAACTTTCAATTTTATAACGAACTCTTGTTGGTTCGAAGAGTCAGAAACGGCGCAGGATACGTAGCTACTAATTAAAAAGTTATTGTTAAATTTCAATTAGTTTCTTAACAATTCTGAGAGCTGGAGGATGCTGAGCTCCATGTGTATACATACCTACCTGCCCGTATTTCGAATTTTCAGGTAACAAAGCTATACCTACAAGGCAACCTGAGGTTCCAGTCTCGCAGCGCCCGCACTTGAAACGGCGTAGAAAACCGTCAAGTTTTTTGAGAGTATGTACTCGAGTTGCTAGATGCGCTCGAGCATTCTTCTTATCATACTTGACCTATCTTCTACGACTTCGACTTCTTCTTTTTCTTTTTCTTTTTCTTCGTCGTTACATGAGAGTATCATTCCGAATGATATCTCATGTGCTCGTATACGCTGCTGCCACGAAGATTTGAAAAAGACAGGAAAATCTCTGATTACAAAACTGCATCTGAAGCACGTTGAAGAATAAGAGGAGAAGTCGTCGCCGGATGGAAACCGAGAAAAATCTTCGCCAGAATCAATCCTTCGGAATGGAGTGAGAAGATCACCCGCGAAAAACTAGTTCATATATATTTTTATTTTTTGTTTTTCGTTTGTTCTCCAAAAAGAACGCGGAATGAGAAAAGGATTCACATTCATTTTCATCATTGCACGGTATAGTATCATCTGCTCGCGCAGGCCTCCGCGAAAGCTTACGTGTCCGCGCTAAAGGTGCAGCTGGAGTCCGACAAGAACCAGATGGTCAAGACCAACTAGCGGATCGAATAAAAGGACGAAAAGAAGGAAGATCGAGAGACAAGGTAAAAAGAGAAAGGAGAAATGTAGCGAAACGCTAATATGTAATAAGTATGTGGATGCTCGAATGCGCCTCGAATATCAATTTCCGTTCTCACTCTTCTCATTCTACCCTAGTATTTATTACAATAATCTTCGATATGCCATACGATTGCCGAAATACGGATTACATACGGATGTACGCGGAGCATACGGAACCCCAAACATTGCGAACAACGTGTTCGAAAAGTCGAAACTTAGTGAGTTTGATTAAAAACGAATGTGGTACCGGTCGCGATCGAACTGGTGACCTTCTGCGTGTGGAGCAGATTGGACTTGGCTTTTTCAAATCGAATTCTAAGGACTTTTGCTTGAGAAGTTTACTACGACAGAGTATATACTACAATTTACAATTCAAAATTTCGTTAAAAATATACGTGGTTCCGGCCGGGATCGAACTGGCGACCTTCTGCGTGTAAAGCAGACGTGATAACCGCTACACCACGGAACCCGTTGAAATTAGATGTCTTCATTATATAATTTCGTAAGCATTCTAGGTTATATCGATTTTGCCGAAAACGCAACTCTCGGTTGATCTGAAACAGCGTTCATCCTTCTCAGAACGGCAATCGGCATCCTTAATCATATTCTCGATATCACGATCGTTTCATATTTTCATTCCATCACAAAATCTCCTTCTTTATCGACGTTTCGTGCGATTGGGTCCTCGGTCGGTAAGGTACCGACACACGCTGTTTACCGTTAGGGTTAAAATACACGCCAATAGATGGCGAAGCTAACTATAACCCCGGGATGAATTGAAATTCGTGTAAATTCTGCGGCGTTACGACTTATGCTATCGCATAGAAGATATTGCGAAATTAGATATAAACATATGAACTGTACGACTAGAATGTCTAATGGCTCGATTTTTGTCTTGTGAACAATATCCGTAGCATAAATTGCGGCGAAATAAACGAATGTCAATGGGAAATGGATCCTCGTTCGAGCGGGAATTTTGAATTTCGATATAAGACGTAGGACTGTAACTCATTCCCGATCGGAATAGCAGCTCATTTGGTCGGTGAAAACAATGGATTAATGATCATACCTATACACGTATTTCTCATACTAATTTCTACGTGATTGAATCGTTAGAAAGGCATAGTCCGATAACGATCGGCTCGCTTGTATTCATCTTCGGACGTCTGACTTGGTGGCTAAAAGTATCGCTCGGTTGACTCAGTTATTCATTCATATCGAGATAAGGATTAGTCAGTATATCATTTAATCCACTCACATATATGCGATTAAGAGTTCGAAGAAATTCTATTTATTAATACATGTACACATCTTTTATCACGTTTTCGCCGGTGGAGTTATATTCCTTATTTTTCTGCATATTTTTCATTATTATTATCATCATCGTCATTATCATCGATATTGGTATTATTGGCCGCGCACTGTACAGTCTGTGAAAAGAAAGGAGAATCAACACACATCGCGGAAGGTATAATGGAAGGTATAGGTATATATAAAAAATGAAAAGCAAAAGATGCGAAAAATGAACGACATGCACGGAAAAAGTGATACCTATAGGTATACCTGTGTATCGCGGATGTGACGATAATAGGAAAGAAGTCGATTTAAGAAAGAAAAATAAGTTCCCTTCTACAGCTCCTCTGATGATTACGACTATTTGTGCGCCTACTGCATGTATATGATACGATCGTACAATGATATTGCGGTTGAGAATCGCGAAATAATATCAGCGCCATACAGGCACTCAGATAATGGACGAGATATTAAACCGATAGCGAGTTCGGATATTAGCGGAACAATATTATTGCTGGCACTGGAGTTGGGAAAGTGATCGGGAACAGTTAGGTCTTCCGTTATTGTATTATATGTGTGTATATTTACGCGCGGTATAGGTATACAATATGTATGTGTAAAACTTATCCGGCAGAATTAGGCTAGTATACATACACTCGAAACTGCAGATAGTCCGTAGTTGGGAAGTATATAATTGTTCTAATCATTTACCAAAAACAGGAAAATCTCTTGCGGTTACGCGATGGCGGATGACGGTGAAAATTTTGAAAATATACAAAGAATAAGAAAACACTTGAGCTCTCAGCCTCTACGTTTCGTTCACATTTTTTTCGCCGTTATATTGACCGTAAGTTAATTCCGAGTCGATATCGTTGACACTTTTCTCTCGATTAATGAATCTGAATATCAATTTGAAAAAGGGAAAAAAATATTCAAATTATACGGGAGAAAGAAATGAAATGAGAAGAACAGATGTTTTCCTCGTTTCCTTTTGTTTTTCTTTTTTTTGTTTTTTTGTTTTGTTTAGTTCTCGTTTTCGACTAATTGGATAATTTTCAAAATTTTCCACAGCTCTACGGAACGGCGATTCTTCTGGCGACAATTACAGTGAAATCAGAACTCTGTGATTACACGACGTTCCTTCATTACTACCTGGACAAACCAGTCGTCGTATTAATTCTCGGCTCCATAGTTCTAGTGGGTATTGGATGCCTTGGTATTATTTCTTCCGCGCAAAGTCTTTACCACGGAATTGTCACGGTGAGAAAGAACTCGCGAAGAGAATATAACTACGCGGGCGTCGATAATGCATATAAACACTCGGAGCAGCGATTAGGCGGCCGCGAAACCTGTGTCGTCAATTTTTGCCGTTTTTAGCCAATCGGAAAATCGGAAATCACTGAAACAATTGCCGTTCCGGGCTCCGAGTGTTCAGACGTCACGAATTCTTCCTATATATCTGTCATAGTATATTTACGAGTCTTTGTAAGAGACCGCTGGAGCCGCCGCATGGCAATCTAACCTAGCTAACATGAGGAATATTCATTTTTCATCAAATAATATTAACGTTTTGAAAGAATGACATACTCGGCCACTTTCTGCCATCATGATTAATGGAGTCTCGAAGTTTCATCGAAATCGATCAGATCGGTTGCGAAAATTAACGATTCTCGTTTTCGAGACGGTTCAGCTGTATGCAGTTGAGGCGGTATAGCTGCAATTTATACTGCACTCAAGATATATCAGGCGAATATCTTGATAGCCGGAGACGATGCTAGAAAAAGCTTTCTACAGATCTCGAATGGTTTCAAGGGGGGAAGATTAAGCCGTGCGTTGTGCCCCCCTCAAAACCCTTTAAGTTTTGTACAAAACTTTTTCTCCTATATTCTTCAGTTTTCGAGATGTTCGCGCGCGGCGATTGAAATGGACCACTCTTGTAGAATTAAATGTAACTATTCACGTGGTTTCTGCACTTTTCAGCTGTAATTTTCACCGATCAAATTTCGATTGCATAAAAATAACGAAAAAATTCCCTCATTCATTCATCGAACCATTGATCCCTCATAAATCATATCAGGCCTACCTGTGCATATTGTATAAAAATAACACGACACGTGTGTGGCATTGGATAACTCAAATTTCAAATTTGATCTAATTACATTTGATTACAGTTTGGAGTTCTCCTTTTCGGATTATCCATGTTCGAACTTACAATAGCAGCTGTTTTTTTAGCTCTTTCGAATTCGGCAGATAAATCAATTACAGAAGCTCTGAAAGCGCAGATGAATAATTACACCGAGTATACCGATGCCATGGATTACATTCAAGCAAATGTGAGTGGAAATATTTTTCACAATATTACATCGTACCCACATTTCACTTCGATACCCTTTTCGGTGTAACGTATTTACACACGTGTACCTATTCATGCAATCTGCTCTATGTTATCAGAAATTATTGTGAATATTGCAGCTCATTGAATTCCAATAATCGTCGTAATAACTAATGTTTGTTATTCAACGAAATTATCCGGCTCTACTTCATGCAAACGACTCGTTGTTCGAAAATATACCGCTTGAACAGTTTTCGGTTGTATACGGTCACTTTCAACCGAATTATAAACTATTTTCTAAATTTACGATGTCCGACCGTTCTAGACCACTTTCGACCGTTTAAGACGATTTTTTACCATTTTAGACCACTTCATACGTCGAGAATTTAAGGTACTTCAACATATAATATAGTACCATCGACTATTATAATCATAGTTAATTATTCCATAGCAAAAAAGAAATGGTCAAGCATGAGTAACTGTTAATTGCTGTTATGATCGTGAAATGAACGAAAATAAAAATACTAAAAAAATTATCCTCCCCGGCGGGGAATCGAACCCCGGTCTCCCGCGTGACAGGCGGGGATACTTACCACTATACTACCGAGGACTTGAAAACATTTGTTAATCATACAAAATTTATTATACTTGATAGTTGCAATGCTGCGGCATCAGCGATTTCACGGATTGGAATACGGTTTGGAAATACATTCCCGGATCCTGTTGCGGATCCGACAACCAGAGCGGTTGCGGACTCGCTGATATTCTGAATCTCAACGAAACTGGGTGTCATAAGGCCTTGAAAGATCTGATCTTTTATTTCATCGATTATCTCGTCATAATTTTGGGCGCTTTGGTCGCACTCGAGGTAATAAAAATAACCGGGAAATTACTCGTCGAAAAACGAATGAATTGGTTGAAAAATTGATCAAGTATTCAAGGAATCTATCGAATTATACGTGTATGAATACTATATCTATAGATCAGACGAATTTTACTCATTTCGAATTTACGGTGACGAAACTAAAATCGAAAATAGGCCGAAATGGAAAACAAATTATTATTCCGATGATGATATTTGATATTTGCTGTTTCGATTGCTGCCGCAGATAACGGCCATGGTGGTCACGTTTTTCCTCGTACGGGGAATGGTCGATTATGATCGTCAGAGAATCGCAGCGGGTTCCACGGAGAGAAGTGATCGCGGGCTATCGGACACCGAAGCTTCGGTTCAAGCGCGAAACCCTTTGGGTAACGCTTCCAGACCTCTTCCAACAGACGGAAAGTTGAATTATGAAGAATCGCAGCCGACTGCTACCGGTGTGCGCGGAAGTATAATCTGGAATCCCATCTACAGAGACTCTAATTCCTTTAATCATCATGGAAGGAATCAACTGCGGCATAAAATTGTCCCAACCGCTGTTCCGCGGCTACCTCGCGCTCACCGGAGGTTCCCCGTCGGATATTGAGCCAAAAAATTGAGAAGAAGTGAAACAGAAAAAGGTGGGGAAGAAATAAAGGACGAAATTTCTAGTGCAATAATAATCAGAGCTGATGGTGAGAATTTTCGGATTTTCTACGCAATAGTTATCATTTCGCATGCAATAATTGGTAGTGTATGTAAGCGATAATTTGCGCTTACTAGTGTTTAACTTATATTACGATTCTACGCAAATAATTATCGCCGCGATTGAGGGGGCATTTGCGCTGGCAATCTAACCTAGCTAACATAGAGAATATCTATTTTTCATCAAATTCGATCGATGTTTTGAGAAAATATTATACTTGGCCACCTGCTGCCATCATGCTGAACGAAGTTTCGAAGTTTCATCAAAATCGATCGAGTCGTTTGTGTAAATCTACGATTTCCGTTTTCGAAACGGTTTCTATACATTTGAGATAGTGAGTCCAAATTCTCCTCAATGGACGGATGCAGCAACGGATATAAGCGATAATATCTTCATTATTGACGCTGTTATATCACTGAAGAGGCGTAATGCCTGTTTTTCGAAATTCTAAATACACACAGTATTAGTTACTCGAGCATGTATATTTATTAGGGTTTTCCAAAATAGAAAAATTTCTATATATCAACGAGCTACTCCTGAAATAGTCAATTGAGGTGGAAAAAAAATTCTGTCAATTAAGGATGAGCATTTTCAGTCGAGTGGAAGATCGGACTCATTTGATTTTCAACTTTTTTCATTTTCATCGTATTCATGATCGGGATAATTGTTAGTAAACGAATTCTTTAATAGGATTTTCTTCAAGATTTTATTCAATTTTTGCTAAGTGGAACCGAGCAGGCGCACGGGCCGGCTCGCCCTCGCTGCGGCACTGCCCGAATTCGAACGGCTCTCACGGCCAAACGGTTCAACTCTGGCAATTTTCGATAAGTAGAATTCCGTGTGAAAATTAACGGGAAATTCAACGGGTGCGTTTGATACGGAACGCCCTGTATAGTGGTGAAGTAGAGAGTTGTGCAACTGCACGATGACTCATCCGATCGCAGTACACTTAATGGCAGAATGTTAATTCCTGTGGATTGACAGTATCATTATCTGAACCTATTTTTGTATTTTCTATATAATTAGAAGTATACATCGCGCATGTGGGCGCGTTGTACAAAAGATAATGCATACATGCCTCATTCGCATGGACGGGGGAAAAAAATGTTAAATTTACGTTTTCAGTTGTGAATATACGGCCAGCACTCGTTTGGAGTAAAATCTGCAGCAATTGTGTTAAGATTTACAAAGAATTTGCTCAGAGTTACAACATGTCATGTTGAGTTGACCACAATCGGTGCAGATTTTACTCCAAACGAGTGATGTCCGTATATTCAGCACTGAAAATGTGAATTTAACTTTTTTCTCTTTTCCGTGTGGTCTGTGAAAATATAAACGCCTGTAACCGTTGCACGACGAGTTTTGTGAATTCCTAATCAACGGTATGCCATCAGGCATGTGCGCGAGGATGTACATACATTATCGTCGGAATGGCATTTATTCGAAATATATGAAATAATGGGCAATGAATCATCGTTCATTCTACTGTACCTACGCCAGTTATTCTGTTTAAAAAAAAGGAAAATCAAAATGAGAATCGAAATGAAAAGCCAATCGTGACTGAATATCGATCCTGGTACATAGCATACACAGCCAGCCTACTGCATAGGGTTAAAAATCAATTATACATTCATAGGTACCTAAATATTGCGTTACGTAATAAATTATCATTCTTATACGTGCGGATTGATATATAGCTACCATATGAGTATAGTAATTAAAATTCTGTATATTTAGATTCACAATATACTCGAACGGTATATATTAGATTAGATTGGTATAGTTGATATTATTATAGCTACAGTAACGTGAATAAAGATATTGTATCATGCTTACATAAATACGCGTTGGGCGTACGTATGTCGGTATGTACACACATAACACATGTAATAATGGAACAATAATGATGATAATAGTAATGCCAATATAGCGTATTGCAATAAATGAACAAACAGTAATCCTAAATATCTTTATTTTAGGTCATATTGTATAATAAAGAAAATTGTAAATAATTCTTGATACACATAATTATGTATACAATATCTGCGTGTGTACAGTAGAGTGGTTTATATAATTCGGTATAGTATTATTATACGTTTGTTTCATTTGAATACGAATAATCATTGCTTTAAATTTTAACCATATTTGCGTATGTATAACTGGATGCGAATTAGATATGCTTCATATTTATTAGCTGTTACATGATGAATTATATAAATACTACAATTGGATATATCGCATGAATTTAGATGTATATATATACGTTGGAATGAAAATTTCGGGCGTAAAATCGTTCTATATAGCAATTGTAAAGTACACTTACATAATATTGTGTATGCATGTATATATATATTCTGGATATGAATATGCCTACGTGAGATGATGATTAATGAACTGCACCCTTTGCAGGTATAATATTATATAGGTAGTGTAATATATGTATATCAATAATTTATGTATGATTTATAAATTTGTCAATAAAACCAATATCTGTATCAAAAGATTGCAGATAATTTCTGCTTCCCGGTTACCGTAACATGCCAACGAGAAGCAGTTATCGGATATTACCATTGAGGTTGAATACCAACTAATTAATAGATCTACAGAGTGATTCAGTTCGACCTCCCGCGCGGGGAGGAGCCTGGATGACTGGTCGATTCAAATTTTCTCTAACTCGGAAACTATCGCTCCCGTAAAATTTTCACAGAGAAAATTTAGTCCTTGATTTTCGCGAAGGATCTTTTTATTCTTCAACTTTCGGGCTGTCATACTGAACCGCCCTGTGCAGCGATATTAATAAAATAAATAATTATATTCATTTCTCACGGCAGTAAGCAACTATGATAACCAAAATGTTTTTATTTTTTATTTTTCCTCCGCCTCTTCGTTTTCTTCTCTTCGTGACAAGATACAAGCTCATCCTCACTTGTCACCTTCTCGTTTTATCGCACTTGCCAAACAACAGGCTAGAATCACACCCGCGATCTGAAAAACGTTTGAAAGATAGAGAGAAAAAAAAAAAACACACTGAAAATCAGAATTGAGTTTACGGAGAAACATTTAAGTGGGGGGAAAAAGGCAAAATCACAAAAAAATTGTATTATGATGACGAAACGATCGCGAATCGATATGAAAAAATGTGAAAACCGGTTACAAATTTACCTCGACGAAGGCGATTCCTATTCCAACACCGATCAGAACCTTGGCTCCTTTCTCAACGCGCATTTCCAACTCCTGAAAACAACCCTTGTTGTACACCTCACGCCGTCCATTCAGTATGCACCTTGTACCGGGCTCGGCCATCATCACGCAACATGAATCGGGCAGGGTACCACCCTCGATAACTCTCGCTTCTTCCCAATCCTGAGGTCCGTCTACGCCGCAGCATTCGAGCTACAATATTGGAAATATTGGAATGAGAAATAAAAATTGATATAAAGGGGGGCCGAGAAATCGGAGCGAATACGATCATAATTTTCTTTTCCCGATACCGATTCTCGTTCAATTTCCTTTCTTTCCTAACTTCGCGCAAATCGGTAAAGTTTTGTCTATAGGTGGGCATATAGGTATGTCACAGGTAGCGCGCTCACCTTCTGCTGCACGTTGTCCCATGCCACTCTATCAGCGTCGGAATAATTCTTCATCGTCGTTTTCAGTGTGTCTTTCATAGCCATACTGAAATCGCTTCGGAATACGGCTGCCGCTATACCAACCGCCAATTCTACCGCGAATATTATTACCAAAGCTCCGGCAAACTAGAGAATCACATTTACATACGTACATTGAAATGAATTTTTCTTTCAAAAAATTAGGTGACAAATTTTCTCCCATTAGTAAATGAAATTTGTATAAAATTTCCTTGGCTTTTTTTTGTTTTTCTTTTTTGCAGTTTTATCTCGGATTGGGAATTTCCTATATCAGGTTTAACGCGGCAACTCACCGCGATCAGCATAGTATAATTTTCTTTGATAGCTCCATAGCAGCCCAAGAAAGCGATGAAGAATACGATCGAACCGGCGACTATGAGGACGACCGGTGGTGCGATTATTCTACCCTCTAAAAAGTGGCTGAACTCGCCGACATCGGAGAGAACCAAAGCACCGGCTACGATGATACCGATTCCAGATATCTGCAAAAAAATACATCGATCATTCGATAATTGTGTAACGATCAATTGTCATTGTGTGCGACGATAATCTGACGCAGGGCGATGCATTATCATAGCCACGACAGAGAAATTTCTTCGGCAGGACTGTGATGAGATTGTACATTTGAAAGATGAAAAAAATCGAATGAAATAAAATAAAATCAAAACCGACCACCGTTAGTATACAATCGGGAGAAATTTTTGTAAACAATGAAAAAACGTATATGTGAATGAATAAACTTCGAAAAATGTTTGCGTATAATATCCGCGTGGGTCTGGAGAAAACAGCGAAGAAATGTTTATAAAATCGCATCCCGTAAATCCACAAGGCAATTTTTTTGTTGGTTTCATTTTTTATTTTTTTGACAGCCGAGTGATAGCTTATACATATACATATGCGAACGAAGGAAGAAGAAACCGGAATGCAAAACTAAAGATTCGGGGGAAAAAGAAAGAAAGAAGAATTTCGTCATACTGCGATGCATTTGGCAGAGTTATACGTAGGTATATATATATATATACTATGTACATATAATAGCTGGTACTTACCGCAAAAATGAGATTGAAGAAAAATAGAATATATTTAATAACGTTCATCCCGCAGGACTCCATCGCGTCCGGTTTTTATATTCGGCTCTTCGTGTATACCTAAGTATAGTAATTTCATTGTATTTCATACGCATCGAACGTTTGAGAAAATCGGTACAGGGATGGGCGATAATTGAAAACGATTAATCACACACACGCGGCACAGTGGAGAATTTTCCCCAAAAACGTGGCAAAAACCCCAAGAGAAACATTCGTCGGTATGAAAACTGTAACAATATTATTTTCCCACGTTTTGGGATAAAATTTTCGACTGTGCACAGCGAGAGCGACTGACTCGAACCGATGATTTGAAAAGTTTGTACCGCTATGCAATATATATACGTGTAGGTATTTATTTAACTGCAAAGATCGCAGCCGATACACTTACGTATCCGACCCTATGTATACTGTATACTATGCGTTTACCGTGTACTATTTTTATCTTTAACCGCGCGTTTTATGAAAACGCGAATTCGTCCGTGCTCCGATGTAGTCGATTGGACGGTTCTTCGGACAATGCCGACGATGCGACGCCGGGGTCCCTGCCAGACTATCCTACGTCGTACGCAACTACGTCGAATAGAAATTTTAGGAACGAAAGAGAGAGTGTGAGTGCGAGTGTGTCTGAGGGAGAGAGAGAGAGAGAGAGAGAGAGAGAGAGAGAAATAGAAAAATGAAAAAAATGCAGAAAGGAAGAAAGTGAGTAAAAAAAAGCGTTCTTCGATCCAAATGTTAACAACCGAGGGTTAAACAACCGTCAGCCGATGGTTCTATTGGTTCTCTCAGCGCGACGCGCGCCTCGTTCCGAAACCTCATTGGACGAATTTATGCAACGCATTTGTGTTGAACTCCGTTGCTATGACCACCAACCCCCCGCGTAGCGTTAGACGGGGTTAAACCCTTAACCCCTTGCTGGTATACTATATATTGCTCCCACTCCATCATTCTCTTTCCACTGTCTCTCTCCGTTCTTTCTTTATCACTTTCTTTCGGTTTTCACTCTTTGTGTATTTCGCACGATAGAACTGATATAATCTACGGTGTACAGGTATGTATGTACTACAGTAGAGAGACACTGCAGTTATTACCACACGTAATGCGAAAGATTCAGTTTCATATGAGTCGATCGATCATTCGACCAGTCAATCGACTCCGATAATTGGAGACATTTTTTCGCTAATTCACCTGAAATTTTGTGCATTTTACCCGAATCCGCAATACGTTATACTGTAAAAATCTACAAAGAACGGATGGACATGGTAAGTTTCCAATTTTCCATAGCAGGATGTCTCTTCAATTCTGTACGTCTACGAATAGAACACTGTGACACTGCGATACTATGATACCATACAGTACGACCACACGAGACTGTAGATGTAGCTTTGATTACATGTCAGGATCGCGTGACGAGAATTATCCACCTACCGAGGACCTGGAGCGAAGACATCCTCGTATATGTAGCGAGTCTCTTACTGTTGTAGCTGCGAGCTTCGGGGGATGGTCATTATACGAAACTAGGAGGCGAGAAGAAACCAAAAACGAAAAGGAACGAGGAAAAAAGGCAATTATTTTTACAGGCTTCAGATATATATATAACCTATGTCGACTGTTCTCCTCTTTTTCCTGTGTTTCATTTTTCGAGTAATTACATAATAACTAGGGAAGCGGGAGGAAGACGAGATTAGCTTATCAGCTAGAACTTCGAAAAACTGATCGCAGTACACTTAATGGCAGAATGTTAATTCCTGTGGATTGACAGTATCATTATCTGAACCTATTTTTGTATTTTCTATATAATTAGAAGTATACACCGCGCATATGGGCGCGTTGTACAAAAGATAATGCACACATGCCTCATTCGCATGGACGGGGGAAAAAAATGTTAAATTTACGTTTTCAGTTGTGAATATACGGCCAGCACTCGTTTGGAGTAAAATCTGCAGCAATTGTGTTAAGATTTACAAAGAATTTGCTCATTGTCAGAGTTACAACATGTCATGTTGAGTTGACCGCAATCGGTGCAGATTTTACTCCAAACGAGTGATGTCCGTATATTCAGCACTGAAAATGCGAATTCAACTTTTTTCTCTTTTCCGTGTGGTCAGTGAAAATATAAACGCCTGTAACCGTTGCACGACGAGTTTTGTGAATTCCTAATCAACGGTATGCCATCAGGCATGTGCGCGAGGATGTATACATTATCGTCAGAATGGCATTTATTCGAAATATATGAAATAATGGGCAATGAATCGTCGTTCATTCTACTGTACCTACGCCAGTTATTCTGTTTAAAAAAAAGGAAAATCAAAATGAGAATCGAAATGAAAAGCCAATCGTGACTGAATATCGATCCTGGTACATAGCATACACAGCCAGCCTACTGCATAGGGTTAAAAATCAATTATACATTCATAGGTACCTAAATATTGCGTTACATAATAAATTATCATTCTTATACGTGCGGATTGATATATAGCTACCATATAAGTATAGTAATTAAAATTCTGTATATTTAGATTCACAATATACTCGAACGGTATATATTAGATTAGATTGGTATAGTTGATATTATTATAGCTACAGTAACGTGAATAAAGATATTGTATCATGCTTACATAAATACGCGTTGGGCGTACGTATGTCGGTATGTACACACATAACACATGTAATAATGGAACAATAATGATGATAATAGTAATGCCAATATAGCGTATTGCAATAAATGAACAAACAGTAATCCTAAATATCTTTATTTTAGGTCATATTGTATAATCAAGAAAATTGTAAATAATTCTTGATACACATAATTATGTATACAATATCTGCGTGTGTACAGTATAGTGGTTTATATAATTCGGTATAGTATTATTATACGTTTGTTTCATTTGAATACGAATAATCATTGCTTTAAATTTTAACCATATTTGCGTATGTATAACTGGATGCGAATTAGATATGCTTCATATTTATTAGCTGTTACATGATGAATTATATAAATACTACAATTGGATAAATCGCATGAATCTAGATGTATATAGAATCTAGATGTATATATATACGTTGGAATGAAAATTTCGGGCGTAAAATCGTTCTATATAGCAATTGTAAAGTACACTTACATAATATTGTGTATGCATGTATATATATATTCTGGATATGAATATGCCTACGTGAGATGATGATTAATGAACTGCACCCTTTGCAGGTATAATATTATATAGGTAGTGTATATATGTATATCCATAATTTATGTATGATTTATAAATTTGTCAATAAAACCATCATCTGTATCAAAAGATTGCAGATAATTTCTGCTTCCCGGTTACCGTAACATGCCAACGAGAAGCAGTTATCGGATATTACCATTGAGGTTGAATACCAACTAATTAATAGATCTACAGAGTGATTCAGTTCGACCTCCCGCGCGGGGAGGAGCCTGGATGACTGGTCGACTCAAATTTTCTCTAACTCGGAAACTATCGCTCCCGTAAAATTTTCACAGAGAAAATTTAGTCCTTGATTTTCGCGAAGGATCTTTTTATTCTTCAACTTTCGGGCTGTCATACTGAACCGCCCTGTGCAGCGATATTAATAAAATAAATAATTATATTCATTTCTCACGGCAGTAAGCAACTATGATAACCAAAATGTTTTTATTTTTTATTTTTCCTCCGCCTCTTCGTTTTCTTCTCTTCGTGACAAGATACAAGCTCATCCTCACTTGTCACCTTCTCGTTTTATCGCACTTGCCAAACAACAGGCTAGAATCACACCCGCGATCTGAAAAACGTTTGAAAGATAGAGAGAAAAAAAAAAAAACACACTGAAAATCAGAATTGAGTTTACGGAGAAACATTTAAGTGGGGGAAAAAAGGCAAAATCACAAAAAAATTGTATTATGATGACGAAACGATCGCGAATCGATATGAAAAAATGTGAAAATCGGTTACAAATTTACCTCGACGAAGGCGATTCCTATTCCAACACCGATCAGAACCTTGGCTCCTTTCTCAACGCGCATTTCCAACTCCTGAAAACAACCCTTGTTGTACACCTCACGCCGTCCATTCAGTATGCACCTTGTACCGGGCTCGGCCATCATCACGCAACATGAATCGGGCAGGGTACCACCCTCGATAACTCTCGCTTCTTCCCAATCCTGAGGTCCGTCTACGCCGCAGCATTCGAGCTACAATATTGGAAATATTGGAATGAGAAATAAAAATTGATATAAAGGGGGGCCGAGAAATCGGAGCGAATACGATCATAATTTTCTTTTCCCGATACCGATTCTCGTTCAATTTCCTTTCTTTCCTAACTTCGCGCAAATCGGTAAAGTTTTGTCTATAGGTGGGCATATAGGTATGTCACAGGTAGCGCGCTCACCTTCTGCTGCACGTTGTCCCATGCCACTCTATCAGCGTCGGAATAATTCTTCATCGTCGTTTTCAGGGTGTCTTTCATAGCCATACTGAAATCGCTTCGGAATACGGCTGCCGCTATACCAACCGCCAATTCTACCGCGAATATTATTACCAAAGCTCCGGCAAACTAGAGAATCACATTTACATACGTACATTGAAATGAATTTTTCTTTCAAAAAATTAGGTGACAAATTTTCTCCCATTAGTAGATGAAATTTGTATAAAATTTTCTTGGCTTTTTTTTGTTTTTCTTTTTTGCAATTTTATCTCGGATTGGGAATTTCCTATATCAGGTTTAACGCGGCAACTCACCGCGATCAGCATAGTATAATTTTCTTTGATAGCTCCATAGCAGCCCAAGAAAGCGATGAAGAATACGATCGAACCGGCGACTATGAGGACGACCGGTGGTGCGATTATTCTACCCTCTAAAAAGTGGCTGAACTCGCCGACATCGGAGAGAACCAAAGCACCGGCTACGATGATACCGATTCCAGATATCTGCAAAAAAATACATCGATCATTCGATAATTGTGTAACGATCAATTGTCATTGTGTGCGACGATAATCTGACGCAGGGTGATGCATTATCATAGCCACGACAGAGAAATTTCTTCGGCAGGACTGTGATGAGATTGTACATTTGAAAGATGAAAAAAATCGAATGAAATAAAATAAAATCAAAACCGACCACCGTTAGTATACAATCGGGAGAAATTTTTGTAGACAATGAAAAAACGTATATGTGAATGAATAAACTTCGAAAAATGTTTGCGTATAATATCCGCGTGGGTCTGGAGAAAACAGCGAAGAAATGTTTATAAAATCGCATCCCGTAAATCCACAAGGCAATTTTTTTGTTGGTTTCATTTTTTATTTTTTTGACAGCCGAGTGATAGCTTATACATATACATATGCGAACGAAGGAAGAAGAAACCGGAATGCAAAACTAAAGATTCGGGGGAAAAAGAAAGAAAGAAGAATTTCGTCATACTGCGATGCATTTGGCAGAGTTATACGTAGGTATATATATATATATACTATGTACATATAATAGCTGGTACTTACCGCAAAAATGAGATTGAAGAAAAATAGAATATATTTAATAACGTTCATCCCGCAGGACTCCATCGCGTCCGGTTTTTATATTCGGCTCTTCGTGTATACCTAAGTATAGTAATTTCATTGTATTTCATACGCATCGAACGTTTGAGAAAATCGGTACAGGGATGGGCGATAATTGAAAACGATTAATCACACACACGCGGCACAGTGGAGAATTTTCCCCAAAAACGTGGCAAAAACCCCAAGAGAAACATTCGTCGGTATGAAAACTGTAACAATATTATTTTCCCACGTTTTAGGATAAAATTTTCGACTGTGCACAGCGAGAGCGACTGACTCGAACCGATGATTTGAAAAGTTTGTACCGCTATGCAATATATATACGTGTAGGTATTTATTTAACTGCAAAGATCGCAGCCGATACACTTACGTATCCGACCCTAGACTGTATACTGTATACTATGCGTTTACCGTGTACTATTTTTATCTTTAACCGCGCGTTTTATGAAAACGCGAATTCGTCCGTGCTCCGATGTAGTCGATTGGACGGTTCTTCGGACAATGCCGACGATGCGACGCCGGGGTCCCTGCCAGACTATCCTACGTCGTACGCAACTACGTCGAATAGAAATTTTAGGAACGAAAGAGAGAGTGCGAGTGCGAGTGTGTCCGAGGGAGAGAGAGAGAGAGAGAGAGAGAGAGAGAGAGAGAAATAGAAAAATGAAAAAAATGCAGAAAGGAAGAAAGTGAGTAAAAAAAAGCGTTCTTCGATCCAAATGTTAACAACCGAGGGTTAAACAACCGGCAGCCGATGGTTCTATTGGTTCTCTTAGCGCGACGCGCGCCTCGTTCCGAAACCTCATTGGACGAATTTATGCAACGCATTTGTGTTGAACTCCGTTGCTATGACCACCAACCCCCCGCGTAGCGTTAGACGGGGTTAAACCCTTAACCCCTTGCTGGTATACTATATATTGCTCCCACTCCATCATTCTCTTACCACTGTCTCTCTCCGTTCTTTCTTTATCTCTTTCTTTCGGTTTTCACTCTCTGTGTATTTCGCACGATAGAACTGATATAATCTACGGTGTACAGGTATGTATGTAGTACTACAGTAGAGAGACACTGCAGTTATTACCACACGTAATGCGAAAAATTCAGTTTCATATGAGTCGATCGATCATTCGACCAGTCAATCGATTCCGATAATTGGAGACATTTTTTCGCTAATTCACCTGAAATTTTGTGCATTTTACCCGAATCCGCAATACGTTATACTGTAAAAATCTACAAAGAACGGATGGACATGCAAGTTTCCAATTTTCCATAGCAGGATGTCTCTTCAATTCTGTACGTCTACGAATAGAACACTGTGACACTGCGATACTATGATACCATACAGTACGACCACACGAGACTGTAGCTTTGATTACATGTCAGGATCGCGTGACGAGAATTATCCACCTACCGAGGACCTGGAGCGAAGACATCCTCGTATATGTAGCGAGTCTCTTACTGTTGTAGCTGCGAGCTTCGGGGGATGGTCATTATACGAAACTAGAAGGCGAGAAGAAACCAAAAACGAAAAGGAACGAGGAAAAAAGGCAATTATTTTTACAGGCTTCAGATATATATATATAACCTATGTCGACTGTTCTCCTCTTTTTCCTGTGTTTCATTTTTCGAGTAATTACATAATAACTAGGGAAGCGGGAGGAAGACGAGATTAGCTTATCAGATGGGAAAGTCTAATTACGGTAAAAAGTCTCTCATGTAAAAATAGCGCTGTATGTATACACACATAGATATAGGTACGACTTTATATCGCATGGTACAGAGTCTTTCCGCAATAATCACGATCTGCAGATAGAAGGTATATACCCATCATGCGAAATATGCGCCGATAAAGTGGAAGAAGGAGAAGACAAATTTTCTAGCTGTCCTGTATGTGTGGGAAAACCAGCTAGGATATGCATCCGTGTTATAGAAGTCGCAGATCTTTACTCACCGAGACAATTAGCTGGGTGACGACTCTTATTTTTCGCTAGAGGTCCTTTCGAAGGTCAGACACTACGTCGCGGGACGTCGCGGGACGTCGCGGCGCGGCGTCGCAGCGAATCCGCACTCTGCACCCGACGCGACGCTATACGGTACGCTTGTGCAGGAAGCTGCATTCGATCATAGGAAGCGAGGATTAAAGTGGATAGAGTTATCTATACGTAAATTTCCGCGCTGTAATGTGACGATTCTAAATACCAGACCGGTTCAGAAGAAAAAATAATTTTCTTCAGCTGCTGCTTCGAAAAACTGTTGTTTGTGGCGAAAGAAGAATTCTCGCTCAAGCTGAGCTCAATCGGGCGATATTTAGGGATACCGCTTTTCAATTTTCGATTCACCTTTGAATAACACGTAAAAAGTGCGAACCTAGATTCTTTGCTGAATTCCACTCAAGCCTGGCCATTTTCCAGAGAGCAATTGCAGTTTAATATGAATTCTCTAGATTTTTGCGAATTTCAGAGATAACTCAGAAAATATTCAAAATATCGAAATATTTCGGGAGGAGTTATTTGTAGGAAATAAAATTTCCTATGAAATATGTCCCGCAATATTTCGTTGAACATCACATATTTCGAAAGACGAATCGACTTGAGTGTGAACTCGATCTTAATTTTTCCAGATTTTTGGGTCAAATCGAATCGAGATTCGAGAAAATGTCAAGACTTCTTTTTAAGGAGGTCGGAAAGCTGAAACCACAGTTTATTGTTAATGGTGTCAACCAGTATAATCGTACATTGAATATTCATAACAATCGTTTACTCGTCAACTACGGGAACAGGCCTAAGAATCCTTGGAAAGAAAATTTGAAAATTATAAACAAATGACGGGGTATAGATGTTTCACAACAAAGTGCTTCAAAACGTGGAAAAGTCTATTGGAAACGGTCGAATTCATTCTAAGTTTGCTTTTTCTTGTCCGAAAAACTATTTCCAACAATTTTGCCGTGACATAATTTTGATTTTCTCATTTAATAGCCGAATATTGCTATTTGATACTCAAAATCGATATCAATGGAATCCTGAAAAATCTAAAATTCAGTAATAAAACATTATTAAAAAATTGCGTGTCGATGAAATTGTCGGGAATAGGTTTTTAAACAAAAGAAGCCAACTTAGAATGAGCTCGACCGATTCCAACCGATTTTTCTACGTTTTAAAGCGCTTTAACGTAAAACATTTGTAGCTCGAAATTGGTCCATCATTTTTAAACTTTGTTTGAACAAATTTCGAGCCCTGTTTTCTAGTTGACGAGTACACGATTGCTACGAATATTCGATGTACTACTATTGCTCAACTCCTCAGCCTCCTCAAAGAAGACTGAATTCCAATCTAGGTTCGCATTTTTTTCGTGTTATTAGATGTAAAATCGAAAACCAAAAGCACGACCTCTAAACATTGTCCGAACGAGCTCAGCTCGAGCAAGAATTGTTTTTTCGCCACGAACAACAATTTTTTGAGGTAGCAACGGAAAATAAAATTTTCTGTTTCGGACCGGTCTAGTACATGCATACAAAATGGAATTCCGAAATTCTTCTTAAGACTCGGCATATGTTCTACAAATTTTGCATAAATTTTCCTCTCGTCATATTTTTGGTTTTATTTTTTCTTCGCATTTTGATCAAATTCACACATATCATTCATCGCATACGTATGTTGGTAATTTTTTTCTGTAAATATACCTAATGCGAGCTTTCATTGGAGTTCGTTTGAGCTCGAAAATTGCACAAACCGAGCCACACGGAATTTGCGACGAACACACACCAAGTCGGGTATCATAAACTCGGGCATTGATTGCTGTATATAGGTATACCTTATAACTTATAGCTCGTACCTTAGGCTGCAGACTGTGGGCTGTATACATTGTGGCTTGTGCCTATGTACTCTAATCGAGGTCAGAGTTCAGCGTTCGAAATACTGACCATTTGCATATCTTCGTAGACGTAATCGTGCATGCGAATCGGGGGTTGTGCCGGCGTGTCGTTAATTTTGCGAAGTAAGTAAAGAGTAGGAACGGAAAGGAAGGAAATAAGGTTTAAAAAAATAGACGAAAATGCGCGAAGAGAACGAAATTTAGCAAAAATGAAGGAAATCAAAATCTGAACGTCGAAAAAATCCGCAAAAATATATACATCTGCTAGTTCTGAACCGATTCGGCAGGAATCCATCGGGTCGGAAAAAGATCTAGTATAGCTTCCTGTCGGGTTTCCCGAAAATTTTGGAAACTCCCGAAATTCGGGTTTCGCGGATATTTCGGGATTTGGCAAAGTTCCGAGATAAGAAATGAAAACAAAAAACTCGCTACGGCTTGCAGTCGACAGCTTGTCACCCGCGTGGATTCGATTTGCCAAAAATTCCAATTTCCGTAAAAATCGAGTCAGACTCCAGTCGATCAACAGCTTTCGAGGTCTCCAAACTTTTCTTTCTATCGAAGGACCAGCTCTGGCATTTTCATATCAATTGAGCAGAAACAGCCAAATTATTCCACAGGAATATTGAATATTGGTTAGTTAGGACTATAACTTTTTACGATATGAGAAACTATTTATACTGACCATTTTCCCGATTTCCCGAGATTTAACGAAAATTTTCAGATTTTTATCTTTTCGCGATTCTCGGCTAGTCCGGCTAGTTTCACGACGACTTCAAAATTCCGGAACACTCCGAAATTGCGGAAAATTTCCGAATCCCGGAAAACCTTGATTCGATGTAAACCCGTTCCGAAGCCGAACGCGGTGAACCGAGCTCACAGCATTATGATCTACCAAATAATGGACGGCGATCATTGATCAAAATTTGAGTTCAATTGAATATCATACTGACATCGAGAAGGCTAATTTGATTTTTCGAAATGTGGAAGTCCCGGGAATTTTCGTCAGTTGTGAAAACCGCAGCTGTCGAATTCGTCTGCCGCCGTCGACCGCTAGCTATTAGGTATCCGAATGAAATATTAATACATTCCGAATAACTGATTCTGAGCGTATTTTCTGATATCATGAAATAGGTCAGTTCGTTCAACTTTCGTACGGACTTCTTCTTCGGACTATACGTTCGCCCATTACGGACCTGCGAAACCGACGCGACGCAGCTGTGTAGCTCCTGGTGAGTATCGTTTTTATACAGTATCGTATAGTGTCACGCACGATTTTCTATATTATGTACCTGTATTAGTACCTACATGCCTACCTATATTACGTATCGAGTATATCTTCCACATAAATTGTAACGCTGTATATACACGATATGTATAATGCGCGAACAGGATTCGTGCGGGCGCGAATTAACCTTTCCCTTCCCCTTCCGCTCCTCCGGTAGCAAATCAACCCTTTCTGTTTCCATACGTCAAGAAAACTTTGGGGTGAAATCCTCGCGAGGTCGATATATACCAACGCGACAAGAATGACGGAAGGTACGGCGACGTATAATTTTCGAAAAACAAACTCTGAGGAAGATCTTCGTCTTTGTATTTCGTTTTTCGTCATCTGAGGAATCCCCGACGCGACACCCGAACCCGGGAATACAAAAATCGATTTAATTTTCGTCAAAATTTGTCTTTCGAAATGGGTATATTTTTCGACGAGGGGCGAACGTTCGTCGGGACGGCTTCGGAGGCCCCATATATGTATGTTAATGTCTACCCACTCGTACACGAGAATTGAAGAAGGGGAGTAACTGTAATGTAATTATATGTTCATGATTGATTATCAATACTGCCAATCCAATAATTCATACTCTCAGTGCATGAAACACGTAAATATTTATTCGTTTCCTCATTTCGAATAATTGCAACGCGTGACAATTACAACGATTACAACAACCGTGACGTAATTAGTATGTATTTACCTGTAAATTATGCCGTAATTCGTTGCGGTAGGTATATACCATATACATATAGGCATGAGTACACGCTCTTGTAAATAATATAATACTGTATATATACAGGTATACATAGACTCTCGTTTAATTTTCTAATCGCAATGAACAACACTGACAATAATCATGATAATAATACGCTCGATTTGCAAACAAATTTGTCAAATTTCGGTATATATATATACATATACGTTATACATAGTATAGGTGACGTACGACATATGACACGCTGTAACAGTGTGAAAGGTATATAGGTATATATATATAATATTGCGTGAGTAATATATGAGTAGAATTAACGTTATTGGTCACATAAAATTCAATGAGGTTATGTCATTGGTATGTATATACCTATACTCGAGTAATTTGCACAAAATTATACTCGAGAAAATGTAGAACGATCGTCGTTACGGCTTGAAGGCTGTGCAACGCGACGGCATATTATCTATATAGTCGCTGCGACGACGCAGATCTTGCATCTTCGTTCGACCGGCGATCTATGAGAACGTAGAGGATGCCGATCGATCGATATTCCGAAGTGTTTTCTTAACAATAAATAAAGCAATACGCAACATTTTAAGTGAATGCAGGTGAAACAGCATCAGGTGGCCATTATCGTATGAATCTTGACTAGGAATTCCAGAATTACACACGTTATAGGTAAGGTAATAATACGAATATTATTAATAATAATAAATAATAATAATAACAATAAGTTAAACGGTGAAGTTGGATATACAGTATATTATGGCAGGAATGAATAAAGCGGTGAAATGGTGGTTTTCTCTGTTCTCGATTCACATTTTTCTTCTTCCTTCTCGAGAATGCAGGGAGAGAGGGAACGTATAGAAATCCCACCGAAAATTGAACAAAACTGAAAGGTGATAATGGTAATTGTTACAGATCGGGGATTTCACTCGGTTGGGATAATTTCACGTTGCAGAAAAGCGAGGGCCATGATAATCGAAGATGCGGCGAAGATCGTAGAACCTGACCAAGTCGTGAGAGACCCGGCTGAAGTTGCGAAAAAACTATCCACCGGTGACCTGGCGAATATAGAAACATGTATATACTTAGGCACTCAGTTTGTCAGGTTGTATAAGGAATATATATACACCATAAAGAGAGATCGATAAGTCGCGCGTTTGGCTTAACTGGGTTAACTTCTCGTAACGAGACAATGGCACGCAGGTATGTATAACACGGAACATTTATACCAGACGTACGCGTGTATATATACACGTATACTTCGCGGACGGTTTTGCCCCAATTGTTTTCTGGTTGGGCAATATCGGACAATTTACTTTGACCACCACTGAACGCCGACGGCAGCGCCGCGCCGGTCAAGTGCCAGTGAATGGAAGTAACCGCACGATCTTCTGCTATATAGTGTCCGATCTCCGAATCTCCGATGACAGTTCAATACCGATACCTAACCTCGTAATCTATTTCGTAGCTGTATTTTCCTATACAACGAGTATTTATTATTCATTGAACAACAATTTTCTGAACGATCATCACTTTCGAATGACAACTTTCGATTTGCCGAAACAGATTGCGAGGTTAGGTATCGGTATTGAACTGTCATCGGAGACTCGGAGATCGGACACTGGACAGCAGAAGATCGTGCGGTTGCTTCCATTCACTGGCACTTGACCGGCGCTGACGTCAGCGTTCAGTGGTGGTCAAAATAAATTGTCTGATATTGCCCAACCAGAAGCGAATCAACCGCAGTAAGTATACATGAATATCCTCCTAGCATTATACACAATCGAACGCGAGGGGTCGATGCACCCGCGACCAAAAACATGAATAATATTATTAATAACAACGATGATGATAAATTGGTCAGACAAGAGGAAAAACGAAGAAAGATAAAGAGAGAGGATAACAGAAAAAAAAGAGAAGAAAATATCAACACTTCTTGCTATTTTTCAATCTTTTTTTTCCACTCTATTGCTCTTTTCGTTCATATATCTATAGGTAGTATAATTGAAGGTGTCGATCGTTTGTAATTCGTGATAAGCATACCAGGTACGCGATGAGTCAGAGAAGAGGCTCAATATTTTTGCTTTTTCATTTTCTCATTTTGTACCTTTCTTCAACGATTTTCATAACGAAATATGTACCTCGTAATTTTTTCGTTTCGTTTTCTTCCTATACTCAATTGATTATAATCATTCATGCGCCTTCTTCCCTCTTTCTCTCTCTCTTTCTCCGTCTTTCTTTCTTTCTCTTTTTTTGTTCGTACTTTTTTATGGAAATCGATGTTCATTCAAAACTATACTGTGTTGTACAGATAGCTACCGAGATATTTGCAGAACGATATATAGGCATCACACGAGCTTGACATTTTCGTTGGAGCAAATAGGTATCTAATATATATATATATATATGCGGTGTGTACGTATATATGCATGTATGTATGTAAGTGAGTATATACATAGTATTCTACATCTATAGATACTATTCGAACTCACATTCATACGCCAAATCGATAATCTTGAAAACCAGGCCAAACACGCCGTACGTGGGTATACGTATATACTAGTACGTATTATACTAAAAGGTACATACGTACGTACGTATGCACGTACGTGCATATGTATATAAGCTCGGGGGCTGATTGCGGTTTGTTCGGTGCATATTGATTTTCACCGATAACGAGAACTAAAATGAAAATGAAGAAAGACGAAAAAATCGAAGCTGGGAATTCTCACTGCGATCGGCCAATTGCGAGGGGCTATTCACCCGCTGGAATCGCTGAGCACTGCGGGAAAAAATGACTCTGGAATAATATCGTCGTGGAATTGGAATCATCGAAATCGGTGCGAGATTCTGTCGATCGTAATGATACGCTTGAGATCGACAAAAGTGAACCGAGTTGCTTCCGGTTGGCTTGCACGAAAATCACCGGAAAATATGCATGGTAGACATTCTGAAAAATCGCGTGCGCAATCACCTGAAATCGGTTGGGATCATTGGAACCGCTCGTCGCTCGAGCCGTAAGTGCGACGGGCCCGCGGCAAGTCGGTTTCTAAAAACATCCATTTTCGTATTTATTGCGTATTACAATTATCCGAGTACCGATCCAGCCGATCGATGGATGAATATACTCGTAGGTACGACCTACAGTTATATCACGTGCTCGTGTGTCGGATACGAGGGGTTTTTCACTCGGGGATCGAGCGACGAGAGATTTCATGCTATTTCACACGATTACAAATCATCCTTAACGATCTCAAGCGATTTCGAACCGTCGCGTCGCACACGCGATTCCGAAATTCCTCTGGGCGCATTTCCCCGCGATTTTCATATTTATGAATCAACCGGGATTCGCCAAATTTTTGACGATTTCGAGCAATTCCTACGGATAAAATCCTGCGTCGATTTCACTGTTTCCAAGGTAAGAATTCCACGATTATGAGCGATTTCCAAACCGGTTTCGCACTACTCGTCCACTGAGTGCTGGTTCGCGATTTTGGCAAGTGAATTATAGCCCCTCGTCGGTATGATACAGATTCAAAATATACGTTTATAGTATGCGTTCGAAATACGAATAGTTTATCACGGATCGTGTCTGCGTAGGACCTGAGTAGCTCTGTAGTCTGACAATGAGTATGGAGCGTTAATTGAACGAGTAAATATGAATATTCTTGAACATATCGAGTCTTCTCGATCTCATTGTCGGTCTGCGACGCATTGCAACGATATTCATGCACGCGAGTCATATTCCAGCCAATAGTTGTAGGCGAAAGTTGTTTCTGTGATGAGTCCACGGGCATCAGCTGAACCTGCGCCAGTTATGATCGTTCGCCGGCGTGAAATAACATCGGGAAAAAGAACCCGGTTTTCATCGTCGCTATCATGTTGAGAATTTCACGAGAAGACAAAGAGAGAAGAAAATGAAGAAGAAAATCGAGAAATATGGAAATTTGAAACCCAGAAAAATCGGTAACAAAAAACGATGGGAAAATATCCAGAACGATAATTCTACGAGCAGATATAGAGGAAAAATAAGAGAAATCTCCGACCCAACTAATCCTGCGGATATAGTAGACTGAAGAAATTCAATATCTGCATCCATCCGTCTGTTTCTTTTTCTTGTTATGTACAATTTATTTACCAATCAACACACAAGCATTTGGTTACCTTGGTACGTATAGATATGTAGGCATGTATATATGTGCTGGCACAGCGGAGTAGTAAATATAAAAAAACTCGAGATCCTCATCTGCTACATGAATAGTAGTAGTGAAAAAAAGTAGTCACAGTTATGGTTATAATTGGGATGAAATTCTCGTGGATCCAGTTTCGTTGGATCTCCTAGTGTATACACACTCGAACAACGCCTGACGAGACTATACCAATTATTTTCATCAAAGTTGACCGTGCGAATGAAATTTTTAGCAATTTTTAGGGGCCTCGACTTGCAGACCGCCGAACAGATTTTCTCGCACCGAAGAATTATAGCCGAAGAATTGCTAAAAATTTGCTTCGCGCGGTCAATTTTCAACTCCCGTCATACAACGATCGAATTACTATGTATTTCGTGTAATTGCAGTATTATGCTTGAGGTATATATATATATCTGTATATAGGTATAGGTATGTTTCCATGTAATGCGTAGGTATATATATATGTACGCATATAGGTAATAATGTCGAGTGATGACCTACAGGATGCCGATAACACCGCAGGCGGCACGATCTCCCGCGTTTCCGGTCGTTGTCGAAAGCTGGTGACTCTTTCTACCCAAGTCGTCTTCGTCGGCGTGTACGACGATGGTACGTCCCAAAACGCTGTATTTGCCAGCCAGTGATATCTTGCTGTCAACGATGTTGATGTTCGCAATACCGTCTTTGTCCGCTACGATGTTACCCAGGTCTCCGGCGTGCCTCTCTTCGTCTGTAGGAGCGCCGTGGGTGAACTGAGAAAACATTCGATATTGATTCCCGAGTGAGGAATGAAGGAGGAGAGAAGATGGTCTGTGTCGCCACAAACGGAACGCGAAGCAATTACTCACGCCATCGGGGTTGAAATGTCCGAGAGCGGAGAGACACCCGTTGCTCAAATCCCCGGTTTGATGAACGTGGAAACCGTGGAGGCCTTCGGTGAGTCCACGTAATATTCCAGTTACGACGACCGGACCTCCGGCGGTAGTTTGGGTCAATTTAATGTCACCGGTAACGTTGTATTTGTCGGTATTGAGAGACATCAGATGCGCAACGCCGACGAGTTCCGGGTCCTGTTAATTTTCATAGGAATATAGAAAGAGGGAAAGATGACAATGGCAAATTTTCCACGATAAATGTTTCCCCCAAAACGCGCCAATTCTTATCCCAAATCCAAACGGTGAGGAGACGAACGAAAAATGAGCTGCAGGATATGTAATATTTCGCCGATGGCATTGCAGGTAGCTCTTGTTAACCTGCGCCGCGAAATTTTCCTAGCAGCAAAACTTTTTTTTTGTACATTTGTTTTCGATTTATGGTCGTTAGAGTAAAATTGGATTGGATTGGATGAATAGCTCGATAACTACAATCCACTTCCAGTAAAGTGCTTGCTATGCGGTCCTGCTCGAATGGAACATTATCACCGAAGTTTCGTGGCGCTAGAAACCGAATCGTTTCTAATTCGCATCTATATACATGCCGTACCGATACTGACCAGTCAATTTATCGACAAAGCAATTGCCTCACGAGGCCGGAAGAGTAAATGAAAATTATCACAATAGCTAGGCGATAATAGTTATTTGTCAAAAACCCTGCCGAGCGTCTCGATGTTTCCAAAAATACAGTTTCGTGATATCCCAATTGGCACCTTGCCGTGAAAGATGTCTCGTGCAGCTTCTCTTGTCTCCATATTACGCGACAGCACTCGGGGAGGAATTTTACACGAACAAATGGCAGCGGGTGCCGATCATCAAGAAAATGTTCAAGCTAGCTTCTGCGCGATCCATGAACCGTGTGACGTCGGTTCCCAAAATTGGACCACTTAGAAGAACTTTTTACGGTTCTTTTCGTCCTCCGATGCCAGAATTTCTCCGAAACGCACGGTTCAGTTCAGGTTCAATTGGCGGGAGGAGTTTTTCGAATGATCATTTCGTACCCGGTTGTGTGAGGAGATTTGATCGAGCGTCATAACGAAAGAGTAGCCGATTTTTTACCCGATTCTCTAGCGTCGATGCCGAGAGAAAGAGAATACCGCAACGTCTAAAACTGGTTACACCGGTAGTATAGTTCATAACAAAATGTGGAGAGAAAAAGAATGGAGAGGAAAGGAACTCGGGGAAATATGTAAATCGGGTTCCCAAGTCGTCTGCAAATATTATCGGTTTCAACATCGACCGCGCAAAACTAGTTCACCTTCGTTTGTTTCAATTACAAAAACATATGTATAGTAGTTGTTGGTCGAAAGTTTGAATTATTATTGTACACGTGTGCGTGTGTGCGTGTGTATAGTGACGATGTATACTTACTGCAATGACGGCTGTAATTCCCAGGGCCAAAAGCGCCAATAATCCTTTAAACGCCATCATTGATCTGGAAAAATGTGAATGAGTGATGGAGACGCTCCAGTAAAATTGGAATTGAAAATTGCCGTTCGATGAAATAACGATTCAAATTTCGCCACGGTTTAATTATTCAATCTGTAATTAGCAAACGAATGATATTTCCTCAACGATTTATCTTTGCGGAGTGACGATATTCTGAAGTTTGCTGGAGTGGCTTTTGCAGTTACGAGTAGGTACAGATTAGGAATCACGTTGAATCGAAATTTGAAAAATTCAGAAATTTATTACAGATTTTCCATTTTCGGTCCCATATACGTCTGTACATTAATGAAACACGAACGAAAACAAAAAGTGATTGTACAAGATCGCGGAATGCGCGATGATCTGGTTGGAATTATTGAAATATCGGTTGGAAGCGTCGCAGGCTACCTTTTCTCTTCAACTGCCGAAGACAATAAATCGGCCGTTAGAGGAATCAAATCGAACGTAACGCGCGGAGATCTGCGGTCGAAGGAGGTTTCGATTTTCAATCTTTCTGCAGAGGGAATGCCACCGAATCACTGGATTCTACCGATTCTCACATCAGTCGAGTCGAGAATACACAGCTCGTTAGAGAGTGTAATATTTATATCTCATGGTCAAGGTTCGGTGGCCGGTATGGTTAGTGGTGACGTGTGAATTTGAGTGACCTATGGCCGTACATACTCGTATAGTCGTGATCATTATCGTTGTTTATATAATATATTTTATCGTACGCACACGCGTAATAACTCGACGTTGTATGTTGTACGATTAGACGTATATTCGAGTTGTACCTACGCAATAGTGAGAAAGAAATTGGAAGAACAGGGAGCTCAATGTGAATCCAGAAGCCAATACCGATACTCGCGCACCTATTTTCAATTTATGACTAATTTCGAATACAGGCATTTTCCCCAATTTTCGCCACTTCGTCGTTTAAATGTTCGACGAAAATTTCGTTCAATTCTTTACACCGGCTTTCGCGATTTCTGGGATGTGAGCTGCGGTGAGCGGTGGCAAATGCTGTTGAGCTCTCGAGGAATCTAGCCCGGAGTAAAGCGAGCTGCCTCCTTTTCGAGGGCAGCTTTCGGTCGTTTTTCGAACGATTTTACAAAAAATTAACCCGCACCGATCCCGCGCCTCATTCCTCGCTGGATGGACAGTTTTTTCACCCCCGCCCCTCGCCGATTATTTTCTGTCCAATAACTGATCGGTATACCTATAACGCTTCGGAACTCGTCGAATCGATATCCATATCGGTCTTCGAAGCAACGAATTATGAAGAGGTCCCTGAATCTTGTCCGCGGCATAGCTCTCTGACCCGAATATTTTCACTCTCGAAATATGAATATACAGGCAATAGCACGGCTCACATAGTTACGTTTCTCGTATAGCATATGTAGCGCATGCATAGGTCGCATGGATATATGCTCGGCTCGCGTGACGTACCTGTATAATATTATATCTACGTGCGGAGCCGGGTCTGACCCCCCGGGCCACGTCTGTATACTGTGCTCATATATATACCCGGTGTAATAAACTAATGGGTCGATTTAATACCGAATTCGTTTTATAGTAAAGAATGAAACTGAATATTGACATATCCTCGAGAGGAATGAGGTTGCGCCTACGGTAACTGAAAAATCGCATGTCACTGCAGGAGATCGGGAATCTCGAGAAATTCGTCCGAATGTGTAGCTAGAGGGAATATTTCTTCGCGTTTCAATTCATTTTTCATTTCTATTGTCGGCGAGGGATTCGAACCTCCCGGGCTACTCGTACATTGTTCTTAGGTCAATCGAAAATTTTCACAATTCAGTATAACACAGAAGGAAGCTTCTTTTTTCTTACAGTTTCACCGATTTCAGTGGTTCTCATTCACCAATTTTTCCGTTTTGTTCACGTTCCTACCAATTTTGTCTCTAGCCCATTCTCCCTCGGTCCTCCGCCCCCGTCGTACTGTATATTCTTCTATATTATTGTATTGGACGAGGGAGGAGTGGTGACCTGGGACAGGTGGAGTTTCTACAAATATCGATCGTTTGTAAAAGCTGTTCGTCAAACACCTGCATGACACGGTTGTTTCCATTTTTCCGTTCTATATCTATTTCCCCCCTCCATTTTATCGATTTCTACGACCGTCCGTTGAAAGAACCGCGTTCAATCAAATATTTGATTAAAAAACGCGGTATCTCGTGACTTGGACACTACACGTTATTTATTTATTCATTTCAATGTAACCACACCTCCATTAATATTGATTCAGGTGTTTATGAGAATAATATTGACAGTATAGTACCCGACACCCGACACGCGGAGTATCTGGAGATCGATGATCATTGATTTAAATTCATAGTTAAGGCCATGCGATGCTCCTACCCTTACCGACCGAGACACGTCATTCTTACAATTCGTTTCATTTATAAACCAAGTAAAAGAATGGGCTCCGGTTGGACAGTCTACTTCGGTTTCTACATCGTCGGACAGTGGAGAGTCAACCGCATTGCGAAACTGATTTGAAAAAAAAATGTACAGATTAATCTGCAGTCGATAAAGATCTGTAAATTTTTCAAATCAGTTTCGCGACGCGGTTGACCGTTTCCGCCGTTCGACGATGTGAACTACGTATCACCGTCGAGATTTCAGCCCATTCTTTTCATAATTGGTTCAAAAATCAGACGAAATATGGGAACGACGTGTCAGTCGATAAAGGTGGGAGCGTATCAAGATCGCCTTGACAATATCAGCAATGAAAACGATTTTATGAAATGATAATTGGTAATTTCGATGATCGACATTCACCCCCGAAATTGGCTGATGCTGCTATCTCCGAAATTATCAGATATACCAATACCGACGTAAAATAGGACGAGAATCGGGAGGAGCGGGAGGAACAAAGTATAAACGATGAACAACTGGCACCGATATTAATCGAACATAATATCAACTACGCCATCGTCTGCCTTGTAGTCGACCTCACCGTAACTACATGAACTTCGCACTTTCCCTCTGAGAGATATACGTGTCTATACACTATACACAGAATATATATAGTATATGCGGCGTATCCGTGACCTGCATCACTCGCGGTGCATGCAAATGAGATTTGTCTGTGACTGCGGTGTATATACGCAAATACGTACACACCTATCAATGTACCGGATGTGAATCATCGGCTGACCGCCTTGGATCGCCACAAACTGCATGCGCAAATCCATAATAGGTATATATGTGTGTATATTATCTATACTTACGATTTTGCAAATTCCGTGTATGATAATCTTTCGATATATTATATCGGGATCCGATATGATTTCTTACGTTACGTTAGAAAAAGCGAAGATACGTATTTTCGATACTTATTGGTTCTATGTATACGTATGCAATTTCGGAATCTCTGTTTCCCACCGAAACTATGATGTTCAGCGATAAAGAAGACGTTTTTCTTACGCCCTAATCTCTGTGTTGTCCGGCCCCGAGGATCATCCACTGCGGAGACGCAGTACGTTCGTTACGATACGACGCAATTTAACCGACTGCGATTATCCGGAGACTGCGACGCCTATATAACGGCATCTCTAGCTCTGTTTCATCCCCACTAAATCATCCGAATCCCCGCCCTCTGCCTACCTGTTTCTCACCTGAAGCCCGATTATGTTTGCGATGCGAAATCCTCCGCCACCGGTTCGAGGAATCGGTTATACTTTTTTCCTCCTTCTCTCTATATCTTGTTCTATAGTTCATTCTACGGACAAGACACGATCAATCGAAATGAATTGACACGATCAATAAATATCGATGCCTTTTTTTTATTCTCTCTCACTTCGTTTCTGGTCTTTCGGTTTTTTTTTCTTGTTTTTTTCCTCTTTACGTACGTCCGACCGTAAATCGCGACGTCGGTCGTTTCATAATCGAATATATTCAAATTCAGGTTGAAAGAAAAAGTGTTTGGATATTATGTATGCATATATATGTATATACAATATTGATACATACACTGCGCCATACGATGATCACGATGATCCACGATTTAGAATTGTATTAATAAACAACCGAGCCTCTGATTATTTATACGGCTATATACATAGGCATGTAATACAGCCCAATGTCATTCGCCAATGACCATCAACTATTAATTTTAATAAGCCGCATACGGATAGACCTAGACGAGATAATTTGTATTATCTTTCTTAGCGTATGTATGCTTATTCGATTAATATACCCATGTATTTTTGTTACGTATGTATATGGATATGTACATACAAAACGCCGGAGAGTGGGCTAAATGGATTTGCGAATAAACCAAATTACGAGAATTTTGCAGGCCTTGTATTTTTGTTTTGTCTTTCTGACGCGTAGGTGCAGTATAGGCATGAAGCAAACACATATATCATACATTGGATCTGTGCGTACAGTGGACGAATTTCCGAATCTGGAAAAGAAACTCCGATCGATTGCATATCTTCAATTTTCATGATCTCGTCCGATTGTTTCTTCGTTAAATTTGGATTGAAACTATAATTCGAACCTCGTTGACCGTAATGGTGATCGAAAATCAATGGGGAAAAAACAAAAATGAGAAATTTTTGTTAGAAATTTTCTGGTGTATCATTCGCACGATCGTCCGTCAACGGTTAACGGATTCAAGTCCGATTTGACGAGGGAACAAAAAATCGGGTGAAGTAATATCGGCTGAAACTTTTTCGATGAAGAAAAATCTGGATTTTTCGTTCTCGCCGGTCCTGGGTATCCCCGTTTCCCGGGTACGCGCCGGGCGCGGAAAAATAATAATCAAAATTTGTCTTCGACGAAAACTTTTCGCTGGTATTATTATCTGCCGATTTTGTGATTCCCTCGACGAATTGTATCAACTTCGCCGCAGCCCCACTCGCCCCATTTCGAGTCCCCGAGAAATAAGTCGAAGGTCGCGACCGCGATCGGGCAAATTTGTCCGAAAACTGTGAACCAAAAAAAAAAAAAAAAAAAAAAAAAATAGCGCCTCCAATTTCCGCAAACTGCAAGATTCTTGTTGTGGAACTGACTTATGCGTACGAGGCTTTATCACAGTACGCGTAACACGAAGTGAACCACTGAATGACGTACCGCTGCAGGGGGCGGAAATCGATATATACGACGCACCGCGTCGCGTCGCACATGAATCTTCTACGTCGGAAAATTAATTTCGCAAAGCAGCGTGCGATATCAGAGCGTTTAAAAATGGGGAAAAAATTCGTCGAGTGGAAGATCGGGTTCATTCGATTTCCCATTTTTCTCGTTTCCATCGAACTTACGACGGATAATTGGTAGCAAAGAAATTTTCTAACAGGAATTATTATTCAAGATAGGTACTACTCAATTTGTCAAGTGACATCCATAAGGCAAACGGTTTGTTCGCTCAGTGTGAACAATAGTTTTGAAAAATATGGAAACAATGAAGTGAAAATCCGTCTGGGACCCAATTCGAACGTGAATTATAATGATAAAATTCAAACAGTATCTCTTTCACGACGCAATCTGACATTCCGACGGTCGCGAGGCAGACCAAGATGCTTCCAATAATCATCCGTCTTATTGCTAGCCGCTTTAATCTACAATAAAATAGCCATTTGTTTGACGTACGTACGTACGTGTCCATGACGTCTGACGACGACCCAGACCTGCCTAAGCCTTCGCGTTATATGTACCTACGTGGCAGGTTGTATGCTACATGTATTGTACCTTCTGCAGTTGAAATAATTTACTTATCAGATACACCTAGGTGTATCGTAGCAGGTGCTACGGACATAGGAACGTGGAGGTATATCGAGGAGCTAGGAACTCGGTCGATAATTCGCTTAGAATATACCTACATAAATACGCGAGAAGCCTTATTTCCTGCGGTATTTTCCCCGGAATATCCTACGTGTGAACGAGGAAGGACCGGAGAAAAAAGAGGACAACAAAATGTGGAGGTTGCAGTTTCTGGCATGACGAAAGCGGTTCTCTGCCGCGGCAAGCTTTTATTCTTGATCGACTGTAAAAGCACCAAGTATTTCACCGTTCGAACGATTTCAACGCGGGAGAAACGGGAGCTCATGCGTGTATGAAAAAATGGTTTACTAGAGACGGAAGAAAAAAGGACGGAAAAATGAGGGAATCGCAATCTTCAGCATCATCTTTTCATTGTCAGCTCTCTGTCGCGGCAACTTTTACTCGTTGATTGGCTGCGCCGAGTAATTCACCATTCGCACAATTTCGAAAGGGGAGAAAATGAGCAAGAAGTAAAAGAGATGCGAAATGCATGAAAGATGAGGACGCAAATAAATGCATCAGCGCGACTGTGATCATCGCATGTCTCTTGAGTCATCGGTGGGATGCAGTTTTCCCGTGTCAACGACACGCCCCATGTTGCGATATTTTAATGTCCGAGGTATGTAACCGCGTACACTACGTACGAGAAGGCGGTTGGCCCCAACAATTTATCCGCGGCTTTACGTGACACGAGTATACATATATAGGTAGGTATGCAATCATCATTGCTCTCCACCAACGATATCTTATCTTTTCGCGATACAGTAATTTCTTTGGATATATTCTCTACCCGCGACGACGCAATCGGCCGAGCGCGTATGAAATGCATCTCCGAGACGCAGGACGCGCGGTTCTGGGCAATTCATCTTCTGCGGCGTATATACGCGACTATTTTTAACCGATTCACGCTCGGTGAGTAAACAGAAGAATCAACGGTCCGACCGGACAAGCCGGCAGTTAGTCACCGTTGCGAACTTGTTGATATGTTACCAATGCGCGCACGAATTCGCTCCGGCGATGCTCGTCATTTTTTTCTTCGTTTCATTGATTTCACATGCAGCATGGAAATCGCGATGATCGCATCGTGGCCGCGGAGATACGAAGTATTCGCATCCTCGGATAAACCTCGGTATCCTCACTACTTCACACGTATTAATAATCGTCCCGCTGCGTATAGGTATGTGCGACCGGAAACGGGGAAAAACCCGAGCGGTCTAGCCGCGGGAGGGAAAGAAAACGAAGAAGAAAAAGGAAAAGGAAAGAGAGGAAACGATGAAGAATAACTGGAGTACTCGCCGATAAGAGAGCTTCTCTCCTCCGTAAAGTTACACGGAGTGATCGGGCAGCTAAGACTGTACAATTTCAAACAATTCTCAAAATAAAGAGACCTACCTCTGAGCCGATGCGGTCCTGATTGGTTGGATGTCGAAACACTGTTTTAGGCCGAAGAATGTTCCCGCGGATTTGAGCGTCGAGTTCTGACCACCGCTGGTTATGATTAGTAGTATACAGTAGTACGGCGGCAATACAGTCGAATGATGGAATCACACTGTAAGTCAATCCCTAAAACACTGAACGACTACTGAACGTGACGAAACGTATCCGCCAGCGGTATTCTCTCTAGAAACTTACGCATACAGGTGAACACAGTCTGCAGTGACGTGACACTCGTCGTCGGGCGCCCCACCTTTTATACATCTACTTACTTCTCGGCGAGTGATACCTATCCCCCCACCCCCACCCCCGCCCCCGCCCCCCGAGTACGTAAAAGTAGATGTAAGTGGTATAACACAGTTTCCGAGTTCCCTATACTCGCTCGCGGTTACCGCGCTCCGCTGCGTTTCAATAATTTAACGCCTGCCAACTCTTTGTCACTCCATCGCGTTAATAACGGTCGTAGATTTCAGCCCCGAACAATCGACTACTCGAAAGTGGTCTGCAAAACTTGTGCAAAATTTCTCGATCATACTAACATCGTTGATTGACCCATTAACGTCGAAGACACTTGGCTATAGCTTAATGTCGAAATTTGTGCCGGCCAAGTGTGCTCGGACTATCGCCAATTTCTCGTTCTCTCGTTTGCTTGTTCCCGTTGTTTCCTTCGGTTCCCACGCGTTATCGCTCGTGGACTAGCCTCGAGCACACGCAAGAAAAAAAAAAATAAAAAAACAGAATATTGAAAAGTGTTTAGAAACTTGTATATGAAGTGGACAATCATTTGCGCCCTCATAGTTCACTGAATTAAATATTGAAGACCGGTTGTACATTAGCTTGATGTGGAAGTTTTCCCATACTCGTCGAGTGAGCACGGGGATATCAACGATACCTGTATTCTCGACGGCCCCGCAATGGCGAGGATGGGAAATTTTGTCGGTAATACAGAGATCGTCGATATCCCCGAATTTACTCGGCGGGGCACGAATTTCCACGTTCGGCCCCGGTTTTCGAAAAATAATTTCACAAAGAGTGAAGAAAAAGAAGCTTCGATGAGAATCGAGAATAGGAATTACGAGACACTGGAAGAAACACGATAAGCGATAGAAAAATAAACTAAAGTTTTAACAACCACGTATAGGTATACTTTCGTGAAGGTGAAGGTACTCACATGGCCTAGATAGTGATATCAGACTCGAATTTCTAGGTAGTTTTGAATATACGTATAGTGGCTATAAATTCACGTGAACGTCAATGTATTCTCGTCTTATCTCTGTGTTCTCGAGGTTGCATGTTGCGTACGTACATACATCGAGCAACTCACTTACATTTGTGACCTGTGCGTTAATGTGGGGCCGGGTACTCGGACTCAACCTTCGCGACTTCTAAAATCTTCGTTAAATATCCATACGAACGTCCTCATCCCTTTCATCATTGCCTCGTGGCCGTTTCTGTGCGTTTCAAAGTCACCGGGGCAAGGTTAAAGAAATTATTCGACGAATCGGAATCGATGATCCGTCAATATCCTGCATACGCGTTGAAATATGTATTTTCGGTATGGTGCTGTTCCAGGAGTAGATACAAACACGTATCTACTTTTCTGTTCCAGGGTTTCTTCTTCTCCAATGCCAACACGCACGGATGATAAATATTCGTTTGGTCATCATACTATGATATTGGGCTCGAAAATATCCCGAATGATTAATGGCTCGCGTTAGTAGGTACAGTAGGTATGGATACAGATACCCCCGGGATACGTGCTAATGTTCTGAAATAGGATCAGGCATATTTAAAAATGGCGAACTTGAGCATCGCGCACATCTGCGCGAGGTCCTTGATCTCCTTACTCACATAGGTAGGTATACGTACAGTATGATCAAGGCAATCAAGGATGTTACGTCGTCATAACAATATATCGTACGTAGCATCATAGCATCGAACAATGGAACGTATGATTATTTTGTGGAAGTTTACCGTCAATTAAAGACGTATAATGACGACGGTATGATTTCTTGACTTTGAATCGCCGTACCGGTTTCTAGCTGATGAAATTTCTTCCAGAGCATAGTCCCTCCCCAGGTTCGTTTTAATGGGAAACCTACGTACTACTACTTTACGAATAATTACACGGATTCGGAGTTCTTCTAGTCGAAACCAAAGCCATGAATCATATGCGTAGGTATATACCGACTCAACGAAGTTCGATAAGTCTTATTGAAATATAATGTAAGTTCTCTAACTTGAACGATCATAACTTGCTCGATAGGTTGTTCTCAACGAACAAATACAGTGACTTGTACATACGTGCACGGTATATATTCGATTATAAATAATCAAAGATCAACTCGATTTTGTTGCCTTGAAATTCTACAACCACAAGCTACGATGATCAAGGAAGTAATAAAGCATCGAGTATTCTCCAATTATAATACAACTCAATCTTTTCTTTCCCGCTTTTTTTTTCGTTGTCGTTTTCAATTGAAAATAAGACAAGAGTCACCTCAATCACGTACATATACCTATATGTATACAATGTACATAGACACATGTAATCGTCAATTACAGTTTTCCTTCTTTTCCATCGATCTCTCCTTTTTTGTTTTTTTCCCGTTTTCTCATTATAATAAAAATTTTCAAAAATCCCACGTAATATAAATCGGGTGTACGTACGTACGTATCTACATACATAGATGACCGCATCCTCCGCGGAAACACGCGACGTATGATATGCTAGTTAATAGCTGCATATATACGTAGGAATACTGTGTTTAGAAATATAACGTCGAATGAGAGAATATGGTGAGAAAACTCGCATCATCGTTGACCCTAAAGGCTCGGCGGTCTTTGCGAGGAACCTTGGAGGCAGTTTTTTATCCGTTCGCGCCATAGTATCCTAGCTTCCATGTGTACCTACCTGACGCGGGTATAGTACTTCGTGGGACAAAAAAATAACGGAAAGACAAAGAAAATACAGAATCAACCATTTGTCGCGTACGAGCAATCTTCAAGATTTTCCGGTAGGTATGTATATGTTTATGAGGCGGCGAATTTGACCAGCGCCGCCTCTAATCATACTTAGGTACGTATGTATATACATGCATACATACTTTAAGTTATAACTACATAACGTGACGATAAATTATAACGAAATCTGCAATTTCTTGCATCATAATATGTGATTTTCCCTTCCGTATGCACACAAACGTCAGTTGCCAGGTACTTATTCTCTGGTTCGGCCGTTTCTGGAGGAGTTAAGGTGCCATAGGACTGGCTGCGTTAAATGTACGGAAACTGTTTCGAGGACGGAATGGTAAATTTTCGCAATCGACTCGACCGATCCCGACGAAACTTTGAGAACTCATTGAGTACGATGGCAGGAAGCCGCTCAGTATTTCACTTCGTCAAAACATTGACCGGATTCGATAGGAAATAAATATTCCCTGTCATTTGGTAAAATGAAATGTAAAAACCATCACTGCAGAATTTATGCACTTCCAATTGAACCCCGAAAACGTTTGAACGTTGATCGAGGGACGTCAAATTTCTAACGAGTTCCGACTCATATTTATTACGAAAAAAAATCGCAGCCACGTTGCACGTCTAGCCCCGCGTGTCAGCCCCCCTCAGGCGAAAAGTACCGCGTAAAGAGGAAAATAAAAGTAAGACAAAATATACCTATACTGTGACATGGAAATGTTTTATCCACGCAACTTTCACTCCTCAAGAATATCTACAGATACTAGAACGAGTGTAACACGATTCTGATGCCTGGGGGTGTAAATCTATCCCATAAAACATAGATACATAGTATTGCGAAAGACCGCGGTGATTGCGAGGTAGGGGAAAATACCTTTTGAAAAGCCTTAAGCGGGTGCGTAATATCGCTAAGGTTGGTATCGTGGCGAGTGAGCGCGAGTAAGCGAGTATAATAGGTATACGAGCGAGTCCAGTAGTCCGCAGAAACATACTTCGCTGTTTCACGTTCCGCACATAAAGCATAAAGGCAGCGGGGAAGAAAAAGTGTCAATAGAGAAAAAACATCGAGAGGGAAATGAAAAAGAAGGAACGTTGACACTCCATCGTCGTGGACACCCGAGCGATGAAAAAAAATTTCCGCTATAACACTAACATATTACAAGCTGCAGTCATACCTGCCCATACCGTTGCAGGAATTTCAACCGCGACCACAGCAGTGACTTTGTGATGTGAGTTTGTCGGAGTTTGCTCATCGTTCACCAAGGTCTTCGAGATCCCGCATTTCCAACTACGATCAGGTATTTAAACGTACTGCGTCTTTTCGCGGGGACACACGTTCCTCTGTCTTCGAGGATTGAACTTGCGTAATTTATTGCCGCTCATAATAATAATCTCTGCATTGGACTGGATTGGATTGGATTTACAGATAAAGACGCATTGTTCGAACGGTCAAGGTGTTCCGGCCGTCCGTAATCGTTATACCATTCAACTTCGGTGTCGAATATCATATTCGCAACGTATACCGACAGATATACCGAATATTGAATATAATATTCCATATCTCCGTCATGTGGTGCGGCAATTGCAATATCAAAGCGCTCTCCAGCCTCTTCCTCGCGTCTATGATCGTTTGCTCGACCTCCGGCAACCCCTACGATAGAACGATGCTCGGAATCGACGACAGAACACTCTTCATCAGGAGTCTTCCTGGATTTCCCGGCTCCAGGAGTGACCTCTACGAGGTTTACATGGAGCCGTATCTTTTCGTGAGTAGACAATACATGTAGGTATGCATCTACGAGGTGTACCTGCGTGTGCGGCAGTGATGTAATTTATTGATTCCGCTGGTAGCCTGCACTTAGTTCGGTGTGACGCTGGACGCCGATGGCACACAAGTTTTATTTTTCCTCTCCCCGTTTTCTCGGTTTTCACGGTTTGCGTTCTCCTTCCGTACAGCGAACAAACGATTATTATTATCTCACAGAGCATGCTTACGCAGGATTATGTCGTCGAACAGCCCATCCAGCACAGATAATTGCGCTAATATCTCCGCACTCTTTCGATACTGCAGAAATATATGTATATCGCTGCAGCAGCGACACGTCTGCAAGCCTCGTGCTGTTTGGGCTGCTATACGTCTTTTCAGAGTGTTCAACGAACGTCCTCTGACCAACAGAAGCCGATCGGAAAAGGGAAGAGAACGGAAACTATAGAGCTGAATCGAAAATTTACATCGGAAAAATTTCTCTCATAAAATCGATGTTGACGATCTAAACGATCGCCACTAGTTTTCGAGTATTTTTATACCGCGCACTATCTCGCAATGCCATCGGGAACCGCAAAGGGTCAATTTCTGTATCTCGATAATGGAACATACAATCTGACTTTTTTTTATAAATATATCGGTTCTTCTCTACTTCAATGCCGAAAACTTCTGTCCTTCTACTTGTGCGCCAAGTGTGTGCGAAAATGTAAATTTTCATTACCGGTAGGTATATTTTTTTTCTATCTTTCTTTCCCTTCGGATCGAATCCGCCGCTATCGGGAGTAAAATATCGAAGCCAGAAAAAAAAAAAACGCTTTTTTCTTGTGGAAATACGGTTTTGGCTATTCTCCCAAATTATCATCGAAGTAACAATGGATTCGAACCATCGCTCATCTTATTCCCAATCGTGTTATACAAACATTTACGCAACTGCTAAACACAAGCTAGGTTGGCCGAGCGGTCTAAGGCGCCAGACTTAAGTTCTGGTTCCCGTCTGGGAGCGTGGGTTCGAACCCCACACTTAGCATAAACTTTTTGTTCCTCTTATTCGCGAATGTTTTTCGAAAACTGAATCTATCCCGATACCGATAGCGATTATCACCAAAAATCGAAGCGTTTTTCTCGTCATTTCTGTTCGTCGGATCGTAATAATTGTGATATATCGCGGTGTAATAATTGTATACGACGATTACAGTCTTTCGGGTTAAAAGCGGTCGTCGAAGTGAGAGCTCTCGGAGAAGACGGTGTGCCTATTTCAGGACCCCAAGGAGAATTGATTCTCGAACAAAGACCTGAGGGAGTAAGAATCACTGGGAGAATTACAGGACTGAGTCCGGGCCTCCACGGTCTTCATGTCCACGAAACAGGCGATTTGAGGAAAGGGTGTGTCTCCGCAGGTCCCCACTTCAACCCCTACATGGTGAGGCTGGTTCCGCTGTTTCTCGTTCACGAAAATTTGTTTTCCTTATTCTAACGACCGTACAAGAGCTACAGCGAGCTGTTACACAGCAAGAATTGTATCTGACCACGATATACTTGTTCGTTTATTCTTGTTTCGAACTAAGCGGGTCAATTGAAATCATTGCTCATGAATGCAGGTCGCTCACGGAGCTCCAAACGACCCGCTAAGACACGTCGGCGATTTGGGTAATATCGAGGTTGACCAGGACGGAGTGGCCAACGTCGAGGGGATGGATCATTACCTGACGCTGATAGGTGTCCGGGGTGCGATAGGCAGGGCGCTCGTTGTTCACGCTCAAGCCGACGACCTGGGACGCGGAGGCACTGAAGAGAGCATGAAAACTGGTTCTGCGGGAGGTCGTGTCGCTTGTGGCGTGATCGGATTTTTATGAAACCGTAGTGAAGTATATACCCTGAAAAAAACATTGTAGTAACGAATATTGTGGTATATGATATATTGCAATGTATGTATACGCAGTTGTATTTACCTACATCAGCTGGCGCTAATCGTTATGCTATACAACTGCAGTTACTATCGAATGAGTTTTATACGGATATGCACGCACGATGATTTTTCTGTACTCCAATATAAATAGATATAATTACTATGCGCGGAGTATGACTGAGGAACATGTAAAAGTTATCTCCCGGGGAAATAAAATGAATTTTACAAATTATTCTGTCGAACTATACTTTACTGTGTCTGACTATAAAAGTAGTTTCTGATCTGACGAATTTAGAAAAAGAATAGCAATCCGAAAAACGAAATTATTGCGATTGAACTTTCATTCTTTTGTCGCAGTTTATTTTCATTCGAAATATTCGTGAATTTGGATCGCGATTAATTCATGCTCATTGGACTGTGATTAGAAATTACGATTCAGTTAGATATTGGAATCGATTTGAAAACCGTAATTTGCCATTTACAATGACGGGAACCATAATATTTCCGCGATTGCAAGTTTATTCCTTTTTTTTTTTTCTTTGCCGCTAGAATGTCGTGGAAATTGATTGGCAATCACCGAAACAGCTGCGCGGATTCCGCTTGGACACAAAAGATAACTGAACCAATATCCTTTTATTTATCCTGCGCTTGATTGCATGCAACTTGTGGATCGTAAGGATTGCGGTGCCCAATATGTGGCGCCATCTCTCGTCGGTTTGAAAAACCAATTTTACCGCGAGAAAGCGGGCGGCAATCGATACGGATATTGAAATTTTTCATGTATACCGCGCTTTTCATTGACCAAAAATTCGAGAAATGTGAATAATAAAATAAAAAACGAAAACTTGAACGAACAGCAAATACTCATCTATGCACATTTTTATTTGTGTATACTTTGAAACACTCAAGTGGAACGTGCGAGACGGTATATACACATTTATATATTAATATACCAATATTACATAGTATATGAAGGCATTCCACACACACAATTATTATTAATCATACATATCTGGTACTGGGTATATTTTCGCAAATGAATCTGCTCGAATAACGTAGAACCATCAACGAAAGTATAAATTTAAGTGTAATATTACGTCAAAATAGATAATGGAATGTCAGAAATTTCAGATATTAGGCTGGAACGGCTCAAATTCTAGATCTCGAATGTTATACCTGATTCCAATTCAAGTAATGTCTTCTACGGAGGCTGATGCCTGATCACTAGATTCAAAAATGGAATGATCATGGTCACCGCGCGCTTCCGCTTTTGCGGATGGTTCTTTCTCTCCCATTTCTTCGAGGGCGAGACGAACCTTCGTAACTATTTCGGGCGGGGAACGACGTCGGAAACCAGGAGCGTCTGGTCTATGATGCAAATCATCCTGTCTAGGTAGAAGCGAGGCGCCAAATGTTTGCGGTTGGAAATGTACTACGAATTTGAATTTGAAATCACATAACTAATATGTTCATTCTTTTCCAATATCCGCAAATACGAGTCATCATTATCGCTTAATGAATGAATACATATAGAATCTCAGACTACGGGAGACGATAGTACGTACTGTGTTTGGTACATCGTTCATAGATTATAAATTAATTACCTGGAACATCGTGAAGATCGTATTCTGGAATATCAGCTAAGTCATGAACGTTTATGTTATGCCTGCTGCATCGAAAGATAAAACGAAAGCAATCAATTATTAGTTTCTTCGATGATCTCCACATAATAATACACTAAACATCTTGGAGTTTATTGTAAAATTTGTGTGTGTATTGAATCAAGAGACGCGTGATAAAAAATATCGCATTCTGAACAATTTATAATGTATTTAGTATACACAGTTTTCCTAATTTCGTTTGACGTTTCACTGAAATTATTTTTCATTCACTTTAGATTATAATACGAAATAAAATAAATAAAACAATTTTGTTCACTCTTCCGAATTTCAAATTTGACATATCATGCGCGCGCATATCCCATCTTTTCATGTGGCGCCATCTTTCGAAACAATTTCCCGCGCTTTTTATCGCATACAGTCGCATATAACAGAGCATATAATATGTGAATTGTAAATGCGATTTATCAGGCAGCCGGTGCCTCCGCGTGGGTAGAAAATAAATACGAGCTCAATCATTGCTACAATTAATCACGATATTCACGTGTATACAACAGAATTTAAGTTCCAACCATGGCTGGGTCCGACGAAAAAGATGAACCGATGGAAGTAGATGTTTTACCTTCTACCAGCGGTGTTAATTTGAAAAATAAGTCTTATAGAGCAGCCCATTTGCCATGGTAAGTACTTTCCCACTTTTCGATTCGATCTTGATTAAAAGGAGCAAAAACAATATGAAATCTAGGTTAGGTTAGGTTAGTTTTCTTCTTTACATTTGATCCTTCTTTCATACGAACATTTACACCTCCGTCGTAGTAATTTCTGTAATCCAAGAAGAATAAGAACAGAACATATTTTTTTGAACTCGGTACATTTTGTTTCTTATTTTATCCACTCGTTGAACGCAATTGAGCAACTTCTAAAACTCGATACACAACTCCTCGAGATCAGGTTAGGTTATGGTATGTTAGTTTTCATTCTATTGATAAATCTACCATCCAGGATTATATACCTATTAACAATGCAACGACGCCTGCGAGAGAATCGAGTCTTCGAGATATGATGCAAGATTGTAGATATGCATCAATTGTATGCATTGACTTTTCTATTCAGGGTGGAAAAATATCGTCCACAAGTATTCTCGGACATAGTAGGAAACGAGGATACCGTGGCTCGTTTATCGGTATTCGCGCAGAATGGTAACGCGCCAAATATAATAATCGCTGGACCTCCTGGAGTCGGAAAAACCACGACGATTCTCTGTCTTGCGCGCGTCCTCCTCGGTCCATCTTTCAAAGATGCGGTACTGGAATTAAATGCATCCAATGATCGAGGTATCGATGTCGTTAGAAACAAAATCAAGATGTTCGCCCAGCAGAAGGTAGGCTGCGTTTCTCTCTGGAGATTGATAGAGATAACAGGAATGGAAATGAAATAAATAGAAGAGAATACAGTTGGCATTATTTCTCATGCAGGTAACACTTCCAAAAGGAAGACACAAGATCATCATATTAGACGAAGCGGACAGCATGACCGATGGAGCGCAACAAGCTCTGCGTCGGACAATGGAAATTTATAGCAACACCACAAGATTCGCACTCGCTTGTAATAATAGCGAGAAAATCATCGAACCTATACAGTCAAGATGCGCTATGCTTAGATACGGAAAATTGTCCGATGCGCAAATTTTGGCTAAAGTTATTCAAGTCTGCCAGAAAGAAAACGTAAGATAAAAATCAATTATCGTTAGCCACGTCTGTCTTTTTTCGGTCTGTTGCGTATAAATAAATTTGTTCGCAAACACCAAAAAAAATGAGGAAATTTTGTTGCCCGATATATGAAATTTTGTGCTTTTCTTGCTGTTGGGAAATTTGTGATCGGAGGTTTAATCAATTATTAGAGAAAAATTGTGGTAGTAAATCACAGACGATTCTGATTACTGTTAATCCTTTTTTCGTTCCATTTTCTATCAGTTTACACGAAACTCTTGAAGTTTTGGCATTTATTTTTCTGTCTTTGTTTGTTATGTATGTCGCAAGGTATCCTACACAGACGACGGACTCGAAGGAATTGTATTCACCGCCCAAGGAGATATGCGACAAGCTTTAAATAATCTGCAATCTACTCACAACGGTTTTGGACACGTGAACGGAGAGAATGTGTTCAAAGTCTGTGACGAACCGCATCCTCTCCTCGTTAAAGAAATGCTAGAATTATGCGCCAAAGGAAATATCGAAAAATCTTTCGGGGTGAGAAATAAAACAGGGTTTTCATCACTCAATAAACAAAGAATTATTTCAGGGAGTCGGTTCAGGGAATGTTATCTTCAATATTTTTCATTTTTTGAAACTTCTATTCGTGTATCACATGACGGAGAAGAGTTAACAGAGTTTGGGTGTAAAATTGAGAACAAAAAAATGAAATCTAGATCTGAAAAATTGGAAAAACTCGAAGTATTTTAATAATTTCCCAGTCTCCTAAATTACTTAAATACCAAATTTTGTATCGGCGAAAAAATTGGACAAGTACTAAAAACATTCAAATCTCTAGATAATGTCACATTTATGGAGGATGGGCTATTCGGCGGAAGATATAATCGGCAACATATTCAGAGTCTGCAAAAATCTCGATATCGATGAGAAAATGAAGCTCGATTTTATCAAGGTTCGTTTTTCCCATTTCCAAAAATTCTATCCTCACAAATTTCACCCCCTCAGAGATTCCCCTCTGACGAAAATTTTCCAAATTTTTTCTATTATCATTGCAGGAAATTGGATTAACTCACTTAGCTATTGTCAATGGAATGAACAGTTTACTTCAAATGCAGAGTCTCCTCGCACGTTTGTGCAGAATAACTCTTAAAAAATGATTGAAATCAACCAAATCTATCATCTGCGGTAACTGACAATGATATCCCTGTTATATTAATAGTAAGTAATACCCAATTTACGCTACTTTAAGATTTCAATAAAATAATTTATATTTTTTTAAAATAATCTGACTCTGCCTACGTATACCAAATTCCCTATTTTCCTGTTCGTTATATAATTGTAAATTCATGAAATAGGTATGATATAGGAAGATATTCAGGTAAATTAATTTATTGTCTTTGAAGAATTCTTTCAAAGATTATTATTAGTATCATTATTATTATTATTATTATTATTATCACTACATTCATAGAAAAAGCAAACTGATTGTGAGAGCTGAAAAAAGCTTACAGAGAATCACAATCAAGGTTTGAAAAAATGATCTGGCTATCTATCTATCTATCATGGCTACAAAACTAATTTAAAACTATCAGATTCTTGAATTGCAATTTACTTCCTTATAAAATAGGTATTTTCCATTAATCAATTTCTTCTCACGACGTCGAATCACTTTGTAATTCGATTCGAGGAAAGTTTCCGCAGGTATACATAATATAATATAATACAATTTATCAGAAAATAATCAATCTTGTGTCTATCGCAGATGTTTCTATAGAATATCGGTATGTAATACGGTACTATATACTAAAAACATACATACGTATTTCTATAGTTATTTCAGCCAAAATTATTTCTCTCTAAGAATATAATTGAAAAAAAAAAAAATACAAAAAGAAAAATACAGGAGTCATTTATATCAAATAAATTACAATTATAGTATTTTAAATACCCTTACGTCTAGCTTGATATTATGATAATATAAAAGACAATTAAAATTGATGCACTGATTATTGGTCTCGTTTAGATAAGATAGTCGAACTTGTCGAAGTCTCATCGTTTTTATTTTTGTTTTATTATATTCTACTGGCAAGAATCAAATCAAAATTTCAGTATGGTCATTATATTCTACGAGAAAGAGAGAGAGAGAGGGAGAGAGAGAGAGAAAATTGATTAAAGTAATATATTCAAATAACTTTCGTCTAAAGTAAATAAGAAATCTTCAGTATACATATACCAAATTAAAATAAAAATATGATTGAATTTTTTATATGTTCATCATTGAGAGATTGGTACATGTTCACTTAACACCAAGTGCTATATAAATTCCTCTTTCTTCGAAATTTGACCATAAAATTTTCTAATAATTAATCTATCCATAATCTTCTTCATAAATTATAATCCTATCATTGCAGAGCCAAAGAAAAAAAAATATTGAAAACTGAATTTGTGCGAGTATATAAACGATTTACGATTCCGACATACATACATAAATGTTCTAATTACTATATTTGCACTCAAATGATGAGAGAGAAAAAATAACAGAATCAAATGATCATTATTTTTTTTCCTCTCATTATATTTACTTCTAGAATTTTGTTCGAAGAAATCGGAAAAATTCTCGAACGAATTTTGTGAATAATGAAATAATCTAAATTTCAGATTTCCTCTGTCCATTCTACCTTATCCATACAACTAGCACCATTTTTCCATCGGAACAGAAGCCAGTTGAGGTCTAGGTCTAGGGGATGGCCATCTGAGAGCACTTTGGCATGATTCTGCTCTAGAAGGAGTACGAGGAGGTGGTTGCGGAGGCTGATGAATGGTAGTTTGGTTCGTTTGAATAATATCGTTACGATCAGAATTTTTATTTTGTAATAATTCTGCTCCGCCACCTGATCTTTCTAAACCGACAGGCAGATCTCCACGATAATTTCTCTTCACCGGTTTTCTACTGTTGTTAATATCATGTTGAGACGTCGGTGGCGCACTCTCAACCGATTGAAGACTCGCTGCTCTATGCAAAGACAATCTCAATGGCTTTTTTGGCGGTGTCGGTCGCGTTGTCGTTCTTCCTTCGTTTGCATTCAAGTACATCATCGAACCATCCGATTGTTCTGATGTCCTCGATTGTGAATCCTAGAAAAAATCCATCATCGTTTATCGCAGAGCTTATTCTTATATGGGTAAAAATGGTGCGAGAATACAAGAAGAGAAAGGTAGGAAGAGCGAGAGAGAGAGGGAAAAAAGAAAAGAAATGATCGACGATGAAGTTTGACGCATAATTCTTGCTATCTTGATAAGTTCAGGTGATTCGCAAACCAAAGAATCGGAAGAGGAGAAATTTTATGGTGGAAAAGAAACAGAAAAGTGGTTTCTCAGAAAGGTGAAATGCAAGAAGAAAGACTTTTCTCATCTTCGATTAATTCACCTGCAAACGATAATACGTTGGCTCTGAATCGAATTCTAGGGATTGTAAGGAGGGTGCATTTCTCCTGTTCTTGTGGATCTGCTCCATCGCAGATTCAGCGCGTGGAGGTCGTCTTTGAATCTGAGAATGCGATTGTTTGCAATCGAGGCTGGCAGTCGATCTGGTTAATTGATATGCCTGTGGTCTTTGTCTGCTTTTTGATTTATGATGATGATGCTGATGACTCGTGTGGTTTGTACCATCAGATGCAAAATCTGAATCCTTTGCATTCCGTGATTCGCTTGTAATACAACGCTGATGCTCCCCTCCGTGTCTCGTTCTCACAGTTGGTAAACTCTGCCGAAGCTCCGAAGGACTCTTAACTCCTAGACCAGGCAGATTCGCAACCAGTGCTGTAACTTGGGGCCCTTTCTGAAAAACCTGATGACAACAAATAAATCAGTAAAGTGTATTTTGTGGTCAATTTTTATGACACAAAAGTCAAGGAAATCATTTTTCATTGGTATTTCAATCGGAATTGAGATCTGAAATTCTCACCTGAACCTGTTCTTGCCGGTTCGGTGGGGGTTCGGATGGAACCGGTGGTCTTGAGGGGGTCAGAAGATCCCTGACTTGTTCCTCAAGGTATCCGATTCTGTGAGTAAGCCGGAGATTGTCTGATCTAAGGGTGCGAAGGGCGGCTAATGATTCTCCCTTTCGTAACACTACGAGTTGGGCCGCGTCTGGTGCTACGGCTAATAATCTGGCTAGATCGCTCCTTCCGGCGCCCACTACTAGCTTGCCATTGACCTCCAGAATTCTGTGTATGAAAAAGAATGTAAAGTTAACGGGGTGAAAGAAGAAAACGGCAAATAAGAATCTTGCTGAATTATTTGCGACTACAGATCACACATGCACACGGGCAGGAACCGGGGATCGTTAACTCGGAGTATTCTCCTGAAATGAGTAACTGGTTTCGTTGCAGGGTTTGCGAGAATAATCGCCTGGAGCAGGTGTTTCGTTTTTTTGCTTCTCTTCGAGATTTGGAACCAAAATGAAATTTCCGTGAGAAAATTGTGATCAAGACCGTTGAGTTCGTTCGTTCAATCTTACAAAATCGCTTTGAAAAATTGTATATCATACAAAATTTGGAATTTTGGTGAGCAGAGAATCTCAAGATTATAATTTCAAGAGGCTGATACTTATTGTTAATTAGATTCGAGAAGGTGCGGTGGTTTTTTTTTTTTCCAGAAGAAAATTCGTAAAAAATGTTACATTGGGACAATTTCTGGGTTCATTTGTCTCTGAAAACTGAAGCCTAGTCTACGAATGTACAAAATCGAGAGTTTTGAGGCATTGTCATCATCATCATCATCATCATCATCATCATCATCGAGAATCAACCAAGTAGAAATACGCATGTACTCATTGTAGGAACAGGAGTATTCAGTATGTGTATAAGCGTTGAGTGTACGATCGACGGTAAGGCCTACAGCTGTTTATACCGGGCCGTAGGGGACGAGGTCGTGCGAACGGTTGGCATAGCGCGTAATTAGTTGAAGCACATGCCGAACTTCCGGTAGATTCTATCCACGCTACGCTAGAGTGATTTCCTGGGAACCCAACCGTCAAGATTATATTCTTTGTTCTTTTAGGGTTTGATAAAAATAAAACGCGTGACTTATGGCACGCCGCCGCCGCCGCCGCCGCCACCACCATAATGTCTATCATAATATCTCATACTATTTTCGGGTAATATCGTGTAGGTGCTACGAAGCATTTATCGAATGCCAAATTGTAACTTTGAGCATAGAAATCGCGTGTCGTGAAATTTTCACGAGGCTTAAGGGAAATTTGGAGCGGGCACTGGTAATCTAACCTAGCCAACATAGAGAATATTCGTATTGCATCGAATCCGATCGATGTTTTGACAAAGTGAAATACTTAGCCACTTTCTGCCATCGTACTTAATGAATTCTCAAAGTTTCATCAAAATCGATCGTGCCGTTTGCGAAAATTTACGATTCTCATTTCCGAAACGGTTATTTTCGTACATTCAAGATGGCGAGTCCTATCGTACTACAAGCTTATCATATTTTGTACCTGTCTCCCTTGCAAAGGCCGGAATCTTCGACAGCCCAATCGACATAAAGACCTGGAGCATCGTCTCGAGGACCGGCACCGAATCTCGGACTTTTTGGATCGGCGCTAATTTCGAGTGCGTGAACTGTGACTTGCGTGAATCCGGAAATACAGCTGCACAAAGAACAAAGGCAATGGTTATTTTTCTATGAATTCTTTGACATACGAGAATGAAAAAGAATATTCAATATTCAATCTCACCCGACACATTAGCTGTAAGAAATCGATGATAATCTCACCTGAATATCGTATGGTTTTTTTGTTTCTCCTGTGTATCGGCGAGCTCGAGGGCTGCCTGAAGGGCTCGACTCTCTTCCCGAAGAGTTAGGAGCTCCAGTTCTTCTCTCCCCAGTCTATACTCTAATTCTGCTTGCTGAATTCTCACGTCTATATTGCTGCAAGAATTAGATCCAATCATTAGTTATACCTATAAATTATTTCGCCACTATAAGCAAAATCGTTGCGGTCTCTAGCAATTTTTCAGCAATTTTCGGCTAGCCACCTTCTTCCCTTGGTAGGTATTACAGGATTCCTCCGTACCGAAGTTTGTAGTGTATTCATGTATTTATTCATTTAGTTTCTCGGATTTTTTTTTTTTGTTCTACAAATTCCATGACTCGACTTTAGAAGCTACCAGTTTGATTTTTCGGTTAGAAATCGTCTAACTGGTGAATAAAAAGTTACTTTCCCATACCGGGAATCGAACCCGAGCCTCCTGGGTGAAAGCCAGGTATCCTAGCCACTAGACCATATGGGAGGTTGTATACAAACCAATTTCATAATCATTCGAGTTTAGAAGCTACCAGTTTGATTTGTCGGTTAAAAATCGTCGAACTGGTGAATAAAAAAAAATAATTTCCCATACCGGGAATCGAACCCGAGCCTCCTGGGTGAAAGCCAGGTATCCTAGCCACTAGACCATATGGGAGGTTGAAATAAACGAAATGATATGACTTGAAATATTTAGATCTGTAGCGGCATGTGTGTAACAGTACGTTGCGTGCCGAATGGTATAAGGTCGTACGTGCCAATATACGACCTTCAACCGCGCGTCAAGGTGGAAGAGCATAAAAATTTGTTTTCTTTCGTATTTAGGCGAAGCACATGAAATTATGGTCGGAAAAGTGGAAATTGGTCAACCGACAAGTGATCAATTAACAGTGACAGTGACACGTCGTTACGTGTATTCTCATAGCGCGAATACCGTAGATAAAAAAAAGATCCACGACCTTCTACCGCCAAAATCCACCTTTTGGCACATACGACCTCATACCGTTAGACGCGCGACGTGGTGTGAAAATAACTCGGCGAAGTTCAAACACAGCTGTTTCTCAGCTGTAAAAATTGCTAGGTAACACAAGTTCGAGACCGGCGAACACTTTTCTCTAGTATTTATCACGCTTCTATTCTTCCTGCTGAACTTACTCCGTGATATCGAGACGCTCGAGAGCTAACTTGAGGTTTTTTATAGCCAGTCGTTTGTTATCGGCGTCCCGACGTAATCTTTGGAGTCGATCTTCCGCCGCTTTTCGGTCCGATTCTGTCAGGGATGGTCCGTTTCGTAAGGATAACCGATTGCTCAATGTATTGCACAATTGTCCTTTGAGGCTGAAGTCAAAGAGGATTCAGAAAATTAGTAATCAAAATCGCCGTTTCATGAAAACGAATTAAGAGTAGGCACACCGGAGAAAAACATCCGTAACTCGACTATTAACACTTTTTTCACAATAATTATACAAGAGTTTCAATTACTTTTGTATGATATTCTCTTTGTCTCTAAGAACTATCCGAAGTGCGTCCAATTCTTTGCCAACATCTCGGGCGCGATGTCCTGGACCTGGTGACGGAGTTACCCCAGTTATGCTTCCCCCTTTTCTACGTCTCGGTGTTGTCGATAGGGAAACTTCTATACTGGCCATCTGGAACAATGATGGCAGGTGTTGGTATGAAATTCTCCCCTGTATCTGATGTTCCTTTTTGTTTCTGTTCACACAACGTAGAGAGAGATTTGGAGTCGAAGTAATACTTCATCGAATGTATTAGGGACTCGCTATTCTAAATGTACAGAAACCGGTTCGAAAACGAGAATCGTAGATTTACGCAAACGACTCGATCCTTTTTGATGAAACTTTGAGAATTCGTTGAGTACGATGGCAGAAAGTGGCTAAGTATTTCACTTTTTCAAAATATCGATCCGATTTGATGAAAAATAAATATTTCCTGTGTTAGCTAGGTTAGATTGCCGGCGGTGACTCAAAATTCCCCTTAATGGTTCAAAAAATTCTTTAGTGCAACTTCCGGCACTATATAAGTCCATTCTATCGACTCTATCCGCGAGTGACCTGGGTCCCAGCTCTGACGTATGTACCTACGGTTACAAATTTGTGAAGAAAAACTGCTGCAGATCAGATGAAGCAGTAACTTCGGAATCCCCGCAAGCCATAGATGATAGTTTGTTTGAGAATTTGTGAAACCCTCCGTTTTCGCGTTGTGCGTTCTTATACTTCGTATGCACATCGCGTGACCAACGGAAAAAGGGCGTAAAGGGATAAAATTAGATGAATTAAAGCCAGAAGGCCGTATTCGCGGCGCTTAGGTCCTTTTGCCTACGAATTTCCGACTCGAAAACACAGCGGCGTTTTTCGTTTCAACCGGTTTTCTTTCGACTGGCAGAAAAAAAATTTGTATCCGCCCCTTTGCCATTCAAGTCGCATTTTTCGTCCCTCTCGCCCTTTTTCCATCAGTCACGGGATACGTGTATCTACTTTTGCACGAGCAAATAAGGAAACGTGTACTTTTACAGTCCAAAGGGTGTGTTATAGGGTTACAGCGAACCGTGAAACAAGCCAATTACGCTCGTTTAACATATTAAATACTGGGTATGCATACCGTTGCATCGTTTACCGATTTTTCGATCCTTTGATACAGTATATGATGTATATGAGGCAGAGAATTCCACAATCGTACAATGAATACAAAATTCTATGAAGCGGTTGATACCGAAGGTACTCTCACTCGTAGAAACGGTGCAATCGCAATCGATTTCCGCGGTTTCGAGGATTCTTAAGCTATTTGTAATTCATTTTACCAGAGTATAGCTCCGCTGTAATTTATGTAGGCATATTTACTTGCGGGCGACACTACGACTGTGCGATATTCGCAAAGACCGTAATTTCATGCTGCGCGATATGGGACGGAAAAAATCGTTCGGTAGGTATACGATCGTTAATAAAACTGCACTGCGGCAGGTAAAAGACGAAACTCTCTTCCGTACGAGGATGTATAAATAGATAGTATCGCGTATCCAACCGATGCGAGGTCCGTGAAATAAAGTTATGCGATTTTAAACCACCTCACATATTTCTCCCAGGTCATACCATACATCAAGTTATACAGTGGGGCGTGAGCCGTAGCAAGCCCCAGGCCCGAGGCGTATCGAATTTGATTCTAAAATGTCAAGATATAGATATATAGATACTCATGATAATCTGCATAATTAGGATGAATGGTTATGTTAACCACCGAGTGTTATATGATACAGAGATTCATCTAATTCCAGCCTTGAAGCCATATTCGTGTATTATATTCCGACGAGTTAGGTACAAAAGGGGAAAGGGAGTTTGAATTTGAGCTTCGATTTTTCATATTTGAGTTACAGTTTCAAAAAAATCAGGTAATCCTTTCTCCATCGGATCTTCTTCCTTTCCCATCCTGTCTGAGATATATACGTATTCGTAGCATTCCAATACATGACGACTATCCAGTATACGGCCGGAAAAATACCTCAGTCCGAAAAATCTCATATTTCAGCTCAGGCCACGTATAGCACGTAACGTACGTTACTTCGACTTCGAACTACGTCATATACTCCGGAAAGAACACGATGCAAAAAGGGGCGACAAAAAGTACATATTACTTTTCTCCGGGTTTCAGTTATATTCTATACCATTGCTCCAGCATGTCATTTCACACATTTACACAGGTATTGTGTTTCAGAGAACAGAGAAACAAACTAAAAGTCGTGTATCGTCGACGCAGCTGCAGCGATCATTTATCCATAGAATTAATTAGAACGTTATTTGGTCAGACAGAATTTGGTCTGTCAGAAATTGGCCAAATAGAAGAACATTCCAGTGAGAAATCGAGCAGAAATTCATTTCATTCCGTTAACTTCATGAGCAAACGATATATGTATCGTTAGGTACCCATCCCTGATGGAAAAAGCTCTCAAACCTCATGGGGTGAATGGGGTTACCCTCAACTTTTTGGGGGTTACCCTCGTAATTCAGGGTTTTCCGTAATGTTTCACCGGAAAAAGGAAATTTCAACTTGCACGTGTGCCCGGAATTTTTGGCCTGACTCCCCAAGGTCGCGGATCAGGAATATACACTTCAAATTTGGGATTTTTTCCGTCAGGGTTGGGCCAATGGTAAAATCTCATTATTATTGCAGAAATGGGGTAAGAAACGAGTAAATCGTACGAATTCGTATCCTCATTCGCCGTATATCAATCCATAGAAATTTATGGGCAGATGATAAAGACGTAGACCATAATTTGTTATTCTCGCGCTATAGTACCTACGAGTATACATACATAGGTATATACATATTTACGCATGAATTTACTCAGGGTTTGAGTAATGGCTCGCGTCTTATGGTAGTAGCCTACGTGGAGAGCTAGCTCGCCGTGGGACGCGTTTGAAGTCCTGTTACGTAATAATTTGGCCTCATCCAGCTATTTAACGACTAGATAAATAGGTATGTATACAATATTCTTCTTCTTCTCATCGCTGCGTGGGTTTATAACGGACGCAGCATCGGTGACATCCGGTTTATCATGTTCAACGATACTATGTATTGTATTATGTGATCATTAAGAGCGTTGTAGTCGTGGCCGGCAGCCTAACCTAGCTAACATACGAAATATATATTTATTTACCATCAAATCCGATCAATGTTTTGAAAAAGTGCAATACTTGCCTACTTTCTGCCATCGTGCTCAATGGATTCTCAAAGTTTCATCAAAACCGCTCGAGTCGTCGGCCAAAATTCACGGTTTCCGTATTCGAAACGATTTCTGTACATTTAAAATACCCAGTCCTATGGCATGTTGAGGGAAATTTGGAGTCGCTGTCTTAGATCTAGCGACGTTATGTAAAGTACCGAGATGTGAATATTATGCACGAAAATTTGCTCTGTGAGCATGCCTTGTATATGGCGCTTCCATATAGCTACACCTTTACCCTCGTGGCAGTGATGATGATAATATGGATAGGTATTCCTACGCCCAGTTGGCCAGAACATCACTCGTATATAATCAATTTAATATTCTATTATAGTAAACTTGATTCACGTCGATTACTCCAAGCGAAGCTCGGCCTTCAGTCCCATGGACCGTCTTGCACAAAGTGCTCGTAGATCCGGAGCCGCTACCTTTGACCCCGGAGCTCGACCCGGTCTCCGGAACCCAAAGGCAACTTGAATAAAATCTACTCAATGGATCCTCGGCGCTAACTTAAGACCCTAGGATCTTTGGACCTTGAAGTTTTCGAGCATTGAGCTACTGTGAGGCGCGATGGAAATTACCCGGAAGTCAAAAACCGCGGGAGGATCGAATTAACTTGGAAACCGAGGGTTAATTGGTGTTTAGAGTATAACCCGACACTTTCACGGTCCTATGGACTACGCTCACGCATGCATTACACGCCCATAGAACTTCACTGGAAGATTATAATATTGCGTAACATCGAATCTTGTATTATAATAATACGAGGGAAACTTGAGTCTACATTTCGATTCCTTCCTCGGCCGTCGGAGGTTTCAGCATTTCTGTAAGCGCAGCTGTTATTCAACTTGGAATTGCATCCTCGGTCCGTAAGCCGGATAATGAACCGAGATTTATGACTTTATGAGTGAAGTTAATCGTCCTGATCCCTCTTCTGCCTAGAAATTCGCTTCGGCGACGCATTCGAATGGTCAGGCCTCGGGGATTTTCGATTGACTTATTTCTCCTTCTAAGTACCTACGCAGGCTCCGTTTTCTCTTTCCTTTTATCACCTTTTTTATTACGAAGAAAATTTGATTCACGCGCGATAATTGTGAGGTAAAAATTTTATAGACATTTTTATTTCTGTTTCCAATTCGCTCAACTAGCTGATGGTGGTTCGAATTTCTCTCTTATGGTTTTGTAGTGTCGCCGTAGGAATATTTCAACGATTCGAAATTAATTCCTGAGTTTTGAGTAGCGGGAAGAGAATAGCTAGATTTTCTTTCGGTCGATTCAAATTCGAATTCGTAGGGTCGTCCTTTTCGCTTCACAGTCTGGAAGCAGTCTAGCTAGGTTGGTATGCACAGTGCATCCGATTAATTCTTGTTCGATTTCCATGGCGAATATACATATTTTTCAAAATCGTATATCCCTCTTGCGGTGAAGAAAAGTTTCTTTCTAAAACCATTACGATTCTAATAAAAATATAATTTCGACAGGTTTAATAATTTCAGGCTAGATTTCAAATGAATTTTCCGCCCCATTTGAGACTCGTGATTAATAAATTTAATACGTACCGTAGTAACGGCAGCACATTATTTCTCGGGGAAAGCCAAGAGCGGTGGAGCGAAAATTAAAATTACAAATAAGAAAATGAAAAATGTGAGGAAAGAAGTCAGGAATTACCTGAAAACGTAAATTTTTTGCCACGCGAAAGTTCATCTCGTCGCACTGGCTGCCCGTCTGGTAATACAGAATCCGAGATGAAGCACGTGCGTACAAACGTATAATATCTACACGCATAATATTCTGCACCGTTCCGCGCGTTCGAAACAATGCGCGAAGCTAATAATTATCGCCGGTTCATCCGTAGGCCTGAAGAAATTGTTCGGTTAGAATCATTCCGATGCTTCCCGCGCGGAAGAATTAGGTACGGCAGGAGCAGACTTCGTAAGAGAGTCGAAGAAAAACGGTAAGAAAACGAAAAACTCAAAATTTGAGAAATTTCCCGCCCTGATTCTATGCAATCGTTATTTTTTGATTCACGCTCATCAAGAATCGCGATACGACACGGCGCGGCGCGGTGTCCTCTTATTGCGAAGTCTCATCTATTCGGTATAGCGATCATTGTCGGTAGCGAAAAAATTTCGCTCAGAAAGACTCAGGTCGGTTGGTATATGTCTGAAAGGTGCAATAAATTTCTTTGCAAGATTTATTATACCTGATACCAAAATAAGACAACTTTTATAAGCTTGTGATGAATGGTATCTAATGTGCCTGTAATTTCTCTGATGATTTACTCGTGCGCGGTTAAAATAATGATATAATTCACTTGATAAATTGTTATGGATACGTATGTAACATGTGATAACACAAAATTACATTGTACAGATATTTCGGTACGGTATGAATTTCGTATTCTTCTTCTGTGTTCCCGTTTATACGAAGATCATATCGCGTTACTAGTGCCACGAGGACGTAGCTGACGTTGTTCTAATAGAAGCATGAAAATACGTCCATAACTACGAAATTGGGAAATTGATCGACCGAAACCGAAAGATCGTACCCGCCGTTTTGGCTTCTGTCGATCAAATTTCAAATGAACGTTTCTCGATGATTGCAAAAAAAAATAATTACACGACCCTTCGGCAATAAAATCGCACCCTCGGCGCTCGCGTCCTCGTGGCGTCAGTAACGCGATGCGTCGTATAGTATCTTCTTCTCATTATTTCACTTTATTCGAGTACGGGGTAAACGCGGAGCCTCACACGCCGGCATTCCACGATGCCTGACATTCTTTTCCATCCGGGTCCCACACACATACCTATATATCTAGCTATAAATGCCGGGGATCGAACAGAGAAAATATCAGGGGAGGAGACAGGTATTTCCCCGAGGTATCGAACGAGCGTATGTACGTACGTACTTACCTTTTGCCCGACAAATATTTATCGCAACGATTTACCGGACCGGGATTTTACCTTGCGATATACCTATAAGATCCGCAGAAGTATGGAAGATCACGAAGCACATACGTATACTCTCAATGTACACAGAATATTGATAGTATGATGTGTAAATGGATGCAAAGGCCGTGCGGGGTCGGACTCCCAATTTCTCCTAAGAGGATATGCTATTATACCCATCGTCCTCTCTTATCGGAATCCTGCAGCACTTGATGGATATTCTGATACCCGTAAGCACGAGGTTGGCAGACGTAGCCTCGGTTCGTGTAGTAAATATTTATACATACGTATGTGTATTCGTATTTTGACGCCGCTCGTGGGGTAAACCGCAGCAGAGCATAGTATATTCCGTCAGTGCCAGGACATTATACCGTACATAGTGCAGGAAGACGAGGAATTGTCTTGGAGTGTCATGCCTCATCCGTGTAACCGCGATCGCTGAAGTTTGCAGACTTCAAAGAACATTTACTTAAATGAATTATACCTATAGGTATATACCTCTCCGCGGTAGTTAGGGAAGAATGCGGCGGCCAGCTGCCCAGCGATTACTAAATTCTTAACTTTGACTGTGGCCTCGGGGCTCGGTCTTCCAAAAATTGAGAATTAAGTTTCATCCGCTACAGATTATTTTTTTAAACGAAACCAGAGTTCTTTCATTCGGTCCATGAGGCTGCGGCTAAAAAGTGCGCAAATTTCTCACAATGCGATTTAGAATTTTATTGATATTTCGTACACCGCGATTAGGTATTATCAGCGGCGCTGGAAAGATCGCCCCGAACCGAGTATAACGACAAAACGAAAAAAGAAAGGAGAAATGCGGAAAAAGGGAACGAGTCTTGAAATATTGTTGCGAGTCTTGACGCGACTCGGGGAACCGCGGAGGTAAGCTCGGTTCTCGAAAAGTTAAGGACTGCTCCCCATCTTTGTTGGAAAAAAATGGGGGGGAGGAGGAGGAGGCCGAAGTTGGCACCACCGTCGAGAGAGTCCAGACAGTAAAGGTCACTGACTTCTGCGGACTTACAATCTCCCGGGGCAGATCTGTCTACGTTCCAAGAACCAAGGGCGTACAATAACCCAACTCAAAAATATCAACCTCGGTGTACGCCCGCTTGCCTTCCCGTCTGCCCGCAGGACCTTTCACCAACTTTGCTGAAGGAACTTCCTTATCGTGCAAGAGTTCCGTTTCGCGCGTTTCGAAAACGGCGGTTGGTTGCTTCGAGTATGTGAGTATAAGGGGAATTCGCGGTCACGCGGCTGGCAATCTAACCTAGCTAACATAGGGAATATTCATTTTTTATAAAATCTGAGCGACGTATTTAAAAGGAGAAGTACTTGGCCACTTTCTGCCATCGTACTCGACGAATCCTCGAGGTTTCATCAAAGTCGAACTAGTCGTTTACGAAAATTCACGATTCTCGTTTTTCAAATGGTTTCTATGTACCGTTTCGAAAACGAGAATCGCGAATTTTTGTCCATCGGGTCTCATGAAACTTGGAAAATTCGTTGAGTACGATGTCAGAAAGTAGCTGCAGGTATTTCACTGTTCCAAAAAGTCGATCGTTGCTGATGAAAAATAATTATCCTCATGTTAGCTAGGTTAGATTGCCAGGGGCGACTTCGAATTTCCCTTAAGCAAAGAGGAGCCATCCGTGGCAGGGGAGTTTATCGAGGTGGTGACGATGTGCGAAGAAAATCGAAAGATATGAAGATTCCCACCCAGGTTTTACGGAAATAGTAATCCTTGAATCAAACTACGGTTAACCTAAATCTTCGCAAGGTTCGACTTTCTTTCTTTTTTTGTTTCAAGAAGAAGAAGAAGAAAAAGAAGAAGAAGAAGGAGAAGGAGAAGGAGAACAAATTGATTGCGTATCATAAAAGAGAAAAGGAGACAAAAAGAAGAATACAAAGTATGAGAGATCGGATATATTATTCTTGTGTTATACGAAAGGTTAATTATCAATTACCATTCGCTCGGAGAGAAGTGTATAACTGCAGCACAGATATAACCTGTAATTACACACGAGTTATCCACGCCTCTGTTGACACGATGATCGTAACGGATTATAAAAAGAGAAAAGACAAAAAAAAAAAAAAACCCCCCGCCATGCAGTTGGAATAAAACGAGTATTTTACTCGAAGTAGTGGGAGTAGTCGGAGGGAGAGGATTAGTTGATGGGCTTCGAGATTAATGTGGTGCATGCATACCTACCTACGTGTACGAATAAAAGTTGTTTATTAAAAATAGTAGTAAAAGACAGAGCAGGGGAAGTGAACATGGAGAGAACATGAACACAAAAATAGAGAACGAGGAGGAAAGGGAAGGATGCGATAAATTCGAAATACAAATACTTTCGACATGCTGCATACTATGTGTACTGTACACGGGATTCGAATCCTACGCCACTGAGTCCCGATTTCGGGCGTGGGGCGGTTTTAATGGGTCTCGAGCAGACCCTCTCAGCTTCGGTCTGAACGAACGACGAAGGCAACGGTCCGAAAAAGATCGGCGTTTGGTCCACGCATCTGCATATAAATCACTGGTTGGACAGCCTCCGTGTAGCCGGGGGCTATACGGCAGGCCTCCCGATCACCGCTTGAACATCGCCTTCGGTTGGGAGCCGAAAATAAAAATAACGAAAGGGAAAAACGAAAGACAAAAATAGAAGACTGGGGGAAAAATGAGCAAAAAAGAAAATGAGGGCCCGGGATAGTAATCCCCGAAGATGATTTCGTCCGCTCTGAGAGTCACCCTGTACAGGCACCCATTCGTCCTCTATATACCTACGTTCACGATTAGGTATGCTGTTCATAGAAAATATAAGACAGAGCTGAGTGCAGGTAGAATACAGAAATCGACTTTTCTGTTTTCTTCTTGTCGCTAGCTCCTCTCGTATCATGATGAAGTTTATCTGGGTATTTTGTGAAATTATACGAGTGTCCCGTCCACCTCCTCGCGACGCGGTGACGTTTTTCGAACTACAGAGAGACCGCGGGTTGGAATTTTACGTCTTTTGGAAATACAGTGATGGCAGGTATTATCGAAAACTTTGTACGGAAAATTATGAAGAATTCGGAGATCTCAACTGTCTTCTGCAAGGGATTCGTGCGAACGGGCGAGACAGAGAGAGAGAGAGAGAGATGAGCAACTTTGAGCTCTGTGCAAACTCGGCGAAAGACTCTTTATATTCCTCGGCACGTATCTAGGTAGTTACTGCATTTGAATTCGTGAAAGATTTGAGCTGAAAGAGAGAAAAAGAGAAAAAGAGAGAGAGAGAGAGAGAGAGAGGAGAGAAGAAAAAGGAGAAGAGGAAAGTTAAAAATAGAGAAGAATGAACGACGAACTCGTCTCACCTTGGCCTCCAAAGTTTCTAGCTGCGCCATTCTTGGCTCGAGAAGTTGTTGCTGTTGAACGTTACTGCTCCCCGTGTGCAATGCGATCTGAGAACAAATAGAAGGGCAGAAAATTTTTTAGAAGTGATATCGAGGATACCCGTTTCGAAAATATAACGAAACAGACGGGCAAATAATTCGTTGGATCTACAAATCTGTAACTGAGGATTTATCTCTCGAATGGATCCTCGGAGTGTGTCGTATAACTCTAGAATTCGATTATGTATGGTATAGGTATGTACCTATAACTATAAACTTTACTGCACCGCTCGTAATTCGATGTCTTCGAAGTCGCAGTACGAAATCAGTTAGAAATGGCATTGGAGAGTTCATAGTCGGTGGATCCGGGACTGCGTGGGTGGCTTTCTTGCCGTGCCGCGCCTCGCCTTCGGGATTTGCGATAGCGGAAGGTTATGCCTCGCCGTATTGCCGTCCAGCTCCAGGGTACGTCCACCGACGTGATACCGAAACGTATCTATATTTCGATGCAAGCCGGTCACGACATCTTCGAGACCCTATTCTTTTCGAGACCTTGGATTAATCCCCGCAGCTTACACATCTACGCACGCGACACTCGGAAACCGGAGAGCGAGGTGGAACATAAACGTTCGAGAAGATGTATTTCTTTGTCATCTTATATTCAAACGGAGAATTGATGTGACATTAGTGTTGCGATTAATTCCCGTTTCCGCGGTTTTGATTTTTGATTTTTGATTTTCTTTTCGTTCTTTCGAGCAATACAAATGAACGAGGAAGGGTACTTATCGCACCGGAATTTGTACAGGATCCTCATCCACAGTCAGCCGGTTGAGGCGGTGGAGAAAGGTTTCGAAGACGAATCTTCTGACCTGCACTGGAGCGGTCTACGTTATACTAGATTTCCTGCACGAATGCTCAAAAATGAAAAATGGAAACGAAGAGTATAGGTACTGCATCAGGGAGAGGATCTTGACGGGAGATAAAAAATGCGGCCATATACTAAATCGTGTAACGGACAAAGTTGTTTTTACTCTGTCCCGTAGACACGCGAATTGGTCGGAAATTTTACTGCCCTTTGCTGCAGGACGATCGCGTGCCGGACCCGTAACACCGGGGAGACGAGCACGTGGCGGAAATTCAATTTTTGTACCGTTTCAAAGCTGCAGTGCGAGGAGAAAAAGGAAGAGAAGAAATAGAGAAACGCGAGGATCGAATTGGGAGGAAAATAAGTGAAGCTGGAAAATTTTTAGGAAAAACGATCGCAGATCATCGGACGCTCGTTACGGTTAACCGTACGAACTGCGCCGAAGGAATACACGAAACGATCACGCGACTATTTTACAAGGCGAGAATCGACGCGAATGGAAAGACGTACCTAAGTGCAGCGAACGAACGCAGAAGAAACTTGAAATCAGGTGTGTGGCGTTCAGTCTTGTCCTTAAACCCACTCCTATCAATTCGCCGATCTCGTGAGGCGTCTGTAACCTGGTCTTTGCCTTTCTTGAAGAAGCAATTACCACCGACCGAGGAAAAGAAAGAAAGATATGCCGGCGAACGATCGTGAAAAAGTTTCCGTGCGGGTGGCGGGACTTTGCAGGCCTTTACGAAAAAAGAAAGACAGCTTCAGACGTGTGATAAAAGAGAGAAAAAAAAAGTCGCCGATATTGGAGTCGTTTTCATGGCAGTTTGAAGAATCGAAGAAAAATAGCGAAACTATGCTCGAGGTGAGAAAATAAGCGAAATATCAGATCCCAGTCGAGAGAAGGAGGAAACGAAAAAAATGGTATCCGGTTCCGAGAGTCGAGATTAGCTGCTATAAGAGAAACCGGCTAGAAGAATTTTCCCAGGAGGCCTGGGCCTGGGCTGACTGTAGGGTCGAAGGTGTTACTTCGCGCGTGGGCGGATTCATATACCTTCTCGGATCTGTTGGAAGGTAGAAAATTCAGTAATTGTTTGACACAGGAAGGATGGGCGGCCGAGCTGTAATAACATTTCCTCTGTCTCCAGAGTTCACAGCTTTCTGGACCTATTAGAATCCCAGAGAGAGTTTCCAAAATGATTGAAGAATGGGGAAAAGAGTAAGAAAATACCTCGCGAAAGAGTCAGATCAGATCAATTATCATCGTAGTGCCATATTTCATACGGGGGTCCACAAATTTTCGGAAGCTAAATTCTTCACCTATCTGTGTCACAGTGTGTCCAGGTAGAAAAATGACCAGCCGATACTCGCGTGCCACGTGTTAATTATACTCGATCGTCAGGCAAAAGCGTTTCGAAAAGGAATATGGTCGATGTGTGTACTATGTAGTAGATATACGAGTACATGGTAGTGATAATTTGTGGTTTGATTTACAGCTCAATTCGTAACGTTATCCACAGTAAGGAACCGACGTCAGTACTCGAGTATCTAGGTACATACGTAGGTATACCTATACGCATAGTATACATGCCCATCGATGCACCGCAATTATCTTCAAGTACCCTAACGGTATCGTAACAACGAGCAAAAGTTATTCGTACCAATAGCTCAGCGTGTATTTTTTGCTCAGAATGGCCAGAATTATCGGTCCACTTATTACCGTACGTTCTTCTGCACGGGACAATTTGAGCTATTTCTCACAGGAAGATCGCGTCCGCCGTTGCGTAAAATGCGAGAAGAAAAATGTAGCCCGGAATCCTCGAGGGACGTAGCCAGTGCCCGCGGCAACGGAAAAATTGACCCTCCAAAAATTATGCCCCTGATTTCCAACACATTTATTTTTACTGCATGGAAGGAAGACAGCCGAAAGGAATGAGAAAATTTGTGTTTTTCCCTTCGTCGAGTGATCCAAGATACGGCGAATTCAGCCTCCTTTTTTCTATACGAGCACGTAAATCGTACGTGTGCGCATGCATGTATGCACGCGGGATTCGAGCGTAGAACTCGGAGCAAGAAGCAGATCGAGAAGCGATAGTTGCAGCTGCGGTGGGCGATACGAAAAACCTTGGGCAAAAAGGTCTCGGAGAGTCGTGACCCTTATGAAGTGAGAGGTTTTGAGTAAAATAGTCTGAAGAGTAAGGAACGACCTAACTGTACCTTCACCTTGATCATTCACCGCGGCACCTCGTCGTTCCCTCTCCTATGTATAGGTACATACACGTTACTACACGGTGTAATCATGCTCAGCTCGGGTGTTGTGTAATTAAATGGCAGAAGCACGAGTCAGCGAGACTCGTAAGCGCCTTGCTTTTGCCGAACTCATTCCTTTTCCCTCCCTACTCTTTAATCGGGAGCCTATCCCACCTGGAACACAGACATTTGCGAAAGAAGGAATTTGCCAAAAGAGATCTTCTCCAACGAGGACGTGAGGTCTGCTCACTGATCTCACCGAGCCTACTGCACTGAATCCACGATCCCATTCTGCTCCTATCCTCGAAGAATGGGAAGAATGATGAGAGCGAGTGGAAAAATATCTAACATCAGAGAGGCGCTGATTGGTGGGCCGGCGAAGATGAAACAAGAACTGCAAGTCCGAGATAGTACTGAATACTGCTGCTTATACATGCTCTGGTATAATAAAGAGAAATGAGGATGTCTGTCCGCAGATGCCCGAGCTACGAGGTTCCAATCTTCACCACGAGCATGGACATTATATTGTTGGATTCTATTTTAACGTAAGTGGTCTGAGCAGATTCTGAGGACTCGCGGATGTCCAGGACTTAAGAAGATAAGCTGGTTTCTCAGTTTCTCAGTTATTCCCTTGGTCTCTCGGGTAAATTGAGCCAGCCTAGCTCTGCTATTAGATCTGCTGTATAGGTGCGCGGTCGAGCTCCACGTTGCTTTCTCAACGCAGAAGTGATCTTATCAAGTAAAGAGTAGCCTGAGTAGGTATAGGCCGTTGGGAAGGTACCCCTCCGCAAGTTCCTTTACTCGAAACACGCATAATCCGATTTCAGCTACACCGTGCACCGCCAACTAGATAAACGTTTGTATGTACAACTTCACGGTTCGTTGGCAGAAAAACGCCAAGTCATTTTATGCCGCATGCCAATATCCTTCCAACTATATTTTGCCGGCAATTACTTCTCTCCTATCTATATCTACCAATTTTCGAGAAGCCTGATGTACGCATCTATTCTGCATTGTGAACTTACCAGAGATATCGAACGCTGTTGAATTTTCAGACCTAGATCCTCCTTCTCGTCACCACAGTCCGTTGTGTATAGAAGTACGCTTTTCTTTGACCCCCTGGAACTCACACCTGTTACGAAGTCAATTGATATATCAATGCCGATTTAAACGGAGGAGTGTTGTCTTTCGATTTTTCCTCCTCTCTTACTTTCTTCCAACGGAATTCATTCAAGGGTTTCAATCGCACCTGAGTGTCTTCCCATGCCGGTTGAAGCCCCGATGGTTATTCATAGGAGCCGGTCAATCCCCGTAGCATTGTTTTCCGCGGCGTTAATTTAATCGGTTCATCATGGCGGTGGCATCCTGGTCCACAGGGAATCCATGGCGCCCGGAAGATCGCACATCGTTGTGGGAAAAATTGTCTGTAATCAGAAATGTACGGGAAAATTTGTGAATCGCGTTATCGGGGGAGGCAGAGAAATAGACGGAAACCCTGAAATTTCGTTTTCACCCAAATCTCTGAAATTTGGCGAACATTAACTGTGAAACAAAAGACGCGGCGCGCGGCGTGCTGAGATTTGCCGCGCAATAATTATCTGCTGGATCGTTGAGAACGAGAAACAGCCTTAACCCGGCCTCGGTGCAGCTGCCGAGCTACAGCGTACAATTCTTCTCCGAGGAATGGCGGGAGTCAAGGAGCCCGCGCCTTTCACGACTAATTCTATACAATCTTTGTTAAACTCAGAGGTTAATAATTAATCGCGAATGTAAACCGACCTGGAGAGTTACACGGCTGCCTCCACTCGACGCACGTCATTCATTCGCGGATTCTACACACTTCGGGTACACCAGCTATGTACGTATAGGTTGGTATATACGCCGCTAATTGCACGGCTAGTTAGGATTATGTTACAGTTTGTATCTACGCGAGCAACGATAATGAGCATGGGAAATTCACCCACGTTTTACATACTCGCTTCTCTATTGTCCTGCCTCGAGTTATCTTTGAACCTAATCGTTCGATTTTACTCCCGATAACGTTCTCCGCCGTTTGCGGATGGCGGGTCAGAGACGCGGATTGTTTTCAGGTATGTATGCGCGTACCTCATAACGTTACAATGATTTTGAAATTGACCGTGTTAATTACCAACGGGCCAATTTCCACTTAACCGAGGTGCGAAAAAGTCCCGGGAAAAAGTTACGCTGCGTAACTGCTTCTTCTCCATCCGGTTTTCGGTCCGGTGTACAGATAGCCTGCACGCTCCGATCTCCGATCTCGCAGCTCAAACTCTGACTCGGCGCGGGCGCGGACGCGGCGTGGTAGCGCGCAATTGCATGACTCGTCGTCAATGCCTCGGTAATATGTGTACGATAAAGAACATTACACGCTCGGGCAGACCGAGTATCGAGGCGCCATCCGACCGGGCATTATATTCCCGTCAGATAACGTAACGTATATTATAGACACACCGATCGTGCCCACGCTGCACTGACTATAGGTATATCAGAGAGAGAACAAGCTAGCGTGCTAGACAATACTCGATCGCGAACAATTTGCATGAATTATTCTCGTTATTACATCACCGTGACTCTGCTAAGATTCTTCTTCTTATTCCTTTTTGCCTCTTATTGCGGCTCCTATAATGTATATTCCGTCCATTTTGTTTCTCTTCTCGAAATATACCGTCTCGGAGCCGCCACTTTGAAATCGATGGAATCAAATCAAATTCTGATGCAAGTTGATGAACGCGCGCGGTTACCAGTATTAGGCGCCCCAAGTTCCTTTATCCCCTTTTTTGTCCCCGCTTTCGCTTTTTTTGCCGCCTGTTTTCTCGTCACGAAGGTAAAACCGCGAAGGGATTTACGCTGAACCGTGCTCCGTGAGAACTACATTAATTGGAACTCCGACGTAGCGTTGGGTGCCTGGAACAATGGTATGTGTACAGGGGACACATGAATATATACTTCGCGAGACGCAAGCTAGTCGCTTTCTGAGAGGGTCCTGCCTAACAATAAGCTTTTCATGGAGGCACAAACTCCCCAGAAGTCTGTGAGACGGATTATATTGTTGCGACAACAATTTCGTGCCGACCGACCGACTTGGCTACGGAAGACAAATATTGTGCTTCGGATTGACAATGAGGTAAAAGTTGACTCGCTAATTTATTAGAAACAAGAATGAAGATCGTGGCATCGGTTTCGTCACGCACGCGGGTACCTACTCTTCATACTTTTGCATGACATGAAGATATATATATACTGTAATATACTGTATCCGCTGCGAGGGGGGTCAACCCAAGTTGGGAACTCGGGGCAACGAACGTAGGCGAAAACCGTGACGGCGATGAAACGCGCAGCTGTCAGTCGGATGCCCCCCCCCCCCCCCCCCCGCAATACGAAAAAATGAAAAAAGTTGCAGTGGATTTGAAGACTGTGCCGTGTGACGATCGAGTCCGTGGTATACCGCCGAAGTTGGTATATTCGAATGACAGATCGTCACATCCGCACTGCACCGAGTACAACAGGAAAACGAATCGACATAGAGAGAGGTTGCACGGCATGCCGCGGTCTTGTATTGTTAGCCTGGAATATTTCGAGGAGTGAAGCGATGTTCGAAAATGTTTGGAACGGCGCCAATATCATTGGGAATAAAATATCTCTTATCCCACCGCACGCCTGCACCTGGAAGTACGGAGATCTGCACGCGGATATGATCTGCAGAATTGTGCATACAAACGAGCGTCAACTCTGCAGACCTCGAGTGTATACAATGTTTTTGAAAATTTGATATTCAAATTCCTGCCGCAGATGGAAGTAGTATATAAATTTTCAATGTTACGTAATATGGGGTCTAGATATTGGACGGAGATGTGGGATGGGAAGAAAAAAATAGACGTTCATCCCGGGATCGAAGATGAATATTCTAAAAAAATCACCAGATTTACATATTCCGTCCGAACGAAGTTCGTGCAGTATTATACCGAACGATTCTAATTAGGGAACACTCGAGTTGCGTGTTTTTTTTCATTCGATATAGGTACGCGTACCTATGTTCGGCGGAGAGAGCGATCCGGAGATCGCTGTATACCTGCAACGTATTGTATTTTAATGTGAGAAATTATCTGCCGTGCGGTCGTAGTAGCAATAGCTGCATCGATACCTCGGTGCCCGAAGCCTGCGTCCCCTGTCACGCGAGCCTGACGATGTACCTATACGATCTGCAACCGCGTGCCGACCGCAACCGGGATCGGGAACGTGGGTGGTGTTAAAACCACAGACAGACGAGCCAGGGTCGTTTTCCCTGGTAGCGTTCGGAACGCGGGAATATTCATTCGTCGTCGCAGCGTATCGAGATCACGCCGATCGCCTCCAGTCAGAGATTCCAACCGACGACGCGTACGACTACGCACTGCGAAAACGGAATGCATTGTGAAGGCCGGAATCCAACGTGCGATTTCGACCCATTCACCTTGGGCTTCGGGTATTTTCGCGCCGTCACTGCGCCCCGGGTTTCAGACAGGAACTACGCGGTACAGGTTTGTCGTTCCGAGGGAGTGAATTTGGATGTGGATGTGCTGGGACATGGATGTGTGGACGTGTACGCAACAACCGCAGGGGCCACACAACAGCGGAGCGAAGCGTTGTTGCGCGTCGAGTAGAGGAGGAGAGCGAATTCTTATCCTTCAAATTTACAATAATTATATACGCTCCAAGCTCACAGGCGCACACCCCGATCTGTATCCCGACGGGATTAATTAATACATTATACAAAACGTGGTCGAAGGCGCTCGCCAGGCGTGAAATAAAACTGTTCCTTGTTAGATCGTCGTCGAAACGTATGAATAAGTAATGAACTTATTCGATGCCGGTTGGCATAGTGTACCGCATAGTGGAATAGAGAATGAAAATTTCAGGTAGTAAGTTCAGGTCAATCTTCTGTTCCGAATTATGAAATTTATGGTTTACGATCTGAAATCCCGGTGGAATATAGCTCCGCGTAAGAATGCTCGAATGCTCATTGTCAGTTTCTGCAGTTTTTCACGTGACACAAAGAACGTCATGCAAGGGCAGAGAATTATCCTCGAATATACATTTGCAATTTCCGCAGAAGTAGGTACAGGAATTTTCATACTCATTGTCGCAGCTTTGTACGTAGCACGTAGCCCGCTACCAAGCTGCGCTTTTTCTTCTTTCTTTTAATACGCTTGAATTTCGCGCCGTACTCCAATCACTGTGGAGTAATTGTAACCGTGATTAAAAAAACCGGCGAAAGAGAGTTCTCAGGGATTTCTCACGCCTTGACTAAAATCAGCGTGCGATCACGCCGCGACCGCGGCCGCTCAAAACCGCATCCCATTAAGTATGCCTACATATATATGAGCCGTGGGCGCGCACCGCAGTGAAGGGCTCGTATATGCAAATAAAGTCATTGTACGAAAGCGTTGATAATTTCCTCGGCTATATCCCGGAGCCGGATGTTAAGCCGGCTATTCGTTGCGGCTGTAGTATAGTCGGCAGTATAGCAACTATTACAGCCTCCGTTCTCCGGACTGATGACCTTTGACGAATCGTATGTTACAACAAATCGTACAATTCGAAAATCCGCGACACGCAATCCACCAGAATATCCGACCGCCGTAGCGCCTCAGGGATCTGATATTAAATTGAGATCAGGATTCACGAGTCAAGGTTCCCACAGGTCCCTCTCTCTCTCTCTCTCTCACACACACACTTTCTCTTTCTCTCTAGTTTCCTTTATCTCTTTCTCTTTCTCTCCGGAGATCTGCCCTCAAGACGTCACGTACTTATAAACACGCCATGCCGTTTATCCTCCGCAAACGTTTTGTCTTACTATTCGTGTCAATAATAGAGAAAATTTGATCCCTGTATCGTATCGTTGGAATTCCGAGTCAGAGATGGAGTCCCATATAAATGCGGCTTCTATGGCGCGGGGGTGAAAGTAGGCAGGATCATAGGTACACAAGCCGTGTTCCAAAACCGTCGAATCGTTCAAGTTGCGGAGAATTTTTGATTTTCATTATTCACAGACTTAGGATTTTTCTATTCATCTGCAGCCGACATAAATTTCTACCGTCAAGATTCCCCGCGGATTCGAATCGTCGAATTTTTTTCAAGCCGATTATACCGGTCCGTGTAATCGGATCGCAGTGGATTTGGAATTTCTTCGCATCTAATTCCATCCAGAATTCGGTGTGAGCCTTTTTTTTTCTCCACTATGCTGTATGCGATCGCCAGCCAACGACGACGATAATGTACAAATATTGATCGCAAATGTAAATCCAGCGCGAAACGGAGACGATGATGAAAAAGCTGCAGGTCATTTTTGGCACGAGCCTCGGTATCGCGTAAGTCTCATGATCTTAAGGTCGTCAGTTCGAGTGTCACCCGGGGCATAATTTTGCACTTTTAGATCCCGAGGTGTTTGAGTCGGGAAACGAGTTTTTACGATCATCGTTCTTGTTTTCTAATTTACTATCACTGCTCTGGACAGACGTCTCCGGTAAGATGGATCGACATGTTCGCAGGATTGTGTGTTTAGTGAAACTGCAGCGTAACCCGACGTCGACATGCAATTAAAGGCTGCCATTAATCTTGTCGTTTCCCAAATCATTCGTCTACTCTGTCAGACTTCTCTGTATACGCTTAGAATTGGAGAGACTTGTTCTGTCGCTCGATGAAATTCAAAGTCTACAGTGGATTCACCTCGTAGGTATATTCTTCCGAGGTGTCGACCTCGACTTCACTCGACATGCGTTTTCAGCAACCAGATGTAAGCATTTGCGAAATGACAAAACATTCGTTGATAACTGAATTTGTAATTTAAAAAAATGGTAATTATTCTCTATATCCTCTCAGTCGACAAGGAAACTAGTGATAAGAAATTTGACGCGATAAAAATCGGCCGAGAATCAGCTTACGGATATCTGATAATAAGAGTTCGGAGTATCATTTCACGGTGGCAAGATCACAAACGTTCGGCAAAGTCGATTTTCGGTGTAAATGAAGTCAACGAAATATGTGGAATCTACTGAATTCAATATTGTTATTATCCGTGGTTTCACTCACCGCTCTATACTGCTACGTAAAAAACCATTTCGAATTTTGGGCGAAGAGAAATGTCGATTTTCGAAAGCCGCACTGGGTTTTCGGTGGCGTTGGAGAATTTCAGAGAGGTGAGTTATCGATGGCCGAGGTTACCGTGGAGTTGTACAAATATTTCAAGGGTCGAAGATTCGGTGGTGCGTGGGAGTTTTACTCCCCAAAATTATTCGTCGTGGAGCCCGAGCTCCTTCGGGACATTTTCGTTAAGGATTTTGCCACGTGGTCAAGCCGCGGTGTGGCGGCTAACATTGAAGTCGATCCGTTGGCCGCGAATCTCGTTGGTTTGGAGGGAAAGAAGTGGAAATCAGTGCGAACGAAGCTTACGCCGACATTGACATCGGGGAAACTGAAGCGGATGCACTATCTTCTGATCGAGTGCGGAAAGGAGTTCGAAAAACATTTAACTAGCGTCGTCGATCGGGACAGAGACGTCGAGGTCAGAGAAATAAGTGCAAAATACACAACGGACGTTATATTGGGTCATGCATCTTCGGAATCCAAATGAAATCGTTAGGCGACGAAGACTCTCTTTTCCGCGAGATGGGACGAAAGATTTTCAAGCCTTCGAAACGAAGAACGATAACCCGAGCTCTTCAGCTGCACTTTCCATCGTTGTTCAAGCTGCTGAAACTATCTTCGACGAGCAAGGAGCTCACTGATTTTTTCCTCAATTTAACAAAGGAGAATTTCAGTTACCGAGAGAAGCACAATATTCGGAGGCACGACTTCATGGACCTTTTGAGAAGTCTTAAAAACACAGACGAGCCGCTATGCGAAGATGAAATTGGTGAGCTTATATCTTTCTCAATTACGATTCGCTGGTATGCCGCCCGCAGTAGACATCTTATGCTCCGACTTTCCAGAGTTCGACGAGAAGCTCCTGGCAGCTCAAGCCTTTATTTTCTTCGGTGCTGACTTTGAGACGAGCTCATCGACCATCAGTTTTTGTCTCCACGAATTGGCCGTCAACGGAAATGTCCAGGATCTCCTGCACGACGAGGTGCGCCAAACATTGGCCAGAAATAATGGAAAACAAATCACGTGGGATGATCTGAAGAACATGTGAAGTACCTCGATATGGTCTTTCAGGGTGAGAACACGGATCCGCCAGAGTAGCAGAAATAATTTGACCCGGTGCCGAAATCACGGAAACTCGAATTATTCTCACTGTTTCTATATTTCTATAAGAAACTCTGAGGAAATATCCACCGTTTCCGGTCATCGGTAGAACTTCTGTCAAACCTTACAGGATCTCGGAAACCGATTTTCAACTGCCTTCAGGAACAGGATGCATTATTCCCATCTACGCCCTCCACCATGACCCAGAGTACCTACTACCCTGATCCAGAGAAATTTCACCCGGAAAGGTTCACCGACGAAGCTAAAAGCCGGCGATTGCCATTCACGTTCATTCCTTTCGGTGGGGGACCCAGAATCTGTATAGGTGATACATTTCGTTCTCATCACAATCTTCGGAGGAAGAAGCCGCTTATGAGATTCCACGATCCGTAACGATTGCCGTTGAGGACTCGATTCTCGAATATATTTCTTCCCCAAGGATCAGCCGTCCCGAATGTGATACGACGAATCTCAACGATTGTCTCAATTTGCAGGGATGCGATTTGCGGAGCAGCAGACGAAGCTAGCCCTCTTCGAGCTTGTGAAAAACTTCGAGGTCTCTCTCTGTGACAAATCGCAGCACCCGCTCCAGCTGAATCCTGAGGCCAGGTTTTTACTTCTTAACGGTGGAATCTGGCTACGAATATCCCGTCGTGCGCCAATCAGTCTTGAAAACGCTAAATCCAAATAAAAGTTCTGCATTAAATCTGGCACAAGTCACATCGAGCTTCCCAAATGCGATAATAAATGTTAGTTCGTGACTCGCATATCGTATGACTTTTTTCCCGTTCCATCGATCGATTTACACGTATTACTCTGCATATCTTGCAGAGTTCCATACCCTCCGGTTCGTGTTCAGTCGTTATTGATTCATACGCAGGTACCTATTTAGTACCCCGTCAGCCCCGGTCTGCAATTGCTTCCACCTCCTTCGTCCCATCGTCAGCCCGTCGAAGAACTATATTCTATAGAGCTTGAGTGATTCGAACTCCGGATGTAGAACGAAAGTATGAACGTTTCGTTATAGACGCGGAGATGCAAACGTCGACAACGAGCCGTGACCCTGGATTATTACAAACTGATCCACGGCTTGCGATAAGATGAAGATAGCAGTATGAAAGATAGATGCACATGGACGGATCTCTCCGTTTGTTCTTCAGAAAAAAATTCCTGAGGCCGATAGTTTCCGAGTTACAGCGATCATCCGAGCTCTCACCCATCGCGGAGTGCATACGTGAGAGCGATGCGGCCGCGCCGGCCTGGATGCGCGAGTGAAATACAATCCCTGCCTGCGCACTGACATATCAGCGCCGTGATCGGTTCGCTCACATATATTGTGTAACTCGTGAATTAGAGGTGACCGGAATTTTTGGTAAAGGACTTTTCGTCCTGGGTTTTTTTTTCCAAAGAATGCAACCTCGCGATTTCTGGCACACCCTGCGCACGTGGGTGCGTGTATGTCTCGATCTTCGCCGTAGGATCGGAATTTTCGTCGATCTGCTCCGACTTCAGAGAGATAGGTATTCTCCTTCGGCAGGACACCGTTCATCTTTACCAACGTCAACGATGGACGATGTGATGCGGTGTATGCAGATATGAGATATCGGTGTGCAGGTATGGCACAGCTGTAAGTATGCGTGCGCGAATAGTATAGTAAAGTGAAAAGGAAAGCGATTCTCAAGTGCAGTACACAGAGCCTAGCTGTGAACGGTACGACCTTGGCGAACATGTGTTGGTAGTTCACTCGGGACCAGTACGTACTATTTTGAATATTGGCTCGAGAGTAGAGCAACGCGAATAGCGACAGGTCATCATTGGCCGTAACTCGCATGAAGTTCTTGTCGCATCTCGATTGATATTCATGAAAATGAATTCGCTGTACATTGATATGGCTGATATTCGGTGATCTTCTGCTTGGGAAGATAAGACGGGTGCCTCTGACGTCGCACTTTCTCTGAGCCGGCACTGTGACGCAATTGAGGCCAGAATTCATGCGGACTGCACGTAACCAGTAGTGGAAGTTATGCGGTCGAGGTAACAGTCGTCTCGGACAACAGCAGACTAAGTTCCTTTACACCCGATTTTTGGCGCAACAGCAAGCTCAGCTCTTTTATACTTGGCTTTCGGCACAATCGAATAGACCTGAACACCACGGAAGATTCTATAATGGGGTATTCGGATAATTTGAATGCGTGGGCGCTGTTGGTTGCAGTGTTGAGTGTGGTATACTGGTGCTTTCGAAATCACCTCTCGTTCTGGGCAAGAAAAGGAGTTCCGTTTATAAAACCGCACTGGATTTTCGGAAACTTTGAAAATTTCGTCAAAGGTAATAAATCCTTGACTGAGGTCACCGTGGACATCTACAATAAATTCAGGGGAGTAAAATTTGGCGGTATTTGGCAGATGTTTACGCCAACGTTATTCGTCATGGATCCTGACTTACTTTGCGACGTGATGGTGAACAAGTTTAACGTTTGGCCATCCCGCGGAATCCCTGCAAATTTCGATGTGGACCCACTGTCTGCACATCTGATAAACCTTAACGGTAAGAAGTGGAAATCGGTGAGAGCGAAGCTCACGCCTACCTTCACATCGGGGAAATTAAAAGAAATGCAATACCTACTTCTACAGTGCTGCAAAGAGTTGGGGAAGTACTTGGACACCGTTTCCGAAAGCGGTGAACCGGTCGACGTAAAGGAAATGGCAGCCAAATTCACAACGGATGTAATTGGATCATGTGTATTCGGAATTCAAATGAATTCGCTCGGCGAAGAGAACACTGTCTTCCGAGCGATGGGGAAACAAATTTTTCATCTCACGTTTCGGAAGAAGATGATCAGAGTACTGCAGACTAGTTTTCCGCGATTATTCAAACTCTTGAGGCTCGCTGCCGTTGATAAGGAAATCACAGAATTCTTCGTGGCAATCGTTAGGGAGAGCTTCGATTACAGAGAAAAAAACAATATCCAAAGGCACGACTTCATCGACCTACTTAGGGAGCTGAAAAATACCAACGAACTGCTGGACGAAGATGAAGTAGGTGAGTAGGTGTTTCTCGTTTCGTTCGCTGTTTCGTTACATTACTCAGGAGCTGGAGAAAAAAGTTCACTCGGTCACTTCTCATTCGTAGTGTTCGATGATACACTTTTGGCGGCTCAAGCTTTCGTTTTCTTCGGTGCTGGTTCTGAGACCAGCTCTTCCTCGATCAGCTACTGCCTTCACGAGCTGGCGGTCAATCAGAATATGCAAGATCGGCTCCGAGAAGAAATACATATGACAGTAGCTGCTAACAATGGCGACATCACATGGGATGCCCTGAGGAACATGAAGTACCTCGACATGGTCGTTCAAGGTATGAGAGACGAATCAACCCTCTTCATTCTCTTCTTCTGATCTTCGTAGAGCTCAGAGTAATCGCGCCTGCACACGCATGGGAAAGGAATGCCGAAATCTAGTTGTATTCCATATTCCATATTCTCACTCATATTCCAGAAACTTTGAGGAAACATCCTCCGATCACGGTGTCAACGCGGCAATCTGTGAAACCCTACCGGATTCCAGGCACGGACATTGAGCTACCATCCGGAACGGACTGCATGATCCCCATCTACGCTATTCATCACGATCCAAAATATTTCCCTGACCCAGAGAAGTTTGATCCGGAAAGGTTCGCCGATGGCGCCGAGAACAAGCGATCGGCATCCTGCTACATGCCTTTCGGAAACGGGCCCAGGGCCTGCATAGGTGAGATATTTGAGTGGTTTTTGAACATTGGTTTGGGAGAGATTCTTCGTGGCGCATATCGATCTTCCTCCTCATGCGGCCGTTCGTCCATGACGCGTGAAAAAAATCAATGAACACCGGTATTTCAGGTAGTCGTTTCGCCCTGCAGCAGTTCAAACTTGGACTGCTCACGACGATCGAAAACTTCCGGGTATCTCTATGCGAGAGATCGGAAAATCCAGTGCAACACAGTCCCGAGGCAAGATTTCTCTCTGCTAAGAATGGAATTTGGGTTCGCATATCGCGAAACTCGCCCAACTGACGCGGGTACGTCTCCGAAAACGTTCCGGACGACGTTTTATACAGATGTGAAAGCGTATTCTCCGTATCTCATGCGCCCCCCAAAGTCACATCTTCTCCGTTATATGATCTTCAGTATCTCGACCATTGCCGCTTCCCGGCGCAGTTCATTCGTATGTTTCTAGAATCCCGATGAACTATCCGAATCAAATGTAACAAGGACGTTGATGCTATACCTTCGAGCGTTCTGGAAGCGATAATAAATTTTCATTCCCAATTTGCACTACCTTCCGTCCTGTTCCGTCGATTGATCACCATCACCGTACCTACTTTTAGAGAGTTTCTCGTTCGCCTATAGGTGAGTATTTTAATACCACCAGCTACGGATATGATATGCTTATGATTTTATCTCCTATTCTACCCGACTTCCCTTCCCCTGCTGTTCCTGCTTTGCGATCAGTCTGCTATTGGCGGAACGAGTGACTCGGGCTACATACAGCGTGGAGAAATGACTTATAGTTCAGGGGACTCGAACCCTTTGGTACATATGCGAGGCGCCAAACTTCAACGATCCCTCGGATCGATCCCCGGACGATTTACAGAGGATATCTTAGCGTCACACCTCACGTTGACAGGTCAATGTGATTTTCTGCAAAATCCAGAGCGTGCAATGACATAACTCGACAACTCGAAGGACGGAAACGCAAGACAGAGATAAAAAGTGGAGAGAACTATCCGTTGGCAACGGTCGTTCCGGAAAACAGCCCTGAGAAATAGCTGAAGAAAGTTGATTACTTCTGAGGATGAATGCGAACCGATCTTCTTATCGGTAATTTTCGGTGTTGGAGGATGAAATATTGGCCGGTCGATCTCCGTTTTTTCGCCGCTACTTTTGCAAACGGTGCTTTGAGGATGAACTATTGCCTCGACGAGCTAGCGGTCGAGGAGAATATCCAAGAACGACTTCGAGCGAAAATATACGAGACAAAGATTGCCTACGACGATGAAGCCACGCGGAAAGCCTCGAATAGCATGAAGTGAGAAAATATGCCTGCTCGTGCCACCAATATAGCACGTGATCTTGATCACCTATTATCTTCGGCATCGTTGTATTTGATATTGGTAAGAAATCTACGTACACCTCAATTGGATTGACAAGCTACTCTGTATGAGAAATCGTCACTCCTCCTCAAACTCGACTGGGGAGATCTATTACTTGTTTTTCGAGCTGCAGAACACGGCTTCGCATGTCTCAAAGCTCTTCCAACTAAGTTAGTTTAACTTCCGACTGGTTCAGAACAAACCACGTACGCCAGGCGTACATATATCATTCCCCGCACATAACAATGCACACCGATGCACCGCGAAGAAAAACATGTTATCTATCGTTTGATACCGCAGAATGAAAGCTTGCTCGATGGAAGCAGCTTCCCATTCCTGATGTAGTAAACAAGCCGCTATCTGCGAAGCGCGTACTAAAATTGTAATCCATGTTGCAGTATTTGTCGCTACGAGAGCCGAGCGCGAATAAAATACCGCGGGACAATATATTTCCAATGTACATACATACACGCATATACCTCCGGTTGCCATCAGTGATAACCTGATGATAACGCTGACACCAATGTTGGTTTTCATATTATACTTTGTTTCCACGTCTTATCAATCGCCAGTCAGATCTACCGTCGTCGTCCTCGTCGTCGAGGAATGTCGTGCCGCTGACGGGACGCGATCACGTCCCGTCACTGGGACAAACTCACTCTTCCCTTTCACTATCGATTCTCGAGCGCCCTGATATCATGACGAACGTGTTCCCTTGGCGTGAAAAGATTTAATGAGCTTTCGGTTAGCGCAAGGCACGCGAAGGGATGGAACAAATCTCTCTCTTACCGTAGTCTGTATATGGTTCCTCTGATTGAACCGCATTCATAAATCTGCGCTCAGCTCACGCCCCTCAGTTTAGACCGAACTGATTTATAGCTGTTTAATTCTACCCTCAGGTATTGTGATCCCGAGTATTATCATCGTCCTCCATAGGATGCAAAAAGTGAAAGTGAATGACTGCAGCGCGGAGGGTTGAACCCCAAAGGGTTTGATATTTGGCAGCCCCCCCCCCCCCCCCCCCCCAAACCAACCCGAACTGAACGCCCATTATTCTGTTCCTGATCTCCCATCAACTGTGAGGGGAGGACGAACCCTTTGGCTACGCAAAGTCCTCGCGCCAGTTGCCCCGAGTCGTTCCTATATACGCCGCGTGAAAACCGGATGCGATTGAAACCGGAATGACTATTCCAGACCGAACTCATACCGTGATGTGACATATGGCGACACAATTGAACATATCGCCGAAGGAGTCCGCCCCGTCCGAGTCCCCGAGTTTTTTGTTCGATACCTATAGTAGTCTTTCTACTCTCCAGAGCGGATCGAAAACGGATTCAATTTTTCTAGTCTCGTATCGTAGCGTTGTTGAGAGATCGGCTCCGTGAGCGACTTTTCGTCCCGCCGGAGTTTCATGCTAAACAAATTAACGAATGAATTCGGTTTCGATTAGTTAGAGATTCGACAATGAACAATTGAGAAGGATATATCACACGTTGATACATTGCTGTCTCCTCGAGAAAAATTGAAGGGTGAACAATTCGGAATAAACTGCATCGCGAGTAAATATTGAACTCTGTTTCTTGTTGTGTGGGATACGGATTCAGTCGTGAACAAACCGGGTTAGTCCGATTCCAAAAGTTTTCGAATGACGATCGACCGTGATCCACGAGTCCAACCACTCACTAAAAATCATTTTACGCACCTCGAATGGAAGCCATCGTCACAAGCTTCCTATCGATGTAGAGCTGATCACCTGGCAAAAATCATTCCTCGCGAGTTTATAAAGAACCGAAGAAAATACGTGGGTAGAAATTACGACTGATATCTCGCAATTTTCTTGATTCAACTGCGTATAAACTTGTTACTATGAGCTGATTAGAGCTTGCTGAGTCGAAGGCGCAAGGTCCGGTGACCATTATTCTCTCATTTTATCTATGAGAGTTTATATATGTTTTGCGAACATCAGCGGAAAATCAGCTCTCTCGGTACCAGACGACGAGGCAGATGAGCCCACAGTATAACTTGCTCCACAGCCTTGGCGTGAGAGAAGCATACTCCGCATTTCCACAAACCCATAAAAATGTGGATCTATCGTGTGCTCAACATTTGGATAGTGCTGGTCGGTCTGTTGACCATAGCGTATTGGTTGACCAGAAGGCGACTCTCGTTCTGGGCCAGGAGGGGTGTCCAGTACAGAAAGCCACACCTGATTTTCGGCAACTTCAGTGATGTCTTACAGAAAAAAGTTCCCATGGGCCCGGTACTTGTCGATCTGTACAACGGTTTCAAAAGTCAGAGTTTCGGTGGGGTTTGGGACATGCTCAGGCCCAAGCTGTTCGTGGTGGACCCAAAATTGGTGGGTGAGATTTTGGCGAAGGACTTCAGCACGTGGTCACATCGTGGGATAGCCACTAATCTGGACGTTAATCCACTCGATGACCACCTATCCAACATCGACGGCAAAAGGTGGAAAGTATTGCGATCGAAATTGACACCGACTTTTTCCTCGTCGAAACTTAAGCACATGCACTACCTGCTGCTGGAGTGTGGCAAGGACTTCGAAAAGTACCTGGACGGTGTCGTGGCAGAGGGCGAACCCGTCGAAGTCACGGATATGACCGCCAAGTTCACGACCGACGTAATCGGCTCGTGTGTGTTCGGAATTCAGATGAACTCGCTGAGCAATAAGGACACCGTTTTCCGTAAGATGGGAAAGAAAATATTTGAACCATCGTTCCGGAATCAGGGAGTCTGGTTCGCCCAATGCGGTATGCTTCGGTTGTTCAAATTTTTTAAACTCTCCACGACACCGCAGGAGATGACAGATTTCTTCGTTGGCATCACCAAGGAGACTTTCGACTACCGGGAGAAGAACAATATCCAGAGGCACGACTTCATGGACCTCTTGCGGAGTTTGAAAAATTCCGGCGAGTCCGCACTCATAATACAATGATATAATAGTAAAATTTCGCACGTTTTCGTAAAATCCGTATTTCCTTACCACTTCCGACGCTGCAATTTTTCGTTAGGAGGCTGCAGGGAACAATCATAGGATCATAGAACAGTCACGGATGTTGGCCAGTAAAGATGAATTATCCCAGTTACACAATCGCGTCAAGCTAATAGACAATTCACGAAATCCATTAAGGAAAAGGAGGAGAAAAACCTGATTTTCTAGCATATACAAGAGTTCAGCATTGCTGAAAAATTAGCTTTTCCGAATAACTCACGCCTCACATCATATCGCTGGAAATTTACAGCCTGTTGGGAAATTGTACGAGGCCGCTTTCCCGGCTGATTCTCCAGCACGAGATCCGTGGAGATCCCCGAAAACATGCCCCCGCAAAGTTGTTTTTCATCTCGTTGAAACTCAATGCTAAGTTATTCTATTGGCTCAAAAACTTCTACTCGTCGAGAGGAACGTTCGGAAGTTTCAAAGGGACCGTGGGTCGAGAGCAAACCCTTCAACCCGGACGAAATGATATAGTTAACGAAGAGTAGGAGTCAAAGGACCTATGCGACCTATGATCTCCCTGAGACTTTTGTTTCTCTTGACGAATAAAATTTATCGAATCGTTTGAAAAGTTTCCTGAACCTCTGCCGTCAAAAGGAAGGAGGAACAATTTGCCGATCGTTCGTCAGTTCGGCTCACGCATGGGATATACATACATATGCATATTTCAGGAAGCTGAAAACGATGGGTTCTTCTAATTCACGTCAGAATTCCATCGGTTGAAAGACGCAAGGCTGGCTTCCTCGTGATAATTACGTGCATGGAATTCATTGACGCCAAGTCACGAAGATCCGCATCGAATGGTCTGTCAAATGATAAGATCCGTCGGTTCGTTTTCAGATTATCGAACAAACAGAGAAATTCGGCATTTTCTTCAATAACTTATAAACTGGTAAGTCGATACGATTCAAAATCTTATCAGTTATAAACGAGGGATGAATCACTCTATGGAAATAATGTACATCTGATTTCAAGATTACAAGATTACGAAGGATTTTGAAAGCTTCCAAAAATTTTGGGAACAGAATATCGGGAGAACAACAATGTGCATCGGAACGACTTCATCGAACTGTTAGCAAGCCTGAAGAATACGGTTTGATAGACGATTATTTCAAATAGTAGTATGGGACACATGCAGGCAGTCTCGAAGCATCAACACTGTATTTCCAGAAACATTGTGAAAATATCCACCTCTGCAGCAGTTCGACGAGCCACGATCAAAGCGTTCAAGATCCCGAACTCAAACGCTGAGATACCAGCGGGAATACAATTTATAATCCCCGTGTACGCTCTACATCATGATCCGGATTATTATCCGGACCCGGAAAAGTTTGACCCCGGAAGGTTCACGCCCGAAGCCAAAAGCCGAAGAACGTCGTCCGTGTTTCTTCCTTTCGGAGATGGACCCAGGGCTTGCATAGATTAGTTGGTCCGCCAATATGATATCGCATTCGAGATATGTCTCTCTACGTTCACCGGTAGGCACGATCGATGCGTGGTGTTTAATAATCTAATTGATATGATAAATGCCAAACGATTTCAAATGTCTCGCTACAGGTATTCGATTTGCAAAGCAGCAGATAAAAATTGAACTTTCATTTCAAGTGCTCGACCCAATAGCGCTCTTCGACTATCGCCTTATTGGCTTCGAATCTAAATTTTTTCTACAAAATATTCGAAATTCACACTTTTCCTGAACCAATTGACCTCCGTCGACATCTGACGTAGTAATTGTGACCGCATTTAGGTATTCGACGTAATACAAACATCAAGATAAAGAATACTACGAGAGAGAGAGTGCATCCGAAATTCAACCGAAAGAAGATCAGTTGCGAGGTGAGATTGTACTTAAATACATGATACCGCCGATACGTATCCGACGGCCAATTACTTTTTTTTTAATGCATTCTGTATTCATCTGTCATCTGTCAAAAATTGGTATATACATATTTGAGTGTCCTCGATTTTGAACTGAAGAATCCAAGCTAACTGAACGCGGAGTCAGTCATGCTGAGCAAGTACGCTCGCATACGCACACGCGCGCTTCGTGCGACTGTAGCGATAGGGCATCCATACGAGAGCTGCACACATCCTGATATCTAATCTCGTAATAGCATAGTATAAACCGTTTGATTAGAACTTGAGTTATAGTTGAAGGAAGACATAATAGAAATAGAAATAGAAAGAGAGAGAGAGATGGGGAGCTGCGAGTGACTTAGACTATTCCTCGTTATGTTATCATATTTTGCATGGGATATACTTTAGCTTCTACCAGATTTATTTTTTCAACCGATTCATTCACAAACTACCCCTGTATCATCCTCATAAGTCTGGCCTCCATTAGTGTTAGTAATGCCAAAACGCACAGGGCCCGTATAGGACCAGACGGGATGGATCCAGTTTACTCAATTACCGTAGGGTAGGTCGTAATAATTATTGAATCGTAACGTGCGAATGGAACTTGACCAACCCTCCGCAAGGGGAACAACACGTCCCACGTCACAGTCCGTACTTATTAAGAAAGACTTCGAAATTTGACTGACAACTAGCATCGTCATCGACGAAGAGAGAAGGTCGTACAACATGTTGTCGTTATCGGAACCCAGCTGTACATCGATACGCAATCGTTATGGAGATAAATAATAGCTGTGTACGATGGCATGCTTGTGGACAAAATGTTTAGACGAGATAAGAACGAGCCAGAGGTGGGCCGACGGCGATTGCCGAAAAATCATCCGAGCCGAAAAGCAGCTCACGAGCATGCCACAAACAATATTTATGTTGTATTTGTATGAGAATGCGAGAAAATCGTAGCTTGGCATTACTCCGCATGCGTCATTTAGAACTGCCATATAAAGTCTTTTCGTGGCAGCTCTGAGATTAGCTGTACAAAGTGCCACTTTACCTACCGAAAACAGGCGTCAAAAAGCCACTTTTTCATACCAATGCCGTGAAGACGGATGTAGATGTGCGTTTCGCTTGTTATTATCTTGTGTATGACATAGCTGCGAACCTCATTCCAAAACACTTGGTGATGTTTGTATAGGGAAAAATCAGGCTGCCATTGCTGAGCCACAATACTATTTATTCTCGTGAATAGGTGTCTACTGTAGGAGGGAACTTGTTACAAGGTTGAAAAACATTCTAATCTGTTCACTCTGTGCACGTGATCCAGCAATAAGTGTGCCGCACTATATGAACTTTGAGTTGTAATTATACCTCCTCCAGTGGAACGAGCTCTTCGAACATGAATGAGAGTTGTGCTTTGCCCCGCGACTCTCCCGTGGAATTGAGTCTCTGCCCGGACTTGACTTGTTCGTTTTCAGTGTTTATATGGCTTCGGAATTGATGACCCGGATAAAATTTTCCATTTTTACTGCAATAGTTGGAGCGATTAGACTGAAGCACCGGCTGCCTCGTCATCATGACGAATCACTTACGCTCCTATCTTCATGAACTCTTATATATATGTTCACAAACATCGGCGGAGACTCAGTTACCAGCGTCTTAGTGAACCAAGCGCTTGACTATAGGCTGACTGACATAAGCCGTTTAACGTGATAAAAATATATACTGCGTGATTCCACAGATCCATAGAGATGTGGATCGAATGTGTGACGAACGTTTGGACAGTGTTAATCGGTCTGCTGACCATCGCGTATTCGTACACAAGACGGCAGTTCTCGTTCTGGGCCAGGAGAGGAGTTCAGTTCAAAAAACCACATTTCATTTTCGGCAACTTCGGCGATGTCGTGCTAAAAAAGGTTCCCATGGGCCGCGTACTCGTGGATTTGTACAATGGGTTCAAAGGCGAAAGATTCGGTGGGGTTTGGGAAATGTTCACGCCGAAGCTGTTCGTCGTCGACCCAAACCTAGTGGGCGAGATTTTGGTGAAGGACTTCAGCACGTGGTCACATCGCGGGATAGCCACTAATTTGGACGTTAATCCGCTTGATCAGCATCTTGCTAACCTCGACGGCAGAAAATGGAAGACGGTGAGATCGAAGTTGACACCAACTTTCTCCTCGTCGAAACTTAAGCATATGCACTACCTGCTGCTGGAATGTGGCAAGGACTTCGAGAAGTACTTGGACGGCGTGGTGACGACCGGTGAACCCGTTGAAATCACGGATACGACCGCCAAGTTCACGACCGACGTAATCGGATCGTGTGTATTTGGAATTCAGATGAACTCGCTCAACGATGAGAACGCTGTTTTCCGTAAAATGGGAAGGAAGATGTTTGAAACATCATTTCTCAGACAGACGGTTCGGTTAATACAAACGAGTTTGCCAGCGTTGTTCAAGTTTTTGAAACTTTCTACAACATCGCAGGAAATGACTGATTTCTTCGTTGGAATCACCAAGGAGACTTTCGACTACCGGGAGAAGAACAATATCCAGAGGCACGACTTCATGGACCTCTTGCGGAGTTTGAAAAATTCCGGCGAGTCGCTTGGTGAAGATGGAATAGGTGAGTTGAGTCTCAATTATTCGTCGATTACGGAAGCCGTCTTTTTGTTCCTCAAACAGCGATTGATCCTCGGCTTATTTTTAGAGTTCGATGACGAACTCCTGACAGCGCAAGCGTTCGTTTTCTTCGCTGCTGGATTTCACACCAGCTCTTCGACTATCAGCTACTGCCTCCACGAGTTGGCTGTCAATCAGGACATCCAGGATCGACTCCGAGAAGAAGTGCACCGGACGAAAGCCGCGAATGACGGTGAAATCTCGTGGGATGGCCTCAAGAACATGAAGTATATGAACATGGTCGTTCAAGGTAAAATATTCTTCAAGCTTCAGACTTCGCTCGGCTGTGCTGTATCTGTGCACTCGATGGAGATAACGTATCGCGCATAGCAAAGGTTATTATTCCGGGATAAGGATTAAAATCCATATTTGTTGCATCTTCAGAAACCCTGAGAAAGTATCCAATCGTACCTCAAGTTCAGCGACTATCTGTGAAGCCGTACCGAATACCAGGCACGAACGTGGACCTGCCCGCTGGAATAAAGGCCATCATTCCCATCCATGCCCTTCACTATGACCCGGAATACTATCCAGACCCAGAGAAGTTTGACCCCGAGAGGTTCACAGAGGAAGCCAAGAGCAAGAGACCAGCTTTCGCCTATATTCCATTCGGAGGTGGACCCAGAATTTGCATCGGTAAAGGATTCCGGTTGAGATATGAGAGCATCGAAGAGTATTCTCATGAGTAGTCAAAGGCAATTCCATTCTCGGGGTGGAAATAAAATAAACGTTACTTTTCACAGGCTTGAGATTCGCCGAACAGCAGGTGAAGATGGCTCTCGTCAAAGTCGTGGACACCTTCGAAGTTTCCCTGTGCGAGAAGTCTCAAATCCCACTTCGTTACAATATCGCTGCCGGACTCCTCCAACCAGAGATCGGGATTTGGCTGAAAGTATCCCGTAATAATACGGCCAGCGAAAGCGCATCCCATTAGTTGTAGGGCGATTGCTTGACGGCAGTGCGCAAATTCACGAATGTAATTGTACTTTGTGATGAGATTCATTTTACTTTAGAATGAAATTTCACGCGATATAACTCCGAAAATCTGTATCTTCCGTCTACTGTCAACATTGGAACTCATTTTAGAAGATCAATGGAACAAAAGACAAAAGTTCCAAAAGACCATGGGTCCGGATCGAACCATTCAACTCGGAAAAAATCGTAGGGTTTACAAAAAGTAGGAATCGAGGGACCTATGCCCCCTCCGGTTTCTCTGAGACTTTGGTTCCTCTTGAGGAGTCGAATTTTTCGAGCCAATTAACAAGTTTGACCTTGAATTTGTGAACGATCAAGGGTCAAGATAGAATGTATTCGTTGCAACTGAGCAACTCATTAGCCAGACAAGAATTTGTTTATTCGACGTCATGGCTAGTATCTATGTAAATATATATTAAAATTCACATTGCCATATCATACTCAATCATGTCCAAATCATTCAGGCAAAGCAGACGGCTCTGGCCGTAAACCCTTGGCGTCGAACGGAAGGAGAAACGATTTGCCACATTATAGGAAGCTATACGGTGTAAAAGGTATATTTCGGGAGGGGAACGAAGGGTTTTCGTTTCACGATAGAATTCCATCGGCTAGAAGACGGGAGGCCTTGTCGTGGTACCCAAATGCGTGGAATTTATTTTTAAATAGAGCGTGATTCGATTTATTTTCACAAAACACGACGCCCGGCCGAATGGATTTTTTGCTGGGCGGAAATTTTGGCGAATTATTATGAGCTTCAAATCGGCTCTTCTATGCGGAGGATTTATTTGAAGTTTTCATGGTTTGTGGAAAACTTGTTTTTCACCGACGAGCAAAATGTTCAGAGCCAATAAAAAACTATAATAATTAGAAGAAAAAGTAAGGAATGATTTTTTTGTCGTAACTTGGGAATAAATGACCCCATTGAATTCAAAAATTATTCATTGTCATTAACAAGTCGCAAAAATTCGCATCGAATGGTCTAACAGACGATAAAGACCGTAGGTTCATTTTCCAGTTATCAGCGGGTAAAAAAATTGTGCCCGTCAGCTCCGACGCGCGACTGGAATCGGCGAAGGCGGTAAACAATTAACGCATATCTTATTATACCGAAAGCTTGTATATACTTTTAATCATATTTATTTATATTAATTCGATTAAATACTATACATCAATCGTGTTACATAAAATACAAGTGCTGCCATATATGGTCAGGTAGGTATATCATTGTGTTAAGAAAGGTTATTTAATTTTGAAATATTCTGCTCAGATGGCGCTAGTATCGATTGGTTTATAAAAACCTGACGCTTTTTGTTAAGGTGCTATTAAAGACGTATTCACCAACCATAAAGACCGATTGTTACTCATTCTTAGAAGCATTGTTATCACTTCGGAAACGCGATTCGTCGGCACTCCTACACCACAGAACCGATCGAAACGAAACTTCAAATATTAGATGCAGAATTTTGGCAGAAAGTGGCTAAATATTTCATTTTGCTGAAATTCTGAGAGAATTCAAAGTTTTTCGGGAATCTCTGAAAGTAAGGTTAGGTTCGTTTATAGGTTAGACCAGAAAAATTTTAATTTTTGATAGAAGATTCAATATTTCGTAGAAATGAAATACTCAGCCACTTCTTGCGGAAATACTGCATCCACTCCCCAAACTTTCATTCCGATCGGTTGTTTGGTGTAGGTTTAGCAACGAATTCCTTTTCCCAAGTGATAACAATGTTTTTAAGAATGAGTAACAATGGGTCTAAATATGTCTTTAATAGCACCTTAACACTCGATTACCGGGGACTTTAAATGAAATCGATAATTCTTAGGGAGTAAACTCGAAGAAAGAAATTCGCAATGATATTTTTTCGATAACTCGTAAACCACTGAATCCATCAAACTCAAAATCTAGTCAATTCCAAGTTCTCCAATTCCGCATCGTTTCGTCCAAGAAAAATTTCGATCCGTTTATTCGCTCCCTAAGTATCGTCGGACATAGATTTGTAAACACACACACAAACCACACACGCGCGCACAAAGCCGGATGTATGGAAACCGTTGAATCACGTTATTTTCAAGGGCGAGCGAGATCATGGTATATGTAGGTCATACAATATTCAAATTTCAGTTCGGTAGCGACTGGCGTTGAAATTAGTTATTCACCGTGGTCTTCGTTTCTGTATCGGGAGGTCGGTATGTGGTTTTTAGGTACTCTGAACTTATGGGTGTTTCTGGCAGGTAGTTTTGCGCTCGGTTATTGGTACGTCGAAAATCAGTTTTCGTATTGGAGAAAAAGAGGAGTTCCGTGCAAAAGGCCAAAATCGATTTTTGGAACTTTTGAAAATTTCATCAAGTCGAAGATTTCCTTCCCTGAGTTAACCGTCCTTATCTATAACGACTTCAAGAGCGAGGGGTTTGGCGGTATTTGGCGATGTTTGACGCCGATTTTGTTTGTCGCTGATCCGGAATTGATCCACCACATATTGGTGAAAGACTTCAGCATTTGGCCGGACCGGGGTGATAATTTGAGTCACGGATAATTTGAGTCAGTCAATCCCCTGGACAAACATATCATCAATCTCGAGGGAAAAATATGGAAGTCAGTGGGAGGGAAGTTAACGCCGACATAATCATCAGAACCTCGCTCCAGATCTTCTGTATCCCGATGTGGAATCGTTATCGGGAGAAATAAACAAATTAAGATGTGCATTTCACTCCTTCTAATCTTGTGTATGACATAGCTGCGAACCTCATTCCGAACCATTCGACAATATTTTCACGCCACGGTCAAATCGCGTGGGATGGTCTCAAGAACTCAAAATATATAAACATGGTCGTGCAAGGTACAATATTTTTCAAGCCGGAGGCTTTGCTGTGCTGCGCTGTATCTGTGCTCGATGGCGATAACGTATCGCGAATAGCAAAGGTTATCATTCGGGGATAAGGATTAAACTCCATATCTATATGTTTCGCGTCTTCAGAAACCTTGAGAGAGTATCTTATCCTACCTCAATTTCAGCGACTATCTGTGAAGCCGTACCGAATACCAGACCCAGACGTCTGGAATAAAGGTCATCATTCCCATCCATGCCCTTCACCATGACCCGGAGTACTATCCAGACCCAGAGAAGTTCGATCCCGAGTGGTTCACCGGGGAAGCCAAGAGCAAGAGACCAGCTTTCGCCTATATTCCAGTCGGAGGTGAACCCAGAATTTGCATGGGTAAAGGATTCCGGTTGAGATATGAGAGCATCGAAAAGTATTCTCATGAGTAGTCAAAGGCAATTCCATTCTCGGGGTGGAAATAAAATAAACGTTACTTTTCACAGGCTTGAGATTCGCCGAACAGCAGGTGAAGATGGCTCTCGTCAAAGTCGTGGACACCTTCGAAGTTTCCCTATGCGAGAAGTCTCAAATCTCACTTCGTTACAATATCGCTGCCGGACTCCTCCAACCAGAGATCGGGATTTGGCTGAAAGTATCTCGTAATACGACCAGCGAAAGCGCATCCCATTAGTTGTAGGGCGATTGCTTGACGGCAGTGCGCAAATTCCCGAATGTAATTGTACTTTGTGATGAGATTCATTTTACTTTAGAATGAAATTTCACGCGATATAACTCCGAAAATCTGTATCTTCCGTCTACTGCCAAGATCGAAACTTATTTCAGAAAATCGATGGGTATAAAGTCTTAGATTTGTGATCAGTATGGGCCTACGAACAGGAAGTATACCAAAGTCACGATTGCGGATCCATAATAGGCAATAGAGATAACCATTTTCGAATGGAATACGAAAAGTTGCTGTATCATGTCGTGGTGAAGCTCAGCCGTGTCCGCCGGCATCTCGTGCTCCTTGTCCAGCACACACATGAACAACTAATAATTCTATAATCTGCTACGACTTATCAGAACTTCGTTTCAACGAAGAACGCTGTTTCCATTAGGTTATGATAAAAAGAACCAGACTCCTGCTCCGAATCACCTTACAATTAGTTGTGCTCTGCCAACTACGCAGTTGTAAATATTCTCCACTTAGCACACCGTCGTAGTAATAATTTTCTGTAACGTCAATGAAAAGATATCGCCGATGAATATCGGCAATGAACGCCAATGAAGAAGACAGTTACCGCGACATGCGCCGTCTGCTTACGTGTAAAGGATTTTCGAAATCCGGAAAGATCGCATTTGTCATTCACAACCTATATAAAGAATTGACGCGTCGGATCTATGTTGCGACGATCCATTGATAAGGCTTATTTTAGAATCGGATGGTCAAAGTTCAGGATTGATAGACGGCACTTTGCGAAGTGCTCGAGTCAGTCGAAACGCGCGTTGTTCCGTACAATGTATTTGAACAGAAGTGGCGGCGATCAAAATCGAACGCAATATGAAGAAATCTCTACCCAGGCGAAACGCGAATAACCGTTTTACAACGAATTTCGAATGTTCGTGTGAAAACGAACCTCGTACCGTACCGGAGCCCTCCGTATCCTCATCATGAGAAAGAAAGTGCAAATTTTTGATCCTCAGCTTAAATGTCTTGTACGTGATTCATCGGCCTTCTGAGTGTAGGAAATTGAACCCAGGAGCTACTGCGGTTGAATATCATTTTTTGTTCTTGACCCCTACACTAGTCGCGATTACGTCAATTGGCTCGGATGGCGTATCAGCAAGACTCCTACGTACAGTAGGAGGTACACATGTTCAAAGTTCGTCGACTAGACATGAAAGCTCAGTTCAAAGTGCAGTAGCCGACGAAGCTGTTGACTGCGATTCAACTCGCAGAGAGCCGTACAGCGGACGTAAGAAAGAAGTGTGATTCCATAGATCTATCAAAATGTGGATCTACAACGCGGTGAGCATTTGTACAGTGTTAATCAGTCTGCTAACAATCGCATATTTGCACACCAGACGGCAGTTCTCGTTCTGGTCCAGAAAGGGTGTGCACTCCGGAAAACCGCATTTCATTTTTGGCAGCTTTGGTGATATAGTGCGAAAAAAGGTTCCCACTGGGTCCGCGCTGATAGATTTGTACAATGGTTTCAAAGGTGAAAGATTCGGTGGGGTGTGGGACATGTTTACGCCAAAGCTGTACGTCGTCGACCCAAACTTGGCGGGTGAGATTTTGGTGAAGGACTTCAGCACGTGGTCACATCGCGGGGCAACTTTCAATTTGGATGTTGATCCGCTTGAAGGCCACCTCGCTAACCTCGACGGCAGAAGATGGAAAACGTTGAGAACGAAATTGGGACCGACCTTCTCCTCCCTGAAACTCAAGAATATGCACCAACTCCTACTAGAATCTGCCAAAGACTTGGAGAAGTACCTTGACAGTGCGGCGATGAAGGATGAACCCGTTGAGGCCACGGACATGAGTGTTAAGTTCACGACTGACGTGATCGGCTCGTGTGTCTTCGGGATCAATATGAGCTCACTGAATAATGAGAACGCTGTTTTCCGTAAGATGGGGACGAAAATATTCGAATTAACACCTCGGAAAAAGATAGTTTCGGTGGTACAAAGCGGTTTGCCATGGTTATACAAGTTTTTCAAGCTTTCCTCGATATCACGGGAGACTTCTGATTTCTTCATCAACATCACCAAGGACACTTTCGACTACCGGGAGAAAAACGATGTCCGTAGGCATGACTTCATGGATTATTTGAGGAGTTTGAGAAATTCCGGCGTGTCGCCTGGCGAAGATGAAGTCGGTGAGTTGAGTCTCGATTACGCGTTCATTACAGGAGCCATCCTATGTTTTTCAATACTGATTCACCCATCGTTTCTCTTCAGTGTTCGACGACGAGCTCCTAGCCGCGCAAGCCTTCGCTTTCTTCACTGCTGGCTTTCAAACGAGCTCTGCGACGATCAGCTGCTGCTTCCATGAGCTGGCTGTCAATCAGGACATCCAGGACCGACTCCGAGAAGAAGTGCATCGGACGAAAGCCGCGGATAACGGGGAAATTTCGTGGGAAGGCCTCAAGAACATGAAATATCTGAACATGGTCGTGCAAGGTATACGAGCTTGTTTGGTAAGGCCACTGTTAATTGCAGCCCAGCTCTCGTTACTGGTAATGGGCTACTCCTGGATTGGTTAGGCAGGTTTTACTTTCGGTATCCAGAGCTGGGCCCACGACGCGTATCCATACTGGGCTAGTATTTCCCGCCAGTGTCGAGCAATTGGCAATTTTCATCGCTGCGTAAGTGAAAATCTCTCAAAAGACTTTTCGATTTCATGCACGCGTTTGGGGGCTAGTAGAATGAGATTCTACACGTGCAAACGCGTGCGTGAAATCGCATTTTACGCATGTGATGTCGAAAATCACTGTGTATTCATAATCTTGGACGATTTCGAAATTCAATTGACGAACAGTGTAGAGTGAATTATGATTAGTTAATGAACCGCGATGGATTCGATGATCCTAAATGATAGAAAAGGTTGAACATCTCAATCCCGATTCCCAAACTAAATTCCATCTATTCAACTCGATCGTGAACGGCGACATGCGAATGGGAATCGCATACCCGAGTATTTTATTGGGCTATGTATAAGTATCATCGTCAACGGGAGGCATCCGCAAATCAAACACGGAGGCAAAGATAACCAAATTCGGTTATCGCGACTGGACCGATACTAGTCCGTGTGACCAGTACTGCTGAGCTTCGCATGCGACAACGTATCACAGATTATTGTTTTACCGTAAAGACTACCTCGAAAATTTTTCCGCTCTTCAGAAACATTGAGGAAATATCCGATCGCACCACATCTTCGTCGGATGTCTGTCAAGCCTTATCGAATACCAGGCACGAGCGTGGACCTTCCGCCTGGGATGATCGCCCTCATCCCCATCTACGCCCTCCATCATGATCCGCAATACTACCCTGACCCGGAAAAATTCGACCCAGAGAGATTCACCGAGGAAGCAAAAAGCCAGAGACCAGCTTTCACCTATCTTCCATTCGGAGATGGGCCCAGGAATTGCATAGGTGACGGATTCCGATTGAGATAATACGCGGGAATTCAAAAAGATACATCCGAGTATTCGGGAAACATTCCATCTTCAGGGTGAAAATAAGGTATACGTTATTTTTCGCAGGCTTGAGATTCGCCGAACAGCAGGTGAAGATGGCTCTCGTCAACGTAGTGGACACCTTCAAAGTTTCTTTATGCGAGAAGTCCAAAAATCCACTTCCGTTAGAAATTCACGGCGTATTCCTACAACCAAAGATCGGAGTTTGGCTGAAGATGTCCCGTTATATTTCAAACGGGAACTCATCCCGTTAGCTCTGGGATGATTATTTCACGACGACGTGCAAATTTACAAATGTAATTGTATTTCGTCATGAGCTTTGTTTGAAGCTAGAAATAAAATTTTACATAGAGTAGATGAGAAAATCTCCATTTTCTGCACGCTTCTAGCGTTCCAGTTTTTACCCGGAAGATCCATGTAGAAACGATTGAAAATCGTCATTTTTTACGAGTAAATTTCACAAATTACTCTCGATAGTTTGGCGACGTGACGAGTCGTGAATTCGTCTGCCTTCAAACGTCCCTCGTTCGACTTCCAGTGTTGGAAGAATTTCACGTTTCTTAAATTTCTGATGCGCCATGCAGCACCCGTTCGTCCGTAATAATGTGGATGGATCAATGATCGATTGATAAATTGGAAAGGACTGAATCCATCGATACTTGGAATCATTTATAGCAAACAATGAGTAATTTGAAATGAAAATTTGGGAAGATTGCATGAGTCCATGACGACCCAGACAAGAAATGAAATTGGAGAGTTCCATGGGAATATCATGATTCGCGTGGGGTGAAAGATCAACACGACAGATCTTCGTTATTCTGATCGGACGATGAAGTCTATTCGAGGATTGTGCGGTCGAAGTTGAAAACTCGTTGAATATCACTTCACGAAGTGAACGATCCGATCAAACAACATACCGCATGTATGAACAAAAGTGCTGTCGACGCAAACAAAATGGAATATGCGAAAGCCCGTGTTGTAGATACCTGTAACAATCTGAAATGTGCACGGACATGACTTTTGCCATGAAATTTTGGAATTTTGTTGTCCGATGGTGAAATTGACCACGGAATGAAGAGTCGAGCGGAGCTACAACACTGCTGGAGCCCACCATTCTCCCGAAGATAAAAGGAGCAAGACGTTGTGACCCCTCCTTGTCTCAAACGTCTCACGTGATTTGTAGACTTCTGCAGTGTAAGTTTCTGTATGTACGGCTCTGAGTTGATCTGTTGCTACGTTATTTTTCATGATGGCGTCGAAAGTAATAGAGATAACGTTGAAACACCAAAGATGCATAGTCATTATGATATACCGTGGCATGAGTGCCGGTAATGTTTCCATCTGTTCACTTCACAAACTGTCACCGGCGGCTCAGTTTGAAACGTATCAGTTGACGTGGGTTTGGATCCGGAGACTGTGTGATTCCATAGAACCATAAAAATGTGGAACGATCACGTAACGAACGTTTGCACGGTGTTAATCGGTCTGCTGACCATCGCGTATTTCTACGTTAGATGGCAGTTTTCGTTCTGGGCCAGGAAGGGAGTCCACTTTAAAAAAGCATGTTTCCCTTACGGCAACTTCGGTGACATCGTACGAAGAAAGGTTCTCGTCGGGCCGGGACTGATAAATTTGTACAACGGTTTCAAAGGTCAGAGATTCGCCGGCGTTTGGGAAATATTCACGCCGAAGCTGTTCGTCGTGGACCCAAACTTGGCGGGTGAGATTTTGGTGAAGGACTTCAGCGCGTGGTCACATCGCGGGATAGCCACTAATTTGGACGTTAATCCGCTTGAAGAGCACCTCGTCAGTCTCGACGGGAAAAAATGGAAAACGATGAGAACAAAATTGACACCGAGCTTCTCCTCGGCGAAACTTAAAAATATGCACTCCCTCCTGCAAGAATCCGCTGCGGACTTCAAGAAGTACCTAGAGAACGCGGCGACAAATGGCGAACTCGTCGAAGTTTCGGATTTGGCTGCCAAGTTCACGACCGACGTAATCGGATCGTGTGTATTCGGAATTCAGATGAACTCGCTCACCGATGAAAACGCTGTTTTTCGTAAGATGGGGAGAAAAATATTCGAATTAACTCCTCGAAAACACATAGTTTCGGTGGTACAAACAGGTTTTCCATGGTTATTCAAGTTTCTGAAGCTCTCCACGATGACGCAGGAGATCACCGATTTCTTCGCCAACATCACCAAGGAGACTTTCGACTTTCGGGCGAAAAATAATATCCAGAGGCATGACTTCATGGGTCTTTTGATGAATTTGAGAAATTCTGGAACGTCCCTTCGCGGAGATGAAGTAGGTGAGTGAAGGCCTGGTTGAACGTCGATTACAACGTGCGTTTATTTTCCTGAAATACTAATTGTCAGTCGTCTATCGCTGATTTTCAGAATACACTGACACGTTGCTAGCCGCGCAAGCCTTCGCTTTTTTCGCTGCTGGTTTTCATACCAGTTCTTCGACGATCAGTTGCTGCCTCCACGAGCTAGCCGTCAATCAGGAGATCCAGGATCGGCTCCGAGAAGAAGTGCATCGAACGAAAGCCGCTGATGACGGAGAAATTTCCTGGGATGGTCTCAAGAACATGAAATATCTGAACATGGTCATGCAAGGTACATTCGTACGTGCCACGCCATCGATGTTCGGCTATGCTGTGCCGTAGCCGCTCTTGAGAAATATGAAACCGTATCACGAATCAGAAAGCTGATTACTTTTCAACGTACAGATTGAACTCAATATTTGTTTGACTCTTCAGAAACCATGAGAAAATATCCAATCGTACCACTTCTTCAGCGAATGTCTGTCAAGCCTTATCGAATACCAGACACGAACGTGGACCTGCCCGCTGGAATGATGGCCCTGATTCCCGTTTACGCTCTCCATCACGACCCGGAATACTATCCTGACCCGGAAAAGTTCGATCCCGAGAGGTTCACCGAGGAAGCCAAGAGCAAAAGACCAGCTTTCGCCTATCTTCCTTTCGGAGATGGACCCAGAATTTGCATCGGTAGAAACCTCTGATTGATATATGTGAAAATTGAAGAAGAAATGCGTGGATATGCACATAAAATTTCATTTTTCGGATGAAAATAAAATAACCGTCACTTTCCGCAGGTTTGAGATTCGCCGAACAACAGATGAAAATGGCTCTCGTCAATGTCGTGGATACCTTCAAAGTTTCTCTGTGCGAGAAGTCCCAAAATCCACTTCGTCTGGATATTAGAGGCATAGTTCTTCAACCGGAGATCGGAGTTTGGTTGAAAATATCCCGCAACGTTTCCAGCACGAAATCATCTCGTTAGCTGCAGGAAGATTATCTGACAGCGATACGTGAAATTACAATATACAAGGTACTGCTCCACGCCAACTCGGCGGAAATTTTCCCTCACCATTTTTTTATTTTGCTCTTAACTTTTTATACAATTTTCCCAACTCCGAGTAGCACTCCTGAACTATTTCACATTTTTTCCTCCAATCGTGAATTTTCTATGATTTACTAGAGTTGCGACGGTGGAACGAAAAAATGATGAGGGAAATAAAAAAATGCCGATGGGGCAAATTTTCGCCGAGTTGGCGTCGAATTCCTCATACAATTGTGAAAAAATGTATTCGCAGTCGGAAAATATATCATATTTCACATATACTTAGAGAATCTATACTTTTTCTATCCGAATTTACAACGTTGCAGCTCGTACCAAACACATTTGTACCAAAACGTGTTTGCTTCACCCGCCAACAACTCATTCTTCATACCTGCAATTGTTTTTAATTCCGCGATCGTATAAGCCGGCTGAAAAAGCCGAGACCATTGGTATATCAGAAACGCATTTGCAGATATGCCTTTGAATCTTGTGAAATACGAAAATCTAAATTATACACAATCTCAGAAATCACAGAACATTCGGCAATCCTTTTCGCCAACCGGCATTAAACCTCATTAAACTCAATCCTAAGGTGCGCAACATTCAACAACGGGTAACGATGCATTCAACGATGTGTAACAATGGGAATTTAATGCGTATTCAATACCACCTTAAGCACAATAGTTTCATTTTTAATCATTTCCCAACAAGCTTCGATTCACACAGTGTACTTTGACCAGTAAATCGCAAAACTAATTACTCTTGACATTTTATGAACACGATAACTTGTGATTTTTCCAAACTTCGAAGCCCGTAACCGTTTCTTTTACAATACTAATGAATCGTGAACCCGAATCACAATACTTAAAGAAATCTACATAATTCTTTCTGCTACTGCTGATAAATGTCCGCGACCGTGACCAGCGTACGTCCATCCGTTACAGTGCGAATACATTAATAATGGAATAATAATTCTTCATGGTGCATGCATGAAAACTTCTCTTCATTGGGCTGCGGAGCGCCGGCATATTCTCGTACTTTCCTAACGATTCGAAATGTGGTGCGAACATGAAACCATATCGCACGCCAGACGTACGCACACTCATAATCAGAGTGATCGGGTTTTATTTTCGTTGGAATAAAATTCCACAATTTCAATGGTATCGTTTATTTATTATCGACAAGTCTATATTACACGCTAGTTATGCCCACTTCGTCTATTCTCTCTTACTTACTCAACCGGAAGTTACATCTTTAGGAGAATATATTAATTAAGGAGGTTAAATAGTCTCGACGTTCAATAAATTGACTTTTGACCCCTTTGTTCTTCTCTCTTTGGCGCCATCTTTAACTTGTTTCGCTTTTATTTTTACTCGAATTTTTGTCTTTTTTTTTCTTCTATTTTTCGTCTATCGTTAACATTCTGCGCATATTGACCTAGCATTAATGGTTCTTCATACGCCCGGCGCACGTATGAAGGTGGGATCTACGACCATTCCCCTGCGACCTGGAACGATGCGACGGTTTTTAGCACGAATCATAAACTATGTACAGATCTCCGCGCCTCACGTCAGTCAGCCCCGTTCCACGGCTTCGCCCCTGCAGAATCCGTTCGCGACCTGCATACCCAAAACGTCATTTGGACGTAAGATTTTCATCCATTTGTTATAAAAAATACAGTTCGATGTTCACTGATATCGAAATGTACTATATCGTCGTTGAAAGGATTCATCGAAACTTCGAACCGTTCACAGCGAAAAATAGCGAGTTCGAATTAAAGTCCGGAAAGATTGCACGAGCTCTTCACAACCCATTATGAGAAATTGGAGGGAGAGATCGAGATACGATTACTTTCCGTGCGGAAGGCTCACATGTCGGAGAATCATAAAATTTCGTATCACTGTGCATATTTAAACCAAAACTCGCCGAGCGTACCTGGAATGACCTGACTGTGTAATTGCTGTGTCTTAATTCATCGTTCGTTCTTACGCGCATGGGCACGTCAGTATGCTCACCGGGCTTAGAAGAAGCGCCAAGAACGAGAATTGAGACACGGCACAGCATATGATTCTGACATGACGTGTCTTTCTGCAATTGTATACTTCAGGAGCTACCGGTGGAGGCTCAGTTTGAAACGTGCGAGTCGGCAAAGCGGTCGTCGAGTACATTCTCACTGATATACCTGCAGCCATAGCGCAGATTAGGAGACCGTGTGATTCCATAGATCCATGAACATGTCTTTCGATCATGTGACGAACATTTGCGCGGCGTTGATCGGTCTGTTGACCATCGCCTATTTTTACGTTGGATGGCAGTTTTCGTTCTGGGCCAGGAAGGGAGTCCACTTTAAAAAACCACATTTCCCTTACGGCAACTTCGGTGACATCGTACGAAAAAAGGTTCTCATCGGGCCCGGACTGATAGATATATACAATAGTTTCAAGAGTGAGAGATTCGGTGGGGTTTGGCACCTGTTGACGCCGAAGCTGTTCGTCGTGGACCCGAATTTAGTCGGTGAGATTTTGGTGAAGGACTTCGTCACTTGGTCGCATCGTGGGATAGCCACTAATTTGGACGTTAATCCGCTTGAAGAGCATCTGCTTAATCTCGACGGCGAAAAATGGAAAACGTTGAGATCAAAACTGGCGCCGGTTTTCTCGTCGTTGAAACTCAAGAACATGTATTATCTCCTTTCAGAATGCGGCGAAAATTTCGAGAAGTATCTCGACACAGCGGTGACGAATGGTGAACCCGTCGAAGTCTCGGAAATGACTGCCAAGTTCACGACCGACGTAATCGGCTCGTGTGTGTTCGGAATTCAAATGAACTCGCTCAACGACGAGAACGCTGTTTTCCGTAAAATGGGAAAGAAAATAATCGAATCGATGTCTGAGAATCACATAGTTTTAGTGGTACAGAACGGTTTTCCATGGTTATTCAAATTTTTGAAGCTCTCCACAATGACTCGGGAGATCAACGATTTCTTCATTAAACTCACCAAGGAGATTTTGGACTATCGGAGGAAAAACAATATCCAGAAGCATGACTTCATGGAGCTTTTGACGAATTTGAAATGTTCCGGTGAGTCGCTCGGTGAAGACGTATTGGGTAAGTTGAACAGTTAACCGTCAATTACAAAAGTGAATATATTTTCACCTAAAATGCGCGTCGCTGTCGTACATCGCTCATTTTCAGACTTCAACGATACGTTTCTTGCCGCGCAAGCCTATATTTTTTTCACTGCTGGTTTTCACACCAGCTCCGTGACGATTAGTTGTTGCCTCCATGAGCTGGCTGTCAATCGGGATGTCCAGGAGCGACTCCGAGAAGAACTGCGTCGGACGAAAGCCGCGCATAATGGGGAATTCTCATGGGATAGCCTCAAGAACATGAGATATCTCAACATGGTCGTGCAAGGTGCAATGTTTTTCAATGATGCTCGACTACGCAGCGCAATAGCCGCGCCCGAGAGCGATAATAACGTATAAGCACGAACCACGAAGATTTTCAATCGGCGGTGGAAATTAAACTTGACAATTTATCATGTTTTCAGAAACTTTGAGAAAATATCCATCCGCACCAGTTTTTCAGCGAATGTCTGTCAGGCCCTACCGAATACCAGGCACGAACGTGGATGTGCCGTCTGGAATAAAGGCCATAATTCCTGCCTACGCCCTCCACCACGACCCGCAATACTATCCCGACCCGGAAAAGTTCGATCCCGAGAGATTCACAGAGGAAGCCAACAGTAAAAGAGCAGCTTTCACCTATCTGCCTTTCGGAGGTGGACCCAGAATTTGCATAGGTTAAGAACTCTGGTTGCAGTGATGTGTGAAAATCGGAGAAGAAAAGCCTAAGTACTCGCACGAAATCTCATCCTCGGGATGAAAATAAAATAGGCGTTACTTTTCGCAGGTATAAGATTCGCCGAACAGCAGGTGAAAATGGCTCTCGTCAAATTCGTGAATACCTTCAAAGTTTCGCTGTGCGAGAAGTCCCAAAATCCGCTCCGTATGGATCTTAGTGGCCCTACTATTCGACCAGAAATCGGAGTTTGGCTGAAAATATCCCGTGATGTTCCCGACGAAAAATTATCGCCTTAGCTGCCGGAAGATTATTTGACGACAACGCGCGAACTCACAACACACTGTAATTCAGTTTTTTTGGTAAGATTCATTCGTAGTTGGAAACGTAATTTCATGTATACACATGTATGCGTTGACTCTAGATATCGTCCGTAGACTATCCAGAGAATTAGGTGAGATGATCCATCAGACTATGAAATTTCATAGATTTACCTAATTAAAGAAATTTTGCATATATATACTCAGAGAATCTATTTTTCCCCCCATTTCCAACGTCAGAGTTTATTTTCGGAAGAGTGATAAACGGTGTGAGGAGTGACAAAACAGATCAGGTAATTTTCATTGCAATGGATTTGCGAAGACGAAGTATATCAAAGACGACACTGAGATTCTATAACAAACCGTTAGAGAAATCTATGATTTCAGAAAGTGTGACTCATTAACTCCGAGCGCACTTTGGGGACGAGGGAATCTTGAAACTTACTTTGGATATTTTGTCAGCATGATAACTCGTGAACTTATCTGACTTAATGACCTCTCGCCGTTTAGAATACGATATTAATGTATTCATAAGTGAAATTATTATGTTGAAAGGAACTCACATTTCTTACGTTCATTTGTAATAATGTGAGTCCATTAATGAATCGAGGACTCAAAGTTAAAGTTTAAAGAATCATTTAAAGCAACGAAGTAAAGTTCAAGTCAAATCTGCACAGATTATACGAGTTCCTCATGACCTATACGAGAAGTATAAGAGATAAGTTGAAATATTATCGTTCACGACTCATATTCAACCAAAATAATCAAACCTAGGGTCAAGTCACCTGTTTTGACTGATATCGAAGCAAAACAGAAGGTGATAGCGCGGTTCCATATGAAATACCGAACACGCGAAGCCCAAAACAAATTTAATTCATCCACTGATAGCGACGTATTTTGGATTCCAGAAACTATGAATACACACTATGATTGGGCAATTCTTGACAGCCGGGAAATATCATGATCGTTAGTTCCGAATAAGTCTGATGGATGGCTCTGCGCGTTGCACGTAGTATAAACGCAATCACGTGACCTGACAGCTCGTGAACTGGCCAATCATCTCTGACTATCGAGTCGCGTGGTGGGAAATCTACAACGTGGTGCGCAAGGCCATTCGGCAGGCGTCTCCGGGTCTGACGATCACGACATTCCAGTGATCCCGGCTGTCGAAAGTCACCAAATGTCAATAATCTCTGGGATCAAGAATACGTCATTATTAGTGGATGAAACGAAGATTTCATGGGCTTCTCGAAACATTGACATGTCGGATCTATATATTATTACGATGGAGTTTATTCCGAAATCGGACGATGGCCATAGTTCAACATCGGTGAATGTCACTTTCTAAAGTGAGTGATCTAGTTATAAAAAATACTGTGTGCACGAAATCAATGCTCTTGAAATGGAAGGAACTGAATATGCAAAAGTCCCAACATATCATTAGCCGTATTAATTGATGCAAAGTGTGAATAAATGTTTTCCAGTGCGTTTTGATACGAACCTCGTATTGGTGAACTTCGAACGATTTCCACATACAACCGGTTGTTACCCCGAAATTTTCTCATTCAACATTTCCGCTCCGTGTTTCAATAAAGAATCCGCCAGCGTACGGATCGCGGCTCATTCTGTGCTGAAATTATTATTCGAGCCAGAAACAGTTTATGGGCTCGCCTTGTACACTATTTTTCCGGTAAAGCATGGCTAATCACTTGCCGTCAGACGAAATCCGAGCGTCGAGGGCGCAACAGAAGTCAGAACTGCCGAATAAAGTCTGTTTATACTGCAGTTTGGATGCGCACTTCGGACTGCGCGCCGAGACGGCCTTATAAATACTTTACACGGGAGTTTTGAAGTGAGACATACGAAGTGCGACTTTACGGATCGAAAACAGGCGTAAAAAGTTGACTTCTTCATGTGCGTGCCGGAAAAATGGAATATTTGATTCGGCAAGTGCAGTCTTGTTCGCGTGCAAATGATTATCAATTTGATTGGTGATAAAGTAATCTTTAGGCCATGAAGAGAGTTGATACAATTACATAAAAGCTCTGATACGTCAGCTTAATTATTAGGAATTAAAAAAAAAAAAAACAACAGTCTTATCGAAAGACAGTTCGAAAACACAGACGCTTTATTATCTTAACGAATAAGCAATGTTCGTATCTCTACAGACTATATAAGTATCGGTTGCATCGCCGCAAAATTCAGTTTTTGGCGTACTCTGCAACAGAATAGTTGACCAAGTCGGCCTTAAAAACAGCTTGGGCGTGATAAGGAGACTACGCGATTCCACGGATACCGAAAAATGTGGTTTCAACTTGCAATCAACATTCTCACGGTGGTGATCGGTCTGACAACCATCGCGTATTTCTACATCAGCCGGCAGTTCTCGTTCTGGGCCAGGAAGGGAGTCCAGTTCAAAAAACCACATTTTATTTATGGCAACTTTGGTGATATCATACAGAAGAAGGCTCTAGTCGGACCCGCTCTGATGGATATGTACAATAGTTTCAAAGGTGAGAGATTCGGGGGCGTTTGGGAAATATTCACGCCGAAGCTATTCGTCAGAGATCCGGAGTTAGTGGGTGAAATAATGGTGAGGGACTTTCACACGTGGCCACATCGTGGGATCGCCATTAATTCGGATTTAAATCCGCTCGATGAGCACCTCATTCATCTCGACGATAAGAAATGGAAGCCAGTGAGAACAAAATTGACACCAACCTTCTCTTCCGCGAAACTTAAGAGTATGCACTCCCTGCTACTAGAATCCGCCACGGATTTAGAGAAGTATCTGGACCTTGTGGCGAAGAAGGGTGAGCCCATCGATGCCACGGATATTGCTGCCAAGTTCACGACTGACGTGATCGGATCGTGTGTATTTGGGATCGAAATGAACTCGCTCAACAATACGGACGCTGTCTTCCGGCAGATGGGAAGGAAAATATTTGAACCGACGCGCCGGAAACACATTGTTTCGGTGTTGCAAAACGGATTTCCGTGGCTATTCAATTTTTTTAAGCTCTCTACAATGACGCAGGAGCTCACTGATTTCTTTATCAACATCACCAAGGAGACTTTCGACTACCGGGAGAAAAACAATATCCACAGGCCTGACTTCATGGACCTGTTGAAGAATTTAAGAGTTTCCGAAGGGTCCAGTGGTAAAGGCGAAGTCGGTGAGTTAATTTCCAGTCACGTTTCAACTACAGAAGCCGATCGTTCCCCTAAAATACTCAATCGGCGATCGCATATTTTCAGACTTCACCGACACATTTCTCGCCGCGCAAGCCTTCGTATTTTTCGCTGCCGGTTTCCACACCAGTTCTTCGACGATGAGTTGTTGCCTCCACGAGCTGGCTGTCAATCAGGAGATCCAGAATCGACTCCGAGAAGAAGTGCATCGAACTAAAGCCGCAAGTAAAGGGGAAATCTCGTGGGATGACCTCAAGAACATGAAATATCTGAACATGGTCGTGCAAGGTAATGATGCTAGCCTATGCTACGTCCTAGCCGCGCTTCAAAGATATAATGACTCGTCACGAATCGCGAACATTATCATCTAGCGGTAACGAATAAGCTCGATCATCTTTCGTCTATTTAGAAACCATGAGGAAATATCCAATTGTACCACGAATTCATCGAGTATCGGTCCAGCCCTACCGAATACCAGGCACGAGCATTGACCTGCCCGTTGGATCGGTGGCCCTCATTCCCGTTTACGCCCTTCATCATGACCCGAAATACTACCCTGACCCAGAGAAGTTCGATCCCGAGAGGTTCACAGAGGAAGCCAAGAGCAAGAGACCAGCTTTTACCTATCTGCCGTTCGGAGATGGACCAAGAATTTGTATAGGTGAGGAATTTGGATTGAGACAATTGTGAATTAGACAAGAATCGCCTGAGTCTTCGGATGAAGTTCAATTGTCATGATTTAAATCAAATAAACGTCACTTTTCGCAGGCTTGAGATTCGCCGAACAGCAGATCAAAATGGGTCTTGCCAAAATCGTTGACACCTGCCGGGTTTCTCTGTGCGAAAAGTCCCAAAATCCACTCCGTATGGATTCTATCGGCCTGATGCTTCAACCAGAGATCGGAGTTTGGCTGACAATATCCCACATTGCTTCCAATGAAAAAGCATCTCGTTAGCTGTGTCTTGATTATTTGACAACCCTGCGCCATCCCACAATATATTATAATCAAATTTTGTGATAAGTTTCGTTCGGAATTGAGAATAAACCTCCGCATAGTAAAACCCTGGAGATTAATATTCTTTCTCTCGACCACCAACCAGCTTCGAATCGTATTGCATTCATACGCGAACCCAGAAATTTGATTGAGCGGGCGTAAAGTGGCCGATTCCCGAGTGGCGTGCGGAAAGATGTTGGCGCACGCGCACATCGCGAATGCTGAATTTCCCGCACTGAGGCGTTAGTTAGTCCGTGCGGGGAACGTAGTATTCACGTTGCGTGGATGCGCCAACCTCTTTGGTTGTCAGGCTATATTTTCTAGCTCTTCGCGACGCGCGACGCGCGACACGCTTTTACCTTCGGAGGGGTAATAAAACGAATGTTCCATTGCAAAGGCTCACGGTTTGCTAACCAGCAAATAAAAATGCCTGCCGTCAGTGTCGCGGACACTCGAAATTGATGCCGGCGAGAGGTCACCGAAGCATCTTGTTTCCATGCGAGTAATCTGGTACCGATCCAATCGGAGATTGTAATTTGGCTGGAAATGTGGTGCAACGCAGACCTCAGGCTGTTAGATAGCTCATCGTTACTGATCCGCAACGACGTGATAAGAAATATTAATTACACAGCATATCACGGATATCTTTGAATTAGGTAGATTGCATAAGTCCAATGCCAACGAATCAACGCTCATGCACTGAGCTTATTATATATGCGTGCCCGACATATGAAGAATGTAGCAGCTGAATATCTCATCATATCGAAGCTGATACTACAGATAAGTTTGACTTTTTGGTTGGCATCTTGAGCCGTTTGAAAGCGGTATAATGAAATCTAGATGTACTTGAACTTGAGGAAGACGTGATCTCTCCGAACGCCGATAAATCTTCTCTTCCAGTTTCTCTGCGGTCATGGTAATAATCGCCTGTCCAATGATCCTACTTCACGGATCTTGAGCTGCAATCGTGTCTATTTCTGACAAAATCGCGGGCGTTTCCCTCATAGCGGTGAATCCTTCTCCCAGAAGTAAGACGAGAATGTTCAACAAATAAATAGCGAGGGGACAACAGTTTTCACTTCAGAAAACCTCAATATTGATCAAGATGACAGCAAAGAAGAGAGGATCGACTCGGAAATACCTCTAGCTTGTTGTTAGCGGGACTTATGTGGACCTGTAATTACAAAGTAGGACCATTCGCGTTGGTTTGCCACTTGACGAGATCACATTGGATCCCGTCAGCTAGCAGCCACCCTGAGACGATCTTTAATACCTGTCCTGATATTGGTGAACTTCGAACGATTCCCACAAACTTCCGCCCCAGGTTGCAACAAATAATCTGCTGGATTACGGAAAGTGCCTCGTTTCGGGACACCCTGTATATATTTCGTTTGTTAACATGAAGTTTTAAAATTTCCCCACCTCCAAGTAATGTGATTATTGATCCGCCAAGTGCAGTCTTCTTGACGCGCAAATTATTGCCAATTTGATTGCTGAAAGAGTAATCTTCAGGTCGTATCTGATTCAATTACATAAATGCCCGTTATATATCAGCTCAATTATTACGATTTGATAACAAAGATCTCATTTTCGGAGATATCAGATGTCACCTTGAAAACGGGGTGACGGACTGTCTCATTATCTTCGCGGACGGTCTTATTTACGCATATCTATACGTCTACTCGCGTCATTAGAGAATTAGTTTTCGGCGTACCGAGCAGCAGCGCAGTCGACGCAATACTGACTCACAAACAGATTTTACGTGGTACATGAAAATGTGGAGCTACCATATGATAAACGTTTTCACGGTGTTGCTGGGTTTGCTGACCATCGCGTATTTGTACACCAGACGACAGTTCTCGTTCTGGGCCAGGAAAGGTGTTTATTTTCGAAAGCCACATTTCATTTTTGGCAACTTCGGCGATATCGTGCAGAGGAATGTTCTCTCGGGAGCGGTAATGGTGGATTTTTACAAGGATTTCAAAAGTAAAAGATTCGGCGGGGTTTGGGAAATGTTCACGCCGAAGCTGTTCGTTGCAGACCCGGAACTGGTGGGTGATATTTTGGGGAAAAACTTTAGCACGTGGCCGAATCGCGGAGTAACCCTTAATCCGGACGTCAACCCAATGGATGAGCAGGTCCTCAACCTGGACGGCAAGAGATGGAAATTGGTGAGAGGAAAATTGACGCCGACATTCTCCTCGTCGAAACTTAAGCACATGCACTACCTGCTGCAAGAATGTGGCAACGACTTGGAAAAGTACCTAGACAGTGTCGCGACAAAAGGTGAACTCGTCGATGCCACGGATATGACCGCCAAGTTCACGACTGACGTAACCGGCTCGTGTGTATTCGGAATTCAAATGAACTCACTCAACGATCAGGACGCTCTCTTCCGCAGAATGGGAGAGAAGATGTTCGAACCTTCGACCCTGAAACAGTTAGTTCCGTTAGTACAGAACGGTTTTCCTTGGCTGTTCAAGTTTCTGAAGCTCTCCACGATGACGCAGGAGCTCACCGATTTCTTCATCAAAATCACCAAAGACACGTTCGACTACCGGGAGAAAAACAATATCCAGAGGCACGACTTCATGGACCTATTGAGGAATATGAAAAATTCGGGCACGTCGCCAGGGCAAGATGAAATCGGTGAGTTAAGTCACGGCCACCCGTCAATTACGGAGGCTGCTGCACGTATGAAATTTCACTAATCGGGCCATCGCTAATTTGCAGAGTTCGACGACAACCTGCTGGCCGCCCAAGCCCACGGTTTTTTCCTCGCTGGTTTTTACCCCACCTCGGCGACGATCAGTTACTGCCTCCACGAGCTGGCTGTCAATCAGGACATCCAGGACCGACTCCGAGAAGAAGTGCACCGGACGAAAGCCGCGAATAACGGGGAAATTTCCTGGGACGGGCTCAAGGAGATGAAATATATGAACATGGTCGTTCAAGGTACAGGCTTGTTCATTCCACTTCGAGAATGCCGCGCTGCGGTTGTCTCCGACAGAGATAACGTATCACGAATTGTGGAGGTTATCAGTTCCCGTTGAAGATTAAACTTGACATTATTTGTCTCTGTGCAGAAACTCTGAGGAAGTATCCAATCATACCACGAATACATCGAGTATCTGTCAGGCCCTACCGAATACCAGACACGAACGTGGATGTGCCGACCGGAATAAAGGCCATCATCCCTATCTACGCCCTTCACCACGACCCCGAGTACTTTCCTGATCCGGATAAGTTCGACCCGGAGAGATTTACCGAAGAAGCCAAAAGCAAGAGACCGGCATTCACTTACATTCCATTCGGAGGTGGCCCCAGAAATTGCATAGGTACCCACGTGTTAGAGCTCGAAAAGATACGTACTCTGAAAAAAACTAGAAATTTCAGGGAAAAAATATGGCAATCGTGACTGTTTCAGGCTTGAGATTCGGTGAACAGCAGATGAAAATGGCTCTCGTCAAGGTAGTGGACACCTTCAGGGTTTCTCTGTGCGAGAAATCGGAAAATCCACTCCGTTCGGATATTCGTGGAGTATTCTTACAACCAGCGACCGGAATTTGGATGAAGATATCCCGTTATGTCCCCAACTAAATTTCATCCCGTTCACCGCAGGCCGAATACTTGGCGACATTGCATAATCCTGCAACGCACGATCGTGTTTCACGATAAGATTCATGTGAAGTTATAAAAATGCAAACGTACGAACAAAATCCACTTGGCTGTGCTGCTGGCGCCCCGGAATTCCAATTTCATCGAGGAATAATCGCAGTTAGGTTAGAAGTATCCGAATATCCATGAATCGGAAAATCGTCTGCCCGGCAGAAGAGAAGGAGCTAAATTGACTCGCCATTGAATTTCCATTCAATCTAAATGCTTCGCGTCCCCTCATACTAGATTAAAATACGCAGATATAAGAGTCGAAGCTGTCTGCCTCGCTGTAACGAGGCGAAACGATCTACGTTAATGAATAATTTACCTCTATGTACAAACTAGTTGATTCTGGCCATTTACATGTAATAACAGCGGATAATTATACGCGCGTACTGTATACGCATGTCCATGGTACATACATGCAACGCGATGATGAAATGATCGCATTTCCGTTAATTCGGAATCCAATACCCAGTTTACGACCGTGGATAAAAATAGTTTTACGCAATTCGTACAAGGGTTGAAAATTGAAGGTTGCGAACAATCGCTAATTGCTTCCTGTTCGGGTTACAGCTGTATGCATATGTATGCATGCATGTATGTATGTGCGCCGACACTTTCTGCGTCCGCTCGACAGGTGCCAGACCGCACACTGCACTCACAAGTTGAAATTTTTAATGGAAATGAGGCAATTGCCAGCTACGACGAAGACTCGGTTCGCCGAGTTCTTATCTTCGGAACTCTACCGCCTAGCCGTATGCCCAACAGAATAGGAAAAGAAGACATCAGACTGTTTCTAGAAAGGAATGATTCGTCTCGTGCTAGACAGCAGCTCTTACACCTTCCATACGCTTTTCTAATCTCTTCGTCTCAGAGCAAACGAAACTCCGATTCCAAATCGCACTGCGGAGATGATATTACGCTATTCGAATTTCGTATATTAAACATACGTATACGTGTGTACAAACGTCTTCAGTATTCGTAAGGGAGGTAGGTATATACATATATAGTTATGAACGGTTAGGAAATTTCCTTATTTTGCTCTCTTCCAATTACGAGATCGTTGTGGATCTATAAATGCGTTGCGTGACCGTTGAGACGCTGAAACGTTGAAATATTGGAACGCTGACGCAGGCTAACACCTGTCGACAGGTGCAACAAGTCGGAAATTTAACGACTCCGCAACGTTTTCCACCCCCTCGCCCTCGAGGTGGAAGCAAAAAAAGCATGTCTGGGTAGGCTCCACGTAAAAATTACGGATACATCGTCGCGTTTACCGTTTTTGGGATAATGGATTGAAGTTAAAGAGTTGGAGCACTTGATTTGTCCAATTTGTTAGTAACTTTTAACGGCGGTTTCGATCAACGACTTAACGCCGGGTACACTCTGTCCTGCAGGGTGGTGATCGTTATGCAAATGTAATGGAGGAATGAGGCGAAGAAAAACGGAACATATATGTGATGAGAAATGCAGTGGGTATAATTCTTGATCACGCGTACCGCATACGTAGCTGCTGTGAGGTATAACGGCGGCGATGAAGTTTGAATCAATTTGTCTTGGTGCAGATGGAGGCGGAAGATCGGAGGCGACGATACATTTGTAATTCTGTGTATGTACTTCCAACAGACTTCGCAGTTCCCATCTCCGCTTCCCGAGAGGACAAGATTCGGACGGACCTATAACCAGTTGCGTAACTTTTTTCGAAACGATTTTTCACCTCTTCGCTTAATCTGCGGCTTCCTCGCGAACCGATCGCCACGCCCTTCTTCAGGATATGAATTATCGATTACAGAACTTCTGGAAATCCGATTGAAACACGCTCCTCGGAGTGCAATTCGAATTCTGAGCGGATGGAGGATAAAGTTCTACCGCAATTCGAAAATGGAATAAATTTCGCACTTCAATTTCCCAAATTTGCAAATCTTTACTCATATTTATTTCCTCGTACATGCAAGTACGGCAATATCGGTAACACTACTATTTCGATTCTCGATTCTCCAAATTATCAATAATCCTAGCTAAAATGATTCGCTCTTCGTCGCTTAGAGCTTCCTTAACGATAAACTGCGCCACATTTCCAGCGTGCTGGACGAGAAGTCTTTCGCGCATGTCTTTAACTCGGTTTCTGAAAGCTTCCGCTCGGCATCTTTCGTGACGGAGAGATTCTCGAAGTCTAATCATTTCCTCCGCACGTCTCGTTCTCCGTTCTTCAATTATTTGGTCCAGGGCTTTACGGTATTCAATTTGCCTCCGTCTTCTGGCTTCGGCGGTCAATCTCTCTACTCTACGGTCTTCGAGGACTCTGCGCATAACTTCGGCCGTGAATTCTTCCTCTTCAATAGCATGGCGGAGCTTCCGTTCCTCTACGATGATTCGGTGCCTTTCCATTTCCGCGGCGGCTTCCTCCCTGGCCAATTTACTCCTCTCTTTTTCTTCTCTGAGCTTAACTTCTTCCTCAAACAATTTTTCCTCCGCAACAAGGTCAGCGATTATCGCCGCAATTTCAAACCGCGTTTCCCGCGACTCCAGCAGACTCTTCGAAACGGTTTCTATCACCGCTTCCCTAGCCAAATTCTGTTCTTTTCGGGATTTTTGTATCGCAGCTATTCTCTCGTCGATTTCATTCAAATATTCTAAATCTCGCTGTCGCGCGGCTTCGAAATCTTCGGCTTCTTTTTGTCGGCGGATTTCTTTGATTTCTCGACAAATTTGCAACTGGCGTGAAGTTTTTTCGGCGAATTCGAGCTTTTTCAATATCTTTCGCGCCTCGTGAGTCTCTTCGATAACTTTTGAGACTTCCGCCAGGATCTGACGTTCTTTTCTCTCAATTTCGGAGACTGAAGCTCTCTCTTTCTCCTTCGCGCTTATGGCGGTTTGTAGTTCAATCCCGTAGCTGATTTTCGCTGTTCTTTTGATCCTGTTTTCTTCCTCGTCAATTTTCGCAGCCTCTTTCTCCGCGCGTTTCAACATCTCGATTTTCAGCCGCTCTTGAGCCTGCGCCGCAACCCGCGCAGCCTCAGCCTCTGAAATCTGAGCTTTCAACTCCTTGGCTACGTAAGCCTCGCGGATCGCAGCTTCGAGTTGGCTCAAATCGTCGTACTTTGAATCGCAATAATTAATTCGACGACGACAAGCGACCCCGTCGGTTCCATCTTCCGCAATTTTCATCCTCACAGTCTTCAAGTCCGTCATGAAATAATCGGCCGCTTACAGAGTCCGTTGAAAAATTTAATTTCTTTTAGTTTTCTTTCTCTTTTTTCTCTTTTTCGCGTTCACCACGCGCGCGTCTGAAAGAAGAAGAAGAAAAAGGAGAAGAAAGAGAAGACGAAGAAGAAGTAGAAAAGAAGTATGTATTCTGTATGTACAATAGAAAATTGAGACGAAAAATCGGTTCCGATAGTTCAGCAAACTTTTCGAACGATCATTATAGCGAGATCGGATCTACAAACGACTGCGATTGCACAAGTAGAAAAAATCAAATTTTTCATCGAACTCTGTATAATATAGATATATACCTATCGCCGAATGACAAAAGGACATAAGGACTTTACATTGCCCTATTTTTGCTTTTTTTCTTACGCGATCAAACTGCGGTACAGATTCGAAGTGAACATATATTAAATCGAATGGATTAAGAAAATCTGTTATTTCGTTACCTGAGTTTGTCCGCGTGATGATATAATCCCTTATGATCACTGTGTATATATATTATACATATATATGTACTTAGATGAAACTTGGATTCAAAAATTCTCAATTCATCCACAAAACTGCGGCCGCAAAATAATCGTAAATATAATGTAATACACGACGATGATCACTTCGAACTATTCTCCTCCGATGTGATAATTATTTCACGCAAAAATTCACCGATCGATCCATCGAAGTTCGTACAATAATTTATCCATATATATATATATATATATCTATTATGCGTTGTGCCGGACTCGATCACATCACGCTATAGGTACACGACAAACGGATTTCACCCACGCGCCGCAACTTCAGCAACCGGGCACAATACCTGAAATGTTTACTCGTCTACGGATCAGATCGTACTAACCGGACTCTCTCTCCATCCTATGCCGACTCGAATGGAGAGGGGTTCTCCCAAGCTCTTTGAACTAATCCCGCGCCGAGGAAAATGGTTCCCTGACAAGCCGCCAGGTATTCGGACACGTGCCATAAAATAACGTGATGCGATGCCGCTTCAGGTTCGGTCCTGCGAAACAAGAAAGACAAAAACAGAGAGAGCAAAGGGATGGATCTGCGTACTATGTACTACGTTCCGAAAGATTTGGGGGGAGCGGAGGGAGCTAAAGGATCTATAGAATCCGAATCTCAACCGATTTTCGAAAATTATGTCGCTTCTGTTTTGCTCCAGAAGTAAATTTGTAACCGGAACAGTTCAGAGTTTCTATATGGATCATAAAGAAGGAGAAGCGGAAGAAAAATCTGTCGATAAATCGGATTTCACGGTCGAGGAAATCGTTGACGATGATTAATTATGGTGTGCAGTGGAATTGTGTACAGAGAGATATACATATGTATAATAAATTCGGTAATCGACGGAAGCTAATGTCTGTCCACTGCGGTATGCGTTATAAAGATAACGTCCACCTCGAATAAAACTCTCGGCATACGCGGCGAGCGAGAAAAACGAAAACTTCAGCCGCGGTTGGATTATCATATTCATGGTAACATGATACACACATCGAACGGGGATCGATGTCCCAATAGAGCCTACCCACATATATTGATATATGTACATGTATACCTGTATGCAGTATTATGAGCAGTTGCTCAAGTTCGGTGAACCGATGGAAGTTAGAAAATTTGAAGAAAGAAGTTGAGGAGAATAGAAAGCAGAGGAAAATAAGGCGAGGACACAAAATGACTACAGATATGGAAGGAAGAGAGAAAATCCGAACAGATTTCCGGACAGACCGTGACTTTATTCATACTGCACTCGTAACAAGGCTTCGACGACGATTCTCCTCCTCTTCGTCACCCGAAAAGAATCGATCATGAGCCAAATGACTGTGAATATCGGTAATGCGTGTTACGTATCACGTTGGGCGAGGAAATGCGGCTGGATAAGGTATATATGCAGAACATGTATGTATATATAGATGAAAAAATGCAGCTGGATATTTACGAGCGTAAAAATACAGGCGCGTATGTGTGTACGTACCTATGCGAAGGGATTCGATCCCCGAATCCCATTATTCGTTTTGACGCCGCCCCTTCGGCTACCTTCCGCTTTTCACCCCACGTGCAGGCAGAGCTGGAGGGAACGTACCGGCGAAATATGTTCCAGCGTCGTTTTTTTCTCCCTTTTTCTAGCTCGGTAAATAAATAGAACTAGGCAGGGGCGAGTAGCCCATGAAGCCCGTGGTTAAGAGGGATAGAAGCGAATACCCGTCGTACATAAGTGTGAAAGATATGCATACACCTATTGTACGGATCCTGCCGTGTGCTCGGAAGGAAAAAACAAAATGAGTAAGTCCCCGATCTGGCCGTTCTTTGTGGTTTGAAAAGTCGAAGCACAGGAGCTAGCTGCCGATCCACGAATCAATTGCCGTACCAAGCCTACACCGAATGTCGTCACACTTTCGTCGAATTCTACCATATAATCCCGAATCATTGTCACTCCTCTTTCCATTCGAGATATCGAATCGGTTCGTGTGCAGGGGGCTGTTGATTGTGCTTCGCCGTTTCGCCCGGTGATTCGGCGATCATCGCCGAGGAACGTGCTCGGCGAAATTGTTTTCCACCTCGTTAAAAATCGATGTCGAGTTATTCCGTTGGCTGCAAAAAATTCTGCTCATCGAGAGGTACAGGAGCCTCGCGGGCGCCGCGAGGGCGCGAGCGAACCCCTCGACCCCTCGACAATCATGAAGTCAAGAAAAAGTATGAATTATGGGTTCATCTGCGACCTACGGTACTCTCGAGACTCCCCCTCCCCTCGACGAGTGTGAATTCTTCGAGCCGAACGAAAAGTTTCACAGCGATTTCGAGAGGAGTCGCGCTCAATTTTCGGGACCATGTACGGGCGGGGGGGTGATGTTCCTCAAACGCGACCAGGAGAACGTCGTGATCCTTGTACACCCCGTACATAATTGCGAAGCAGATTATTCATAATCAATGATTTATCCCTCCCTTTGCTTACTCTCTTCCTCGTCGTTGATAGTCGGTAACGAGTTTCACCCGACTCTTCCTCTTGCCGTACTCGTTTTCAACGGCGCGTCGTTAAACGAATAGTTATCTCGAGGTATGTAGGTATATTGTACGTATGTATGCGTACATGCGTTATACATACTGTGGGATGTTACAAACTGTATACTGATTACTCATACTCCTGAAGTTAATTCCCTCCTATATAAATCAATTTAAATTGAATTCATGTGAGACCGCTGCGCGTAGTTGATCCTGTATACCTGCGCACACGCCATGTGCATATATCTTGCGAATGTAGGAGCTATTAGATACAAATTAATAATACCTGCGCGTACAGTATGTACGTGCAGCATTCACACATGTCTATACATGTACTGTGTACGCGATCAAACATTGTTCCATTTTTATTCATCTTCCCAACCGCATCGAGAGCCCAAGACTCTCGCCGACGGTACGTCCTAACCTCCGGACGTGCGTCCTAGAGCTGTTCGTGATTCGTGATAACTCTTTTGTAGGGCTCTGTATGCTGTGTAAGCTAATAGACTATACAGAGACTACCGACGACGCACGGCGCGGTCGCGACCTTCTAGATATACACCTCTAGGTGCCCCCTCCTCCGTCGATTATTTATTGACCGTACATGCCGCGAAGTACACAATATCACGTATAGTATACATGCACACGCACATCTACTGGGATGCTATATGGCTCGTCGTCGAGTAGGTTCTCCGCCGCATTAAAGTTTCACGGAAAAGCCATAGCCAATGAGGATATCAACCGCCGATAATAACACCTTCAGGTTTACACTGTACATAGTGTGCCCGGTGTCTCGCTCATGCTCATCCTCCAGATCGCTTCGGTCTCTCTTTCGGATCGTCCCACTCCTCGAGTCGCCTCCTCTTTCCTCTATTTTCCTAGTTTTTTGCTTTCTTTCTTTCTTCCGATCTCTTTTTTTTCTATTTCAGAGAGTAGAAGGAGTTGGAGACGGGCGGGGAGGGGAGGGGAAGCCCCCTCCGCCCCGAAAGGTGAAGGGCGAATTCTTGAGGCCCAAGTTTGGGGCCCCCTATCATGACCGAGCTAGGGAGTCGTCTTGGGTGAACCTGAACACACTGAACCTGCACGAGAGCTCCAGAATAATTTATCCGCTCGGGGGTCTCTGAACCTTCTATTTATTCTTGCGTTGTACCTAAGTATATCGACTATAGTTGTAGTATACTACGGACCACATATACCTGTGCATGCGTTTGGCTGTGCAGATATGCCTATTTCTATGTATAATAATGCGACCTATACCTATATACTTGTACAGTTGTACCCGTAACCTGCCATCGAAGTATTATTCCACGTTACCGCAATAAATATAAGTACGTTCAATTGATCAGTGTACGTAAATTATTGACGCGATTATTATTATCGCCGTACGTTCCACGCGATTTTTGTCAAGAATCGTGAGAGACAAGAGGAAAGAAAGAAAAATACCGAATATGGGGGAAAAAACGTGTTTATAATTAACAAGCGCGCAAAATGAAGTAGGATTACTATTTTTGCGGCTGTATGACGACGATGAAACTGTTGGAAAGTTAAAAATATAAATCCTCCCATCCCTTGCGGGGATCGAACCCGCGACCTTTGGATTAGAAGTCCAACGCGCTATCCTCTGCGCCAAAGGGACATGTTTTGAGTTTAAGAATTATAGCTGTATTTAAAAACCAGTTCAAATTATCCGTTAATAAATCTCTGTTTAAATTCACAGTTCTTCGATTCTTCGCTATTTCGTTGTCAATTCTCGTTACTCTGTAAACGCACGCTGAGCGACGCCATTCTCCCTGTACAGAAATAGAAAACAAAACAAAAAATTTGTAATTACGAAATAATTTTGGAAACCAATACGACGCTCTTCTTCTCCTTTTTGTCGTAATTGTGTTTTTTTCATGTTTCAAATTAGATGCCATACCGTTGATCATTGATCGTCGAACGTAACTATACCTTCCTTCTTCTTAGATTCGGAATACATATTACTCTTCTAAAAAAAAAAAAGGAAAAACTTGAATTTAATTTCCATTTTCTTTGATTTCGAATATTACTCTTCGCCGTTTCGCTCTTTTGCCAAAATCCACTACTCTCTCTCTTTATTTGATAATTGAATCATTATTTCTTACAATTTGTTAACTCTTATAATAAATACAGGAATATCTAAGCATCGAATTTTCATTAATGAATATGACTCATATTTATCACGAAAAAAAATATATTACATTCTCATTATTATCATCATACATGTGTAATAAATTAAATATTTTCTCAATTAATCAACAAACAATTGTGTATACTTTTTATTCAATGTTTTTTCAGGTTTTCTCATTTCAATTTCAACTTCTGTCAATAATTGATATCGGAATTACAGTTGTTCGGAACGTATTTTGAACGATTTTTCTCTTCTTTCCAATCTTTCTAAACGATATGAAAAAGAGAAAAAAAGAAAAGAAAAAAAACATTTAATCGGTAAAATTTGGTGACGATTTTGGAAGACGATTTGAGATTTGTTTCCTACATTACATAGCTGCAGGTATAGCTATATAGATACGAAGTATAATATTCCGTTCATTTGACCGAAGATAATGATAAATAATCTAAAATTATCAATTTCCTGCCCCGTCTACTTTCATTATTATTCTCATACTTTCACCCTATTTTATTTTCATCCTGTTAATTGTTCCATGGCTAATATCCGCTCATATTTATATATCTATACGCGTTACGACCGACATGATATATAATGTATCGCACACGTCATAGCCGGCTGTCGCAGCTGGTAATTTTGTTATTTTTCGTTTGCTTTTTCTCATACTTTCTTCTTCTAAATATAGAGAAGGACTTTGTGGTCAAAAATCGATCACGTACCGCCATTACCTGCTTATTATGTGACCCCACGTATATTTTCGTACCCGGTATGGATATAAGTTAGACGCGTGTATAGGTAGGACTCTGCACAATTATAGCGTACGTTTCTAGCTAAGGGTAGTATGTATGTAGGGGCAGGCATGTTCTGCGCCTGGCACACTTTTTCCCGTCGTACACAAGCGTGACTCGTGTTATCGCGATCGCGTTTGATCGATGTCTACTAATAATCCACCACTTGCAACTATTCAGGCAAATGAATCTTGAAAATTCGTGTAATTGATTATACACGCGATTCACACTAGCGCCAGATCGACTCTGAACTTCATGCAGTATTTAGCTGTGTTTAGGTTTGTATAGGTATAGATAAAAGAGTAATCATGATCATCTGTATTCGAGTAAATTATACTATACCTATATTCAACTCGAACAAAAGATGTTTGGATATTCACTCGGAAGAAATAAAAATGAATTAGAACGAGAGAAGAGGAGAGGAGAGAAGGGATTCTTATAATTTCGAGATTCTCCGCGTGCGCCGAATAAGGATCAGTCAAAGCAAATTTGAAAACGATTTGAAAGCTTCTCTGCAAATTAAACGCTCATCTCTTCGTCGCTTCTCTCCGTCTTTCGTGCGTGTACTCATGTCTTGGAGAGATACGCAGCGAGTATAATTTACCGTATACCAAATTACACCCCTCATTTGTAATCGATCGTTTCGTTCATTATTTCCGAGTGAAATCGGTAAAATCGATGAAAATTGGTCCAATAGCAAATTGCAGAGAGAATTATATTCGGGTAACTCGATAAAGTATACGTCTTCAGATGAATATAACTGCAGCTTGATCAGAAGGTATCTTTTGCAGACAAAACGTAATACATAAGACGGGGACGAAGAAAAATCAATATCAACATAACGGTGCGATAACATTCCACTTTATAAATGAAACAAACCTGATCACGCTGCGGAGACTGTCAGTAGTACTATCTATAACCTGAACATGATGCGGCCTCCTCTAATAATTCGCTCCTCAGCCACAGCCGTGATTAGTGCAGCGGGAAAATCGTCGGAGAGTGGTATCTAAAACGCACCTAATAACATGATTTCCCCCCGTAGATTGTGCAGGGTGAAAAACGGAAATAGGTATGGAAGGAATTTGACTTTCTTGAGGGGAGATAGGAGTCGCCGCTGGGAGTCTAACCTAGCTAACATAGGAGACATTTGTTTTTCATCGAATGCAATCGACGTCTCGAAAAAGTGAAATACTTGGCCGCTTTCTGCCATCGTACGCAATGAATTCTCGGAGTTTCGTCACAATCGATTGAATTGTTTGCGAAAATCTACGATTCTCCTTTTCGAAACGGTTTCTGTGGATTCAAGATGGCGACCGCAATTGCCCCTAATTAACGCGTCGATTACGTATGATCTGCAGGAATCATCACTTTCCGTGAATATGTGCAAAATAAGAAAGCTCATTCTGAAAATCGGATCCTGAGGGTGAGGCTGGATTCAGACTTTGGAATTTCATCAACCAAAGATAAAAGGACGCCACTATGATGGATCGCAGACCCGATTGAATTCCACATGTTATTATATAATTTTATACGATTCAATATAATATAAAATATCGTTCTTCGTTCTTTTCCAGCAGGAATTTGAGGGTGCGAATATAATTCTAGTTTCCCCCAGGGGGGAGGAGAGGATCGTCGAAGATATTGCGGCAATCAGAGATGGATATTTGATGTACGCGTGTAGTATGTATGTACATACGTAGTGGATACTGCCAAATTGTCATTCTCCTTTCATACAATACATGTGTAACATTGATTTCAAAATGGTATAGAACCCTGAGGGATTTGGAACCGACAAGGGAGCCGAATTCGGAGATATCTTCGTTAAATTCAACTCTGGAATATTTCTCAACGAGAATTCGTATCGCCGCTGGCGATTTTTCGGGTAAAATATATGTAAACGAAGATACAGAGCCCTCCGGAGATACCAGGTATGTATGCAGCTCCTACATGTACGCGTTCGTTCCACCATATATTTATATATACCTACCTGAAATTAAACGGGCATTGTACGACGGAAACAACGAATCGATGATACACGACCGATACTGAAAGTTCAATCCCGCGTTTTGACAACAGATTTACATCGAGAAACGTCACAGGTTCTGGACGGTTGATTTAAGCTCGGATCGGGATGGCAGGTTCGTTTCTACAAATTACTTCATAAGCTGCAACGACGAGGGCACCGAACTCCGATCGACGTGGATGAACCCGAACTTGGTCATCCGCTCTTTGATAGTACGTTGATCAGAATCAGTCGGATTTCACTTATGGTTGATTCAGTTCCCTCCTTTATAATGAGGGATATAAAGATGTCTAGAAAAGCTTCTGAAGAGAGAAATTCGTAAAGGAATTAACACTTCGGAAAGCGCCTGGATGCTGCCTCGGTAAGAAATTCGTAACCGATTTTCCCGGACTTTGGAAATCCGAAGTTTTGGAAATAAATTGGGTCGCAGAAGTTAGAAGTCTTCGCAGTTTTCCATACCCCTGAAGTATCCATACCAGCATGACGTTTTATGGCCCGATAAAACCATTTCCACCGGAATCCGTATCGCGGAATTCGGCCCGTTTGCAAAAATTCCATATTTCCCTGTACGGGAGAAGCTGATCATCCTTCGGGACATCCTTCGGGACGTAATTTTCGTCTTCCATCTTCGGCAGGAGTTCTGGCGCCTTCTACGACGGTATTGTGCACGTTATACTCGGCGAGGCGAATGAACGAATGCAAGAAAACGACATGGTCGAATTGACAATACCCGATTTCGAATTTCCCTTTACGTACAAGCTCGCGGGATCCGACGTTAATGCAGGAAAGGTGCGAGCTTCTGCGGGTTGGACTAGAGACTTGTCTACCTTGATCAGAGGAGAAGGCCAGCTAGTCTGAGCCTTGAGACTGGGAATTTCGTAATCTTCGGCAGTTTGGAGTTGACAGAACCGAGGGCTGGTATTCACTGAACATTCCACCCGATCCGCTTTGCTTGTATATATTATCCTCCTTAGCTCCGAATCTCCGAAACGGATCACTTCATTAAATCTCAGCATAGTTCTAACCCTCGTCATTAAATTTCGGACGATCATCAATTATCATCACCTCTGTATCAATTCTTTCCAGTTGGGATATGTCGACTCCGCTATTGAGATAGCGAAGGTTGGACCTTCCGGTAATATTTCCGGTACGATTGGTAAAAACTTGCAGGCAGATTTGGCGGTATCGATAGATGTGAAAAATCGAACGTTGAGTCTACGCCGGCTTCGAAATCACCGAACTGAGGTGTCTACTACGTCCAGGATATACCAATGCGTATAAGATCGTTTTCTACAACGAAAGTGGTTTCTGTTCCCTGTCATTTTTCCTCTCCTTTCTTTCTCCATTCTGTACATCGTATTAGAGAACATGAAAATTCTTGCATTCCTTGTCCTGGGACGAAGCTGCGTTATCTCTCTCTCTCTCTCTCGTCGCAAAAGAGAACGAAATGTTAGTACAGCCCCGAGGCTGACGGGGATTTCTCGTGGCACGTGCTTCCTTGCGGTTTGGAAATACTCTCACGATCTCACTTATGCCAATTAATTCTGCGCAAAGATCGTTTTTACATAAATTACGAAGCAAAGAGAACACCAATCTGACGTCCATCCTGTAAAAATGAGGGGAAAAATAGTGAAAGGAGAGACAAAAGTTTGGCCCGATTTCACGTGAAAATCCCGTACCAATTACGTGCTTTTTTCATTATTTCCTTCTTCTCTCTCCAAAATTATCCGCAGCGATTTCGTTGTCGAGTTTACTGGATCGGGAGCGTTCGATTGGTTGGCGCGGGCGTCGAAAATTACCGGCAGGTTGATAGGAGAAGTGAAAAATAATTTTTTTGCCAATCTTAGGTGCTGAAAAAGTGTTTGCAAAAAATAACAAATTTTATCTTCGAATGAAAGAGCATCTTTCTGCGATATTACAACGTATCCGGCGAACTTTTCTCTCCCCGTCGATTCCGCATACGCTCTGAAATTGAAAAATACATACGAATACATGGTTACAATACACAATACATGACAATGAATGTGTCATAAGAGGGAAATTGAGTCTCGAATCAATTACAAAATGCCGGAATGCCTGGCGAACATGGGAACAGATAGCCTCGACAACAAGAAGAACTTAAACGTGACACTAACGCCGATATAACTGCTCGATGAAAAATATCTGTACCTATACATGACATCGAAATCGCGAATGAACGCGGAGTGGAATGAAGAGCCCCTAATCAGATGCTAATTACTAACTCGAACACCGAGTTATCGGGATAACATCCGGGCCGTGTTATCCTCCGGTACGGCATATCGGGCGAAAGTGGTTTTCAATTTGTATGTAGATACCGAAGAGCTATGATTTCTTACCTATATACTTTCAGACGGAGAAAATTGGCATTTCACCGAAAGAAAATTGCTCATATAGCTGTGTTACATGCCTCATTTGAGCTCCTAATCAGACCAGCTCTTCCGGCCGCTCTAGATCCTCGCGACGACATGGTTTCTGTTGTTTTAGTTATAGACATACCCTTCGCTCGAGTGGGTCAATATTATACTACTATCTACGTAAGTATGCAAACAAAACTACTCGGGATATATAGTCGCATGTTCGCAGATAAGTATGATGTAGGTGCATACGCATAGATGATATACGGGCGTTGCAAGATAATCTGAAAGATGAGGAACCACTTTTTCTTCTCCTCCTTCTTCTTTCACTCCTTAATTCGTCCGTTCCGACATCATTGACACGAACGTAGGGAAATCCAGATCCACTGGAAAAATCATTCATGTATATATATGATACGATGGCTCTACTCCGTAGGATTATATTCGCGACCGAGGTATACAGTGTTGTTAAATTCTCCAGAGCAATTGCGGCGACACTAATTGACACTAATTCCGAAAAGATCCGAAACCATTCTCATCCGCCTCAGCAGCAGCAGCAGCAGCAGCAGCTCGCTATGGTTCATATGCTGCTATACCCAGCAAACGCGGCTATTCCACAAAGTTACAATAAATGACTGTGATACGACGTGGAATCACAATTTGCAGTACATATGTTACATAATTAGTCCATAATTGCTATTATGTAACTGCAGTGTTTCCTGCGTCGGTTATATCCATGTTCCGTAATCGCGACAGAAATGCAGGGTATATCTGACGATAACGTGATTTGTGACAGATACGTTACTGGCGTTCGTCTACGTAAACGACATTTTTTAGAACATGGACTCACTCATTCGCGTAACACTTTACATATCTGTGATATCGCATGCGGAACCACTGTGATATGATTTTAACGTAACTGTAACGAGAACTGTGTTCGCTGGGATACGTTATATACCCACGTAAAATTTTATACCAATTAAGTAAAGCGGAAATATTTAGGAAGAAGATATGAGTCCGTTGATGCATCGGGGGATGAGGCTAGCGTAGGTGCGTACGTACCTACGGCGAAACGTCTTCAGAAATTTTTCATCGGAGATGAATTTTAATTTTTCTGCTCAATTACGACGCAAGTTTGGGAATCCCCGGCGGTAAAAATGTGTAGAAAAATGCGAAGCGCAAAATTGAGGGGAAAAAAAATATACGGCCACGCGTATACGGTGGGCGCGAAAAATAAGCAAATCTGAATACAAATTTTTACGCAACAATTTGCGCGGCGTCCTACATTTTTCTAACCATTTTCGATTTTTTTTTTTTTCTCTATCGTTCTGGCCGGGATCACCGAAACGCGCCGAAAAATTCTTCATCGGAGATACGATCGAGACCCTGCGGAGATCCACTTTCTCCTTTTCTTTTTGTCGCAAACGAGCTGGTAGAGATGATAACCTGGCACGAAGTTATGTGTTATAAATATGTACCTATAGCAAATGCATGTATACCAAATTCTAAATATTTTTCAGCGAGCGAGGAAATTAGAGGTGAAAAATCCAATGATTCTTCTTATCTTCACCGGTGTAATATAGTTGTATGTAATAAACTGTGTTACACGATACAGGCATATCATCCTGCCAGGGAAAATAGGGGTCGGATAGGGCTCTGGCGAGCTCGCCTCATTCTTACTCAGACCTGTAACCTTATCTCGAGTAGAAAATCTAATAAGACGGCAGCGTGCGACGGCGTAACAGGAGAGGAAGAATTTTTATCCGAGAAAACTGCACAACATCCTCCTGAACCTTGTCGGAATAGGGGGATGACGTCTCTCTCGTGCGGGAAAAGAATTTTCTTTCTTTCTTGTATCGTTCGCGGCTCGCCTTTTTTTCTTTCCTTCTATTTGGACAACGCGACGATCTCGGGGTATGAAATCGGTTAAACGAACTCGCAATTAGTAAATCGTCTGTACAATCATTGAAAATTTGGACGCATGGAATTTGACGCTAGGAAAGAGAGACGGAAGGAAGAAAATGAATGTTGCGAGGATTCGTATTTGCAGTAAACTCTTTTTCACGGAGCAGAGTGAACATGTGTCACCGAGTGTACAGCGCGTACCGCGTGCCCGAAAACTTTTAGATTTTTATGATTTTTCATCGCATGCGGCGCGGTAATAAAACCGGCGGCGCGGCGGAGGGAAAGTTTGATGAAATTTCAACAACGAAGATAAAAAGTTGCAGATATCAAATAATAGTAATAACGATGGTAAAGAAAAGTGCCGTTTGGAATGAACGCAGCTCTGGAATTGAAACGCCCTCGAGAATTAAACTCTGGTCTTCAACTTCTGGACTAACATGATTAGTGTTGTTATCATTAGTATTATTCTCATCGTTATTCTTATTGTGCGGTGAGTTTCCGCCATCTAGAAAATATCCGGTGAGTATCCGACTACAGCTGTACCAGCTACATAGTATAAGTTCTTTGAAAAGTCACAGAACGAGGTAAAGGGTAGGAAAGATGATAAATCTTCCGAACGCGTATTCCACGGTGACACCGATGAGAAATCTACGCATCGGTCCTGAAGTCCCTCGATCCCCTCGGAAGTTTGGGAGACTGAAGTAAAGCCTCGGGGCTCGTATCCGCAGCTTGAAGAGATTAGATACTCGTGTGTATCCAGAGTATGTATAATATCAACCGGCAGAGACGAGATTTGGCAGAGAAGGTAAAAACGAAGACGAACAAAGAAGAAGAAGAAGAAGAAAAGGAAGAAGAAGAAGAAAAAGAAATTTCGACTGACTAGACCTGGCGAAGATATTGCTCCGAAAAACTCCGCAAAATGTATCTACTAGAGTCTGCAGATATTCGTCAGAGATTTCTCTGCAGAGATATTTTGAGAAATCTAAAGAGTTGAGGGAAAGTGTACAGAACTGCTGCTCGAAAAGTCCCGAAAATATTCTTCGAATTTCTCTGCAAAAAATTTTGTAAAAAATTCAGATTTTGAGAGACACCTATTTCTAAAAATTTTTGCAGCGAAGTGCAGGGAAATTCGAAGAATATTTTCGGCACTTTTCGCGTTGCAGATTTCCGAAACATTCTACATTTTCACAAAATTCTCGGGACTTCTCCGAATATCTCTGAGAATCTCTAAAACTACATGCAAACTTTTGTAGACACGTTTCGCGCAGTTTTCCAGGGTAATATTTTCTTTCGCCAGGTCTCGGCCGGGGAAATTGCTTCTTCTTGTTATTCCCTTTCCCTTTTCCTTTTCTGTGCCAAATGTCGTCTCTGCAGGTAGATACATACACGACTGTCCGAAAGTCTCTGCAAATCACGAACGTTACTCAGATATCGATCGGCTAACTATAACTGAAATTCTCTGAATTTTTCGCCCGATAAATTTGTCTCGGGTTGTAGTCCAAATTTTCTCACACAATTTCACATGTTTCTGAAAGCAACAACAGTTCTCCGAGGCAATTGCATATTGATTGACGAATAATAGTGATTTCTTTTTCAAATAGATCGAATTTTTCTCCCCTATTTTTTCGGCAAATTTTCCGGTTCTGTTCCCGTTGATGGGACGAAGCTTCATTGAAAGGTGAATTGAATGGAGCCTAGTGATCGATCGAATGACTCCTCTCGACCAATCTGAAGACCGTTTTCGGTTCGCTCTTACACGTGTTGAAATTTCGTATCGAAAATGAGACCACGGAATTTTGGTTCGACATCGGTCCTACGCTCGGATACGTTTCATATTACCGTAAAAAATGTGCAGAAATTCGCAGAGTTATTCATACTTTCGAGTAAAAGAGGAACATGAACTTACAGTAGAACTTGCAGCGATTCACCGTAAAATTTTGCAAACTCCATGCAGAAATATTTTCGGAAATTCGGTATTTCCAGTGCCGGAGAAATCGACTTCTATAGAATGGACGTCTGGAGTCTTCGAGAGAAACTTGGTGAACTGTAGAGATGTTCCGAAATTTTTCACCGTAAAATTCGTAAGAAAAACTCCGCAAGACAACGACTCGGCAAAATTCCATGAGTTTTTCGTAAGTATGAGATTTATGAGAAATTTTTCGGAGATTTTCAGCGAAATATTTTCGCCGGTGTATACGTATATCTTCCTTGACTTTGTCGGATGAAAAGAAAAAAACAAAAATTGAAGAACAATGAGAAAGAAAATTGTTCAAGGATGATAGGTCATATGTGATCTCGAAGAACGTGATGATTGAAGTTCGAAGACGTAATTATCGATCGTAATGGATAGAATGGACGAACGGAAAAGGGAGATTAGAAAAGAAAATTATGTAGCGATGTGAGAATGAATTATAATCGACATCTTTGGAATTTGTCAATCAAGGAATAACGAATTGTAACTATTATATTTATGGACAAATATACGAATCAGGTTTTCCTCGTTTCAATCCTATAAGAATAAGAAATTTTTCCATACGGAGCAAATGATTTTGAGAAATGAGTTGATCTGGAATGAGCAAGTGATAATTATAGTGAGCAAAAACGAAAGAAATGACAACCTCCCCCGTACAATTTACACTGTGATAATTGCTGAATAATTCTCACGATTTCGAACTGCGAGTTTAATCGAGATGGAAATTCGTTCGGAGATACGACCGAAATTTTGCAAATTGTAATCGAAACCAGTAGAAAAAGAATCAACGGAGAATAATCTCGGGGGTGATTAAAATAAATCGTCGAATGATTTATGAAATGTTAGAATTGAGAGAAGAATCTTTGGACGACGCTGCGGAAATAATTGTGCAATTCTTATTCAAAAAGGAAAAAGGAAGATGACGAAAACCGAAGAATCTATGTACGATCGTTACCGATTGTTAGTTTCAAGTTTATAAGAATTAATCCACGTTAATTAGGAATTCTATACCAACTTTTTCGCCTCGTCTCGTCTGAACCTTAATTGGCTAAAAGGGTAGCGAGCTCAAATAATTATTTCCGGAGGATTTTAGCTCATTGATCTGAGAGATGAGAAAAGTGTTGGAAAATTTTTAATTCGGAGATCAGAATTAGAGAGCAAAAAAACAAGATGGGAAGAGGAGAAAAGAGATCCGCAAGGCCATGAAAAAATGGTAAAAAAAAAATTGGAATATCTGCTATCACAGCAGCGAAACGTTTCGACAACGAGAATGCTGTTGCTCTTTGAAGAAGGACAGCTAATCGCTCGCAGTTCCAGTGTCACGTAGTAGCATATTATAGCTACGAGACGAAGGTGAAATAAAACGTGCCCCACGATCCCGCAGCGGGACCGGAGGAGGTTTGTCTATTTTTTGCCCGAATTACGAATTGAAGAAACGAGGGAAGGTAAAACGTGCGGAGGCAGAATACGGACGGATCAATGAGCCGCATCCGAAAAGTAGAAGTCAGGAAATTGCTCAAGAAAGTAAATGAAATTTCTTCGAATTAAACGGAAACGGATCGAGGAGGGGCCGGGTGGCGTCGAAAGATACGAGAACCGAGCACGTCGATGTATTTCGGGTATTGACATGCAAATTTGTCAGTAAAAAAATTCGCGCGAGGATTAAAGAAGCGAAGAAAAACCGCAGGAAAACAGGAGGAGGAGAAAGAAAGAGTTATGATGAACGGCGGTGAGAAATTTGTGGAGAGAAAAAAGAAAACCGTCGAAATTTGTTCGACAAGAAGAAAAAAGAAGCTCTCATCCCTCTGGCATACTTATAATTAGGCAGGTATAATACATATATATACGTGCAACGAAAAGCTAAAACTCGCGTGAAGACGAATCCTCTGTACTGCAAACGAGTGCTTATATAGGCGGAATATGAACTTTTCTTTTATCATATAACGTACTACGACGAGGAACTATAGTATGTAGATAGGTATTATCCATTATCCTCTTTTCAAAGCAGCTGACGTCCTCGAAAGCTCACCGTCGCCCCCCCCCCCCCCCCCCCCGGCCCCCGCAGCGTTTTCCATCCGAACTTTGCTTATCAACGTAAAACGTAGAGCAAACAATCCGAATGGCGTGCAGGCAGGAAATTTGATATCGTTTACGTCTCCAGATACTTCACTGCGAGCTTTGTGTGAAAAGAGGTAGAGAAAGGACGAGAACAGAGTAAAAAGAGGTAGAAAAATGAGGACGAAAAATGAAAATGAAGAGAGAAAAAAAATGGCAAACTAACGAAGGAATTATATATATATATAGCAACCAGAAAACTGTACGGAAAGATTGTGTGTACGCGCGTGTGTGGGTTTGTTTTTTTTTCTTTTTTTTTTCTTCCGGTGCAATGCATATAGGAAAATGAAAACGCATCAGGATATACGGCGTGCTTGAGTTATAATTTGGGAATTCGAAAATGAAGGAAGTCTACAGTGAAATAGTATTCCCGAGGAAACGGCGAATTTTTTGCCCGCTTACAAAGCCGCGTTATACTCGCGACGATGGATCCTCGAGTCTATGCAAGTAGGTATATCCGTTTTTCTATGATTGAGAGTCTCTGCTGCGTCGTGACGCTTGGCGTCAGGTGGCGCCCTGTATCGGACCGTCGGGATAATAAATCTCCCCCCTCCCCTCCCCGCCCCTCCCTCCCAGCCCTTGCCCCGACGCAACGCTCGTCGACGTAAATTCTGACTCAGTGCTCGCGCACCCGCCAATCAATCCGTACCTGTTCAAACCTGAACGATAATAAATAAGAAGAAGAAGTATTGAAAGAATTGTAAAATCAAACAGAAAGAAAGAGAATAATAGAAATAAAAATATATACGTTATTTTTTCTTCAAATTCTTTCATTTGTTTTATTTTTTATTATTTACTCGTCACCCGGGCTCGTATGTATACCGCGTATCTATAACCGTCTTCGTACATTTGGGAAAAAACGAGTGAACCTAAAAACAGTCCGTGATATCCCCCTCCGAGTACAATTGTACACCGTACCTATAATCTGTGGCGGATTAGCAAAGTATACTATAGTACGCGGTCCCTGTGATGAAATTATTTCAACCGTACCGGGAGGTTGACATTTGGTTTTGAAATTCCGGATAAGCGAATTTCAGAAATGTGAATAGACGTTGTACGTTCACGCTTCACGCGGTACGACGGTACCTACGTGCGCAAGCAAATACATTGTGAAACACCGAAATTCCGACTCGCACGATAAATAGTTATCGACAAATATGAAATATTTGAATTCGTTAATATAATTCTTCGGTATAGTGAGACAGTTATAACGTGATTAATTGATTCTCATGTTTGGTGTCTACTACATATATATATATATACCGAGCGAAATATATGAGTGACGTTTTTTTCTTCTCCTGTTTTCCATCTGTATACTTCAATGTGAAGTAGTACCTACGTGACTTCGTCGAGGGTCCTGGAGACGAACGGGATCCAGCGGGCGATAAACATATATATATATATATCCATATATATATATATACACCTAGTCTAAGGTAAGGAGATTCGTTTTTTTAATCCCCCAGGTGTTTTTTAATTGCTCAATAAAGTGGTGTAGAGTTTGATTAATTGGGACGATCACGGAGCAAAGAAAAGAACAAAAAGAGAGTGAAAAATTGCTGGCAATTGGATACCTATAGGATACTTCGATACATCCCTCATTTTTCACCAGACGCAATTGTAATGGTTCTTTTTTGTTTTGTTTTTGTTTTTTTTTTTCATTCTGGAGATCACCGACCTGAGCTATGAGAATTGCGAATAATAATTTACGCTGGTTTCGTCGAAACGGAGAAAAATTTTCGGAAATCTTTCTTCGCCGTATCAGCAGAGGAAAGAATCGTTGGTAGGTACGCGTGAAAACAACGAGGAAACAAATATTCAGTTCGAACATGAATTTCTTTGCTTAGTTGTTGGTTTATGGACTAAAAATTTGTTTCCTCCAATTGTGACGAAAAAGATTTTCTTCCTCGCATATATATATCGTAAATTTGTTTCATTCCAACAAATATTTGTCCCGAGTCCATATGAACGATAGCACAGTCAAATATGCGTACCCGATACAAAAATCTGAATTCGTGTCTCATCGTGGATTTTCGTAATTATCCCTTTCGTCCGTTCGTTTGTTTCTCATTTTTTCTTCGCACATCGAATGAGCTAGCCCCCGTTGATTATAATCTCGCCTGTAACAGCGTTTGTCCTGTTATAAATATGATATTCGAGAAACGCGCGTTATTAATAAAGTGCTGAAAGCTTTCGCTATTATACATTTCTCCGTGTGTATGGCTTATACACAGAATACAGTATTACAGTGTTCTGCGATACACCTCAATGAAATTTTTCGCCCCCCTATACCTATATGTACACGCAATTCGTATTCAATGTCGCGATTGCTCCGCAGTTATTATAGGTTACGCTTTCACACAAAACGTCGCGCTCGGTCGTTTTATATACATCGCAAATTGGCCGTACACGCTTCTCCTCCCTCGGACTGAAATACATACGTAGCCAGATAAAACTGGGTCTTTCTTTCCTCATTAGAATACTCTGATTGTGGATTCCAATCCTTTCCGATCCGGATCTCCGGAGATCCATCCGTTTTTTTTTCCCCCCGTCCTTTCTCGTTTTGCTCCGAAAAATAGCGCCTGTGAAGTTGGCGCCTCATTTTCGAAAATTGGATTTATTGTTTTCTTTTTTTCTCGAGAGAGAGAGAGAGAGAGTTCCGAAATTCTTTCTAAGGGTTCGGGAGTTGATGAATAGGCTCGCAGAACGGCTTACGGAATATAGAGAAGGAAAACGGTTTTTTCTTCCGAATGAACAACCGGAACTATTCTCCGGACCTATCAGCAACTCCGGAACTATTCCAGAGGAGGTCAGAACTCCGGACAAAAGAGAATTTTGAAAAACGAGGCGCGCCCAGCTTCGCCGACACCGATAAACAGGAAAAACTCAGTTCGAAATGTTCCACCGTATACGAACGGAAGATGAAAAATTGGCAAAATAGTTTCCCGCGGTGTGAATATAGGTAAATATACCTACACGGTATAATCGCAATTTTTCCTTCCAGCATAATTAGGCGAGCCGTTCTTAATAAATAATTGAACAATTCGTGCCCGGGGAGAGGGGAAGGGTCGGACAAGCGAGGGAGCGGGGAGAGGCCGTAGAAGAAGGAGGACGTAGAGAAAAAAACGAAAACGAAAAAAGTACCGTAGTAGGCACATAACCCAGAAAGAGCGATATTAATTCCATTACCAGTCCCACGAGACTTTAGTTTGCGCGGTTATTAAGCTCATTTTGTACGGTCCTCAAGGTCGTTTCGTTTACTAGACGCACCGTAGTATATCTCCCACACATATTTGTATTTTTATTCATGCTCGTACCCACATGGAAAAACTTGTTCGCGCGTATCCGTGGTGAACCTATACGTGGGTACAGGTCCATTGCAGTTTTCACGATGAATATTCGTAGTGAAAAGAGAGATTTGCCCGGTAATGAAGACAAAAAATCGAACGACACGAGGTTAAACATAGGTAGATGAAGGAATCCGCAGCCCGTTTTTCAAACTCCCTGCAGTAGATAGACGTGGGTACAGGCATGGGCCGCATAGACTGCATGTATCTATACATGCCTGCGGTCCATGTGTTATGCATATTCAGTAGGTATATGTAGGTGGAATATACCGCAGGTAGGATAGGTATATATGCTGTACAATATTATATTATATTACGTACGACGTACGTGCTTCGAGTGGCATGCGACGCGATTGTGTGCTACGAAACCGAATCGGCCATACTATATCAACCAGCCGCGATATGTACGCGGAGGGAACTATACGCGTACCGCGGTGTGTCGCATCGGGGGGTAAATTTACGCCAATGCAGATCGATCCGGCGATAGGATACGTATGTTGTCCGAGCTACCAAAGTGATCCCAGAGTTTCGTCGGTCTCTACGCGGTACGGTATATGCAGGGTACGTTCGCGAATGAGACTCGCGAAATGAAACGATGAAGAAACGCAGCCGAAGTGACGGAGGCGCACGCGCCAACGCGGCGAAATGACGGAGGATGATGAATGTCGTCGAAAACTTTTTTCGACGGAGAGAGAATGTCGAAGTGGTGGCAATTCCGGTGATCTCCGGATGCGGGGAGAACGTGTACGAGAATTTAATACACCGTACGAAAAATTGAGGCCCGACGTTGGGCGCGAAACGAAAATTTTTCGCGTCTATACGACAAAAAGATCATATACTTACGGAGAAACGTGAGGCACGTAATCGGCCGAAACATTGACGGCCCCGCGTCGCGTCGGGCGCCGAACGAAACCCAAAACGAAATCGTCCGTTGCTCGTTTGGGGCGGTGAATTTTTTGCCGAAATTTTTGTCTCGCGTTATCTCTCATATATTTCATTATCTTTCGGGGATTTCCGAAATCGGGGACGAAAGCACGCAAGAATCAAGATTTTCGCTCTGCATCGTAACTTCTCAAACCTCGTCGTTTGCCAGGTTGAATCCGATGTTACGGCGCTGGCAAGTGGTGAGTACTAAAACCGAACTTTTACCGAACCATTAAAATTGGATGAACAAATGGACACGCGTTTTCCTCTCTCTTCAACGACACTCACTGTCGCTCGGAGGTGTCAGTCCCTGTCGACTGTGTACTGCCCCTGATTTCACACCCCCGGAATGTAGGTAAATTTTGCACAAACATTTACACGTACACGCAGGAACATTGGCATGCTACGCTGTGCGGAGAGCAAATTCGTTAATTCGCGCGGATGAAAATCGAGTTAAGTGTCGTGTAATAATTCGGCCGAGCTTCAGAGACGCGGCAAAGTATCTGCGCAATGACGTACATAAAATGCGAAACGCGATTCGTCATTCGCCATTCGTCATTTTGTTCGTTCTCTGGAGGATTTACGGCGCGGCGGCCCGCCCTTAACGGAAAAATCGTAGTCGCAAACCCCACTGAACTGTGCGATACTTAAGGGAGGAAATAGCCCGCGGTATAAAACCCATTGGATCACATGCCCATGCCTACCCCGAAACTGCCGGATTTATATTCCAGGCAATTTGACGAGCACTCGTCGTCGCGGCGCGCGGCGAGTAGAAATTCGTAAGAAAATTATTCCTTAAAATTGAAGAAATTTTATCGAAATATAGATTGAGGTTGATGGTTGAGGTGTTAAAATCGTGGAAACTATAACTGGGATTGATTTCCCTCGCGAATCTTCGTGTGATGTAATCCATATTCGAAATTTGGAGTCCGAATTTTGAATTGGAATTGTTATAATTTCATCTTGGTGCCGTGGCGATCCTCCGTTCGTTTTCGAATTCAGTTGCGCTTCGGCGTTTGCAAATACCTAAGCTCAACTTCGAAATCCACTACTAACTCTGCTGAATGAGATTGCGTTACTTTTCGGGAAAGTACATCGTGTCGTTAGAGCCGAGGACGACGCGCAAAATCGATTTCCGTTATCAGCGCGTCGCCTGGAAGCCACGAGTCCTTGAATTCTCAATTTTCTGCTGATATTTCGGAGTTGTCGTAAAAACCACGAACCGATAAAGCCCGCCTTACATTTCATTCTAGTTTTTCTTCCTTTCTTGTTCGGCGTTTTTTCTCCGACCTCTACGAGGCTGGAGCTCATATCTTCGCGGCTACCAAAGCGTGAACATTAATTTCAGCTGTTCGGACGCCGAACCGTCGCGTCGCGGAGAATGCGATTTTTCTCCATTTTCCGTTCTCTTTTTTTCACGAAACGCAATTTTTTCATAGTTTAATCACAAAAAGAATCGCAGTGCAAACATCTCCGAGAGTTTCTGGTTATTGTCTTTGTCGTTGTCTAGTTGCCACAAAATCGGCTCTGCTTACTCCACGCTCAGGAACTTAACGCGTGGCTGTATCGAAAAATTGAAGAGAAGTTGAAAAAAAAAGCACTTGTGAACTACCGAACAGAAACTTTCTCATCTCGAATACCTATATATGCTTGTGAAATCTGCGGGGCTAGGTATCAAGATAAATCACCCTGTCCACGCTTTAAGGGTAAAAAGACCGACGAAGTTACCGCAAGCTTTCAAAATACCATTCATATAGTACGTCAAGTTACTGGACCCACGATCCTGCGATGGCCTCACTGACGATTCGCAACGTTTTAGAAACCAATTTTCAATGCTGCGCGATACAGTAAATCTCCGATTGCAAAATTTCGATTTTTCAACCGTTTGGAAAATTCGAAGTAGATCGTATGGGTACTAATATTTTCTGGAAAGCAAAAATCGTAGAGAAGAAAAATCATGAACACGGGAGAAAGGTGAGAGAGAGGGATACGAGAAAAAAACTGTCGTACGTAGCACAGCCTTATATCATATTTTATACAGATTATTTTTCATTCTCTCCATATAGAATGTGCGAGGCTAGTTTATAATACATCCGATCGACGATGCAAGGTAAACAGTACGCGTGCTTCGCGTGCCGTCTAAAATAGCATTTCGCTCACCAGTAGTCTTTTGGCATTTGTGTGTTTTTTTTGTTGTTTGTTTCTGTTTTTCTTGGTGTTTTTGCTTTTCTTTTTTTCTTTTCTTCTTTAATGTCTCTTTTTATTGTGAAACAAGACTCTTCAAGCCTCGAAAGATCTTTCTCTTCCTCCGTGTCTTCTGAGCCACAGAAATACAGAAATAGAAAGTATAGAAATAGAAAGTTCAATTAATTTTCAAATGGTTTCGTACTCGAAATACAAACTACTTTGTAATCGTGGGACAAAAATTTTCACAATGAAATCTCAGGAGCGAAATTTGATTCTACATTCATCTCAGGATCTTAGAAGAGGCATATAGATGTATAAAGTGGAAGAAACGAAACGAAATAATCATCTTTGAGGATTTCAAGATTCATTCGATCGAAAATATTACAAAATTTGTTCAAAAAGTAGTAAAAAATTATGATTCTTGTTTCGTTCTTCGATCCTCGATCGTTCGCCAGGGATTCGGTCTCGTCTGTAAGAAGTCCGATACAATTCCGACTATATTCCTTACTAAATTTCTTGAAAATCTATGAAATAGTTTTTCGAGTCTATCCGCAAAAATTCGACAGACCTTATCGAAAATCTGAACATATTTCTATCGCGATCTCCAACGACTGCCATTTATCCCAATAGCGTTCAAACTTCGAGAATATTTTCGGAGATAATCCCGGTTGTTCGGGCTCCTTGCATCGAGCATTCTAAAACCATTTGAACTTGAAAAAAACCGCATCATTTCCAAATTTTCGCGAAAATAATCAGAAATACGTTTTCAACGGGGTTCAAGAGAGCCACAGACAATGAGATAATAAACGTCCTCTGATATCGAACTCTGTAAATCTCATATTACACAACTATAGGTATATATATGCCTTCGAAAAAACTTCTGCTACAATCTATATGGTGGCGTAGATACAATCGGAGATTGGTCAGCAGCATAAAGCTGGAAGCTTATTGCGACGGGATAGATAGGTGTGTATGATATTGCACAGAAGCTATAGCGGCGTACTATAAAATACGTGAAATCGAATATTATGTTATACAGCATGTAGACGTATAAAAATTGTAGTTCGGAACATTGAAATTGACAATTCGCATTCCTCCATCAACGATTTTATAGCGATGACAATTTAACGGTAGATACATAGGTATATAACGGTACACTGCATAGTCTCGTGTCGATGCGAGAGAGAGAGTTGAACCTGGAGGAAAGATGATAAAAACGAGGTAAAAAAGCGAGAGACGATTGTCTGCAGAAAAAGGAAATACAGGTATATCTTCCAGCTCAAAAACTTTACTGCGTTACATCTGTGCAGACCTAGGTTGAAGTTGAAAATGAAAAAAGTGGGAAACAACGTTATTTATCGACCATGTATTTGGATATGATAATTTTCACATCGCCGCGTGAACAAAATTGAAGAAGAAGAGCAAATTCGGGCGGGATGATTCGCTGATAATGATGATAATCGATTCAAGCAACAACAGAAAATCAATCTTTCAGCGACGAATCGCAATGCCCGATGTATCAATCGGTTGGTCAGCGCCGGAGCACAGGCTGAATGTCGCGAATGACGAATTAGATCCTGAGAGATCGTTGAACCGTTCATACGAACGTGTATAATACGGCGTATATACTTGGCGAGAAAAACGAAAGAAACGAAGAAGAAAAGAAAAACCAGAAATAAAAATTGGCAACACGTCTCTCATCCGACCTCACAGAGTTTTTTTTACAAGACAGGGAAATATCACGACACGGCTCGTCAGGTTGGCTCGAAACTCCCCAGATGAAATGACAAGAGAAGGAGACTTCTTTGTGGTTTCACAGTCTCTTTTATATTCTCTCTAACCACACGCGAGGCGCGTCTGAATCTTCTCAGTTAGAATAGACCGTCTTTTTGATCCCTCTGTTGCGAAGATGACTTTGTCGATTCGCTCGCACCTCGCGGAGGCGCAGTTTGCATACGGAATGAAAATATTTTTCTAACAGACAGAAGTTTCGATATCGCGGTCGTTTTTGTTTCCTGCTGGAGCAGAGGCAAAGAGATAGCTAAAAGCTCGGAGAATTGACTCGAGAAACGTGATTTAGAACGCGGGCGAATATTGTACCGACGAATTTAAATTCCAAATTGTCGTTATTTCCATTTCCATTTTTCTCCTTAATTCCTCTTCTTTCCGGACTCCTATTTTCCTCTTTTACTCCAATTTATTTACGCCCTGGAGAGCAGCGGCGCGCTTGAACGAGACAAAATTACAAATTCCTTTTCTGACAATTCCACGTCATTCTCACGCCTCTTACATGGTCATCCCAGTCCAATTTATTTGCGGATGCCCGGTGAGCTTTGACCCGGATTTTTTACGAGCGAAATTCACCGGTCCGCTTGAATACTCTATCTGTATTAAAAGCTCGCGCGGCTCCGCAAGCACCCTGTACCTCCACATCCGTTCTCTCCGTTCACTGCACCTAAGAGAAGTGGATAGAAATGATAAAAAAGATAGGCCACTCCTCAATTTACATACCTATATTAATTGACGTAAACGCAGCAGGTATTGAGATTGTGATTTATCTCGTTCCGAGTCTCTTCTCTGATTTGATGCAGGTCGCGTAAAACTCAGGTCTATCCGAATCAAATGAAACCCCGTTAGTCTCCCGGAAAGGTGACCGGCGCGGCGGGGGGTTCGAAAAAAATGAGAGAAATATATTGAAATCAAAATTAGACATGTATTGGCAGACGAGGAGCCATTCATTCGGCGATTGACGAATATATCGTTATTGCGGTTTCCGATGATTTTTCTTATCTGTAGGCGATTTCCGGTTTACGGGAACCGGTGAAAATGGATTTCGGAACGTACTTGGGCGATTCGACGCGGTGGATTACAGGAATTCGCGAAAAATCGATAGAAACCGTGAGAAATCATCTGTACATTCCGGATTTCGCATTCCAATGATTTCTATGGTTTTCTCGTTATATTCTTCGTGATTTCTCATGGATTTTTTCGGCGGTTACTCGAACGAACGAAGCACCTCGCATATGGACGTATTTGAAAAGTTAGTGACTAGCTATGGAACATGATATCACGTAGGTCCCAAGTTCATGGCAATTGTCGTCTAAGGACTCGACGATTTCACACGCCTCGAAATTTGCCCGTTTCTCTTTTCTTCTTTTGTTTTTCTGGGCTTTCTCTTTCGTAAGCTGCTTTCCTCGACATTGATATACTGGAAATTGCGATGCATGTAGTACGATTCGAGTGAAGAGTATAACGAGCTTCGCGCGTCATGCGAAAGCAAAAGCAAAAGCTAAGGCATCCGGCTGATGAAACTCTTGGGAATAATACACGAACGTCACAAAGCCACACCTAGATGGCTACCACTGACACGTATGTACCTAGGCTTGAATAAACTCGAGAGAATTTCTCAAACGAACGTTTTGACATTAGCAAGACATTATTATAAACTCTCTCATCCGAAAGCACAGCATTGTATCCCAGAGCTCAGAGTATTATTTCGGCGCGGGATCTCGCTGACCGTAACATTTTCTTTCTTACAGCTATAGCTCTTTCCTCATATTCCTTGCTAGCGTTTCTTTTTCTTTTTATTACTACCGTTGCGATTTTTCGATCTTTCGCGAATTTTTTTATTCTCTTTTCGATCTTCCTCGGCATATAATGTCAATTCGAAATCACGCGACGAAAGAATGGAAATCGGACGAAATTGTGAACGACAATTGCCACCGATTGCGGTTTCGGTTTTTCTGTTTCGTTCATTCTATTTGTAGCTGGGACAAAATTGCGCCCCCTCGGATCTTATCCGGATGAAGAAAAGAAAAAGAACTACAGAGGTTTGTTGCTCGTCGTTTTCGTCGATAATTTTCGCGTAACACCTTCCGAGTGTGGTGTAGAAAAATTTGCAAACTCTGTACGATATTTTCGGCGAGAGCCGATTGTAAACGAAGAGGAATAGCTACTCAAATTCGATATGTGCGCCAAAGAGAGAATGTAATGAATCGTTCGGGTGGATACACGCTGCCGGCGCCACCGCACAAATTGTAATTTTTGGAAAATCCTTTGAAAGCCAGATGTAGCCGGTGGGAGTGTAACCGTGCAGCCTTACTCCCCGCTGAATTATTCAACGAGTCGAAAACTACGTGACTACTAGTAGCCGAGCTTCAAGTACGAGTTTCCGCGGTTGAACAGTTGTGCAGACACTCTACGATACTCACTCTTCCGTTAAAACCAGTTGCAGTTGTTCCAGTTGTAATTGATTATCAGCTGCACTTCGACCGTAATGAGCACTCCGTAAAATGAATTTGAGCCTTCAACGAAGTTTTTAAAAACAGCTTCAACCGGACGCTTGAACTTGGCGAGATTCTCATTAGCCGGAGTAGCAAGGTGCAAAGTGCTTAAGTCCTGAGCTGAAAACTCTCTCTCTCTCTCTATCTCTCTCTCTCTCTATCTCCACTTATATTGTTTACAGCTGTATCCAGTACCGCTTCGACAAAATCTAGGGACGAAAAAATGATCAGGAAGTACGACGTTCGTTTGAACCCGATTCGCGATTCCTCGCGTTGTCGTATAGGTATTCCTGTTCGCTCGGCGCGATGATTATCGAACTTTGAAATACGACGAACTTGCATATTGCCGAAGGCAGCCCAATTACGTTCACCCCATTCTCTCCTAACGCCTAATTAATTATACAAGAGCTCGGATAGCATTATGCTCAAACTACAAACCCACCTATACATGCATACGGGCACGCGAACGTTATTGCTTCGGGGAGGCATACAGTCGAGGACTGAGGATCTCGAGATGAGACACAATGCAAGCTAGATTCAATCCCAGAGACGAGAATTACTACCGGGTAGAGGCGTAGGCCATGCAACGTTCGCGCGGATATACAGATTCATGCGGAGGATGATGTATGTACGTATCGTTATTACGTGATAAGACAAGGATTTGATCAATGATTTGTTTCCACCTTTGATTTTCCTATATCACGAGAGCAAGCGAAAGAAGCTGATCATGAGTGCGATCAGCCAAACGAGATTTCCGAGCGACCAAAAATCAGCGGGATCAGCATTTCCCGATCCACGAGTAAACTGATCAGACTTCCCCGCAAAAAAATCGGAGCGTCAAAGTTTCCGGACTACGGCAGTCAAGTTGGAATTTTCCAGATAGGTGCACATACGCACGTACATACATATCCATACGTATGTCATAAACTCCGAATCGCATTACCGATTCCCTGTATCACGTTTCGTTTTATAAAGTGCGATTGATACCATCTCCAAGCAACCCTCGATGATTTCCGAAGCTGAACGCACCTTATCTCTCGAGGGTTCGACAATTTTCCTTTTTCTAAAACACTTCCCGTTCGCCGTTTTCGTTCTTGTTTCACCAGGATCATCTTCCATTCCGACCTGTGGATCGAAACAGTTCGTTCGTCGTGTACATACCTACGTTTCATTTCTTCCCTATTCGGGGATTCCCGAAAACGATTAAATTCCACTGTTCATTAATTTTTTGGGTCGTTTTTGCATATACGTTTTTAAAAATCTCTCTTTCTCTCTATCTCTCTATGTCTATTTTTAGTTCTAGTTTGTCGGTCTGTTTTTCCCGATCGTAATACTTCAGTTCACAATACGTACGTATAACCTAATAATGCGGGATAAAATAGACTGTCAGTCTTCGCCCCTGTGATTCTTTCGCTTATAATCGCGTACTCGTACTCGTACTCGTACTCGTACTCGTACTCGTATTCGTATCCGTGCGTGCGTAATTGATTACCGTCCTTGGGTGGCTATACCCAGCACAAGTACCCTTGAATATAATAATCGATGAACTAGGAATAGGAATTTAAAATCGAATTGATATAGAATTATACATATATTCGCGTATACCTATACTACCGAGTCTCCCACATCATATTAAACTTACGTATCATATTCTTAACCCCTCTTCTTCCAGATTATATCATATCGTATTATTATTATTATTATCATCGTTTAGGAGACGTCGTTTCAAACAATGAATTAGCAAGTAAGTAAGTAAGTGTATACGTACTCGTGTGCCCGGTTCAAATACATACAGGTACGGGCAGTAGGTACACGACTGTTCATTGAGGTGCCACAGAACTCGAGCCATCCTAAATGTACAGGAACCGGTTCGAGAACGATAATCGTAAACTCTGGCGAACGACTCGACCGATTTTGATGGAGCCTTGAGAGTTCATTGAGTACGATGGCAGGAAGTGACTGAGTATTCAACTTTTTCAAAACATTGATCGGATACGATGGAAAATAAATATTCCCTATGTTAGCTAGGTTAGATTGCCAGCGGTGACTTGAATGGCCGCTTGATAGGGTGCTATACGCCAATGGCCGAGAAAACCAACCCGACCCGGGGTCATTCCACTTATTTCGACTGATATCGAGGCCTACATTAATGCGAAAAAAGCTTTCTATAACGCACTTCCGCATTCGACCTGGAATTTTCATATCTCAGAACTTGTTTGTTCAATGTAATCACGGCGACGGAATCTTACACGGCGTAATTATTGAAAATAACGTAGCCATCTTCAGGGCAAAACCATTGATGAACAGTACGGCTGTATGTGGCTACCTAAAAGTCGAAAATCAAGCCAGTCGTGCTTCCTTCCTAAAGAGAAGTAGAAAGTTTCTCAAAGGAGTTGGTAGGCCGACTCGATAGTTATGTACGTACGTACATGTGTACCATACATACATACATACGTACATCCGGATATACCGGGGTATCGGTATCACATTGTAGTTGAAGAAAAATTGTTAGTCTAGTTAGTCCGGGTTTGGTCTAGTTAGTCAAGAGCGTATAGGCAATGGGATGAATAAATTAGATCGAACGCGCACAACCACTGTATTACAGTATATTAGCCATATAGCAGGCCGCGGTATAAGTACCAAGCCGAAAAACTTTTCTCTTCTCCTCTTCGTGTCCCGCAAGTATACGTACAATACCTGTACAACATCGCTCGAGTGATCGTCATTGCCGCGTAGAATAAAAGCAAGAAGAATCCACCGCAGAATTATAGCCTACGCTGATAATATTTCGAAAAATATAAAGAATTTGCCGTCCCGCAGTTAATTAACGAATCTATACAAGCCTGAAATAATATATTGGTACTTGAATGTGATACGAGCATTTTATTTTCATCTCTTCCTCTCTTTCTGGCACGGCCTGCCCACATAACTCTCCAAACGATCTTTCGCTTCAAATTCGTTACTGCTTTTATGGAGTCCCCCCCCCCCCCCCCCCCCTCCCCCTTCCCGAATTTAGAATTTTTTTATCTTTTCTGTTTTTTCAATAACTTGGGGAAACTCTCGTGGCGACTTCACGCAACTGTTCAGCACGAATTCTTGGGCACGAGGCAATTTCGTGAACTGTACGAAAAGGTGGAAAGGTGGATAGAAGATAAGGGGGGGGGGGGGGGGGGGGCTACCTATACATCCAGGAGTAGCTGGTAGGTCAGAGCTGAATCAATACAACTAATTGGCCACCGGAGATGCCCAACCCCCGACGTAGGTATATAGCTGGTCGCATCAAGTTTTCCAGTTTTTTTATTTCAACCCTTGAAAAACTCGAAAAGTGTATGTATATATGGGTATATACTGTACGAAGAATCCGAGTAGCGCAGTAGATTACGTACCTGCAAAGGTATATAATTTTCGATAAAACGGCAACGCAGCACCTCGAATTTACCTCGATACGTAATCCGCCACGGAAGAGAAGAGAAAGCAATAGGAAAAAGCGGAAACGGATACTGAATCCTAGATCTCCTCCCCGCAAACAATAGTGTAGAATATGATAATGAAAGAAGAGGGAAAAAGCATGAAAATAACGAAAAGATAGAATTCTGCGCGGCCATTTTCGACTCGTTATGGCGAATGTACAGGAGCCGTTTCGAAAACGAGAATCGTATATTCACGCAAACGACTCGATCGATTTCGATCAAATTTCGAGAACTCGTTGAGTACGATGGCAGAAAGTGGCTAAGTATTTCGTTTCTTCGAGACATCGATCGGATCCGATGAAAAATTAATATTTCCTATGTTAGCTAGGTTAGATTCCCACCGGCCGCTCCAAATGCCCCATAAAACGAGAAAAGAACATTTCTACAGCACATATACATAATTAATAAACTTCACGAATTTTTGTTCAACATAATTTACACCCGTAGTATGTAAATCGGCCCCCGCGTGTTTTGTCTTTATGGTTTCCTCGAACTTTCTGATGTACGCAGTTTTCCCCGTTTCTCTTCTCAAGGAACAAACGAACCGATCATCTGGAATTCTATATATATATCCAAATGGTCGAGGAGAAAAATCGTCGTGTGTTATTTACGATCTGTACTACGCACCCCGCAGGCCATCGGTAATTCAGACTTACATAGGGCGGCAAAGTCAGCAAAGATGTTCGCAAAAGGTAATCTCCCTCCTAGTTATCCGCATACGTACGCTGTGAATCGTCCCGGGTTTGTCGCATGCCGCATTACACCGCGAGCAGAAGGTAAAATACTATTCGTGTCGTAGACCATATAGTCGCGTAGCACGTACGTACATACATAGATACATACGTATCTACCTGCCTAACAACTCCTGAGACGAGAATCGATAACATTGGCCGAGCCAACTAACTATAACTTGAGCTTTACGTACGTATGTGTATATGCCTACCCAAGTAGTAGGTACCTGGGTTCCTAATTGGAGAAAATTTAGTGTACTATAGGTATATAATACCTTCGCACGTATTATCTGTATATAATACGTTTTCATTTACGTATGCTATACATATTTTTAGAAACTGTGGCATATAAGTAGAGATACAATCTGCATGCACATGCGTGTGTGTAGTTAGATCTTCGACTCATATACGACATTGATTGGTAATTGGTGTTGAGCTGGTTCTGGTCTTCTGGATTAATCGGTACGCTTGAAATGCAGTTAACGATAATCTTGATTATCGTCGTTATATCGGAATTAGTATCTATGTATATACCTATATATAGTGATGGGCGAAATATAACGCGTGGGCGTAACACCTGCTGCAGTTTCGCAATATCGCTCGGACAACACCGGATATTCACTTTGGATGAATCGGAGCGAATTCGTTCGACCGATCGAATCCCAGGCCCCCCCCCCCCCCCGGGGTTCCTTCCGAGCGATCGTGTTCCTCATATCTTTATTCCGAGTCTTCCGTGCAGGGAAAGTATGAAGGAAAAAAAGTGAACCCAAGATAGGCAACCAATTTGAGCTTAGTTACGATGAAAAATGGAAAATGGATAATTTTTTCATCGAAAATTGGTGAAAACCGTAAAAAACAAAGCAGGAATTTAATTGCAGTTCTGTGTACACACAGTAGCGCGCGTCTCGGTTATAGAATGCCGACAAAGCAAATTTCGTTGCCTTTCATGCAACGAAAACAAACGAAACCGTTTGAATATTGTACAGTTTCACAACAGTCTCTCATTTTTACCTTTACGTTTCACAGAAACTGTGGCAAATTGTTTTATAAATTTCTAATGCCAACCTCAGCCTGTTGTGATGAAAAAGGTGGAACGTAATTTACGTTAAAAGGCTTATTACCGCTGTATGGGTATCAAGTTCCGCAAGTCGGAACCTTTGCGAAAGGATTAACCTAAAAAAAAAGTACGAAACGAACCAGATCTCGAATTTTTGTCGTACGCTCTGTGTCAACCGGCACAATAAGAATACCCAGATCGCGAGTTTTCCAACGCCTTTTTCTCATGGGTGATCATTTTTTGAATACGAGATCGATTTTTCTTCTCCAATTCCCGCCGCTGCAACTACTTCGAAAGTCTAAAAAACCGCGTATCATAGGGTCCATTAAACTGATACAAGAAAGGGACGATATCCTTTCGCAAATTGAGTGTAACGCTTCACATTCAAAGTCTTCAATAGCTTTCGGCGATAATTGAAACATCTTTGACAATAATTTAATTAGACAAAAGTTCGGTTATTTGCCTTTTCCTCCCCCGCTCACTTCCTCGCTTCTTCTCTCTGAAAATTCTTTGCCCAAAGGAAAGGGCAAATTGAAAGCATCGTAAAATACGTGCTTTAAACGTAATTCATCCCCGTGCAACCTTAATTTCGTTGGCCATTTTAACTGGTGAATTTTAAATTTCAATCAATTCTCGCGAAACATTCCCTTTCTGGACGGAGAAGCGCGCGAGTCGATTAACTTTTAAATTTGAAAAAGCACCGAATTGCAGGGATATTTTTTCAGCCCCGTGAGTTGTGTTTTCGAAACAGACGCTTCTCTCTGAATCAAGATCTATGTCTTCGTAGGTCGAATAGCTCCCTCGTCCTCTTCCTTTCTTCCCAAAGCGGAGAGGGTCACGAGGGTCGTAAAAGAAAAGGGAAAGATGAAAACGTGATAATATCAAAATTCTCCGAGTCGCGTCCGCCCCGTGCGTCGCGACGTACACCTACAATACCATTATCCCCGTTATATTTTGGTGCACGCGGGAGAAAATTCACAACTGTACTTGATGCCTCCATATCTGTCAATACTCGCGACTCAATTTCCCTGCCGAAAAAATGCCCCCCGCACCCCGCACCCCGCACCCCTCATTTCTTCATCGTTTTCATTACAATTTTTTCATCTCTCTGCATCTTCTCATCTCTTCCTCTTCTCATTTCATCGTCAAACTTCCTTCTCCTCTCCGAGTCCCACCTCTTAACTTCATTTCAAACTGAGATAAAAGCGTGTTAGGCAAGTATATATGTGTGCTGTATATATATATACAATATCTGTATGCGAGAGACTCGACGAATTTTCTACCCTACTCGCGACACCGCGACACCGCGATCCCGTCCTGTACTATCCTTCGTGTGTCCGTTATAACGGAAACTCTGATCAAATATAAAGTTCTTATAGTAACAAGTTTTACCGACGTCAAATTCAATCCAACTTGTGCCTGTACGTATGTATATATACGTGCCTGCAATGTCGCCGTCATCTCGCGAGGACGAGAATCTTCCGTGTTAGTTGATTTTTTCAAACCGTCTTACCTCTTCTTCGATTTTCTCCAATTTTTCTTCATCTTCATTTTCCTAGTTTCAACGATCTCTGATCTATCTCCGCCGCTACGCTCCATATGTCCGTATGTTCGTAGGAAAAAAAAGATGAAGAAAAAGAAAAAAAAAAACAATTTTATGAACAGAAATTTACACGAACTTTTCTATACGATATTAACTACCGCATTCAATTTTATTCTCTCGTTTCGTCCCGGGTGAATTTCCCTGCGGATACGTATACGTAGTACTATACGTACTACTAGCTGCGCTGCAATACATGCGATCGTTTGCCAATACAGCTGCTCTGTCTGTTGATGGAAATAAATTGCAAATGTTTTCAATTACCGCACTACTTCATACATTCCGTATGCATGTAGTAGCCCTTTTTTTCTCTATCTATCGAATTCCGTAAAGTGTAATGTTTCCTCGTTCACCCGCGTATTCCGCCATCGCGTCATCCACTATTCATTGTTCATTCGATCATGTGAAAATGCGTGATGTTTGCAACCTAGCCGCATGTACATAGGTACATAAACTACGCGTTTATTTACGCATAAATTTCGAAGCTTCGGAATCAATTGAGTCATTGAACGACGAAGTGAGAAATTGAGGACCGCGGAAAACTTTCGGAATTATTCATCAAGTCTGCGAATCATGTATTCAATCATTTTTTTTTTTTTTACTTATGCAAGATCTACTCTCTCTCTCTCTCTCTTCGCTGGGATCGGAAACAACTCTCTATTTCGGATTCGGCGTTGATGAGATAAAACCGCCGAAGTTGACCTCGGCTCCTGTAAAATTATACCGAAAATACCTAATATAATATATAGTATTTAAATACAGATTACAGAAGTGAAAACTCATTCGGATTCAATTAGCATTCAAATTTTCCAGGGTATTTCAAGCTCCGCAGGATAGATCCCAAGATATTACACCGCGTTCCCGTTCTTTTCCTTCTTTCACGGTAGATTCAATATACAATATTCGAGTGTCTGCAGAGCTAGGGTAAACTGGGAAAAGACTCCCGTGCAGGTGACTCGATAAGAACAGAAAGAGAGCGAGCCGTCGCGCACTTATATAAGTATATTATAGCAGGTACATATCATATATATATAATACAACATATTCTTCAGCCAACTCAGATTCCAAAAATCATCTCAGATCTCGTTCATTCTTCACGTATAACACGATCTAATGTAGCAACGGAGTCGGCTCTGCTGAATTTCTTTACCAATTTTAATATTAGATGACGAAAGAGCCTTCGCGTGTCAAAATGTGTCGCGTCTGGGATGGAAAAATATGAACCAACACCTCACGCATTCTAGAATAGAGTCCCGAAGTGCACGGCTGAGTCGAAAATGCTGAATTACAAGAGAGGAGGAAAATACGTGAAACAGAAAGCACCCGATCGCGCTTTTCGAGTGGAGGAAAAGGTAATTGCAAGAAATGGCAAAATTCGCTGTAGCCACGCGAAGTTGGTATCGCCAATTTCAATCGTCCGGAGTCCAATCGCAGATTGTGTCGATGAGAACGTCGGCCGAAGAACATCTCAAGGGCAGCTTATTAAGCCAGATATAGGGAAATTTTGGACCGCCAAGTGGTCTCCGAGGTGTGAACACAGTTTCTTCTGTATTATCCACGGAATTTCCGACCCTCGCCGCGCCGCTGCGACGACCGTCATGTGGGCTCCAGGATATCAACGACTTCTGTATTATCGACCCGATTCACGATCCTCGCCGTTGCGATCCCGGAACCAAATCGGTCGTAACAAATTACACCATTCGGCGAGCCGAGCCGGGACAAAAATTCTCCGATCGACGCCCCGGATAATTGCAGACGATGTGAGGAGAAAGATGTACTTCTGAACAGCCCTCGGTAACCCCTGTAGCTCTAAGATAATTCACTTTCGCAGTATACTTTCGCCCGCTGTGCGTCTCTCCGATCGGATGAAAACATCGCGACGCCTTTTTTCTAAGCCCCCTCTATCTCTGCGGGAGGAAATCGTACGGCGTTATCAAATACAGTTTCCTCGAGCGCGGAATATCCCTCGTCCAGCTATCGCGTACCTTTATTTACCGCAAAAAATCTCCGTGCTGAAATATTGCCACGGATATAGGTATATACGTACCTGAGGTCGAAAATGTCATTTTAACAAACATTGAATGTATGTACAAAACTTAGAGACATACATATAATTATTCAATAAAACAACCGCTGCGTCTATACGCATACGTCTCCTGTAGTTTGTTGGATAAACATGCTTTACGTATTTCCGCACACTCGACTGTACATCCATAGGTACTATAATTATTGTTGTTATTGTCATTGTTATTGTTATTGTATTTTGTTCGCGAGCAAATAGCGTAAGTTGAACCTGAAGCACTCTAATATTTACCGCGGACGTTTGCCCAGAGCCCAGAGCAGCCCAGAGCGTGACAAACTCTCAGAACGTTTACTCTCCTCGGTCCCATTCCTTTCGTGGATAATACCTACGCAGGTATAGAATTTAGAGAAACTATTTAACGATTCGGTTATATTATCTCGTCAATATCTATTATACGTAATTATATTCCTTTTTACGTGAAACCGTTCTGTAGGTACTTCCTTTTTAAATTCAAATCAATCAATAACAAGAACATAAAAGTAACTACGCAAAAAGCGTAACTCATATTTCAAAAAAACACAGTTCTGTTCGAGCGTTCCATAAACAGATGAACGATCGCTCCGTCTTCGGAGCCAGAATTTACAGGTTTCGCCACACACCGACATATGTAAATAGGTATATATCTACTTTGATACCATAATCTCGATAGACTCGGTAGACTCAGAGTTTAGAGGACTGCAGCTTGCACGTCGTCAGGAAGAAGCCAAAGCTCATATATGAATAATATAATATGATCTAGGTGCCCGTCAATTAGAAGCTCGATTTCCGCTGACAATGAGTCTCACCTCTGAACATCTCTTCATTGCGTATTCACTTTTGACTTTAAAGTTCAGACGAGGATGCGGAGGTACCTATACTTATCACAGAACGTGTGTACATACGTATGTATGTATGTAGGTTCATAGGTACACGGGTGCCGACGACGTCTCACGTAGGTACAGCTATATTTTAATCAACCCGTGCAAACAGCCCGGCACGATTGCCCCGATTTTTTCATTTCTCCCTTGTTGTTTTATCTTTCATTTACCTGGAGAACTCGAATTTATTCAAAATCTCGCCAAAATGTAACGAATTATTATCCCTGTCAATTTTCGTAGAGAGTATTATCGGCAAACGAGATTCCTCCCTGACGATTCCCGGATGAAACGCGCGAATATACATACCTATTCTACCTATAAATTGACTCAATTTGATTTTCATTGAGCACAATCTAATTCGCATGGAACTACATATACATGTTTGATGAGGTACGATTGTCCCGTTACATTCTTAATTGACACCTTTCTGCCGCGTATAGGTATGTATATATACATGTGAACAGCCCTCAGTCATGGAAAGCCAGATGAGTGAGAACTTTGGGAGTAACATAGTCAACGAAACTCGACTACTTCGTCGGCAACAATATTAAGGTTCTACGAAAGTTGGGTAACTTGATGTCTTCAGGCAATAATTCATCTAAAACGAACATTATCGAACATTTTCCATCACGAAATGAAAGATCATTATCCTCTCTTCTTGTCCATTCAACCCAAGTGACATTTTCATAAGATAATAGTGTCAAAAATCTCCACTTTTTACTCAAAACATCAGTCCCCTGGCGTGTAACCACTGCAAAAATCAGTAAACTAACGTTTGTATTTTTGAAATTATTTGAAATTATGTACTTCTTTCATCATCAAATGAAGTATGAGTATTCGAAATACATTATTAAACAGAATGTTGAGTGAAAATTGCTGAATTACCCCCCTAAATTTGTATATAATATAGTGTACTCAGTTTCGATCGTCAGGCCCTTGTCGTTACTGAATTTGAAAGAATAAGACAATCAAATTTCGCGCCAATCTCAACACCGATTCAGTTCTTAGTGTCAGCTGTTAGGTCAGCTGTAGAAAAGATTTGTTTGCACGCGGACATTCTGGAATCAGTGCCAGCAGCGTGCTTGTGACGAAAACACGTGCGGAGCCAGACACATTTTCAGTCCCCTGGTAGGTAATTTTTCTATTATTTATAACAAAACTGGTTTCAATTTATTATGTCTCAAAAGATGTATAGAAGTGTAATAATATGACAAAACAACCAAGTGAATATTCATGATAGTTTCACAAATATCTCTATTTTTCACAAAGTTCATCAGTCCCTTGTCGTCAGTCCCTTGCCTGTAGAGGCGACAGGGGACTGACGACGATACCGGTGGACTGACGTTTTTCTGTCCACATATCGATGGACTCTCTCTACATAAAAATAAACAATACGCGGCTGACTGAAGTAATAAAATACTATAATTTTAGAGCTATACTGCTAATTACCCATTATCCTTTTAGGCTAGAAATTAAGTGTATTAGCAAATTTTATGCTCATCAACAACCCGCTGCGTTTTTTGTCTTCTTACAGATCTAGTCATTATGGCGCCTAAGAACAAAAAGAAATTAAGCAGAGAAGAAATTTTAAGAAACAAAAGAGAAGCCGAAAAGGCCCGTTTAATCAGAATAAAAAATGATCCAATAAAGTTAGCACAACAGAAAGAAAAAGAAAGATTAAAATACCTGAACAAGAAAGCTAAGGGTCAAAGGCAAAGTATAAAAGAAATGACGGCTCGTGAGCAAAGAATGACGCGAAAGAAATGGAAGGTGTCCTCATCTACCTACCGAAGGAAACAAGCTCTGAAAAACATCACTAACACCTATGCGATTCAGAATACACCCCCTAATTCGGATGATGAGGCTGTTCAAATAGCTCCTGAAGAACATAGACGGAATATTAACGGAAACCTAAGGGCTGAAGAAGCTAGAAGAAGGAGCCAAAAACTTAGAAAAAGGCGACTAAAAGAACTGAAACAAAAGGATAAGAAGATCTCTGAACTTAAGGCAAAACTCAGTGCACAACGTCAAAAATATCGAAGAATGAAGAATAAAATAAAAGTTTCTAAAAAGCGTAGTCCATTAACGCCAAAATCTAATATTGAACAGATGGCTGAAGACATTGAAAAAAAAAAGGAGTTAGTGAAAAAAGCGCTATTCGGTGAAGTAATGAAAACTCAACTAGAGGAAAACTATTCTCAAATGAAAACTTATCAAGACAGGTTGAAGTTTAAGCGTGCTGTTTCTGGAAAAATAGTGGATAAGTACAAAATATGGAGAGTAAAAAATAGAGCTATAACATACAAAAAATGTGGCCATAATCGCACTGAAAAAACAAAAACTAAGAGTACGATAAAATTACAAGAAATGATTGAACTTTTTTTTGAAGACGACAGCAATAGTTGCCAATCAGCCGGGAAAAAGGAATTTGTAACCCGAAACAAAATAAAAAAACAAAAACGTTACCTGCTGGATACATTGAGAAATCTTCATAGAAAATTTTTGAAATCTGAACCTATAAAAATCAGTTATTCGATATTCTGTCGTTCACGACCATTCTGGGTTGTGCCACCTTCACTTTCCGGCCGCGATACATGTTTGTGCATCGTGCACGAAAACATTGATTTGAAACTTTCTGCTCTGAAGAGTGCGAAAATCCTGGCCTTCGACAATCATCAAACAATGCTGCGAATTTTTTGTTGCGACCGTTATTCTGAAAGATGCTTAGGACGAACCTGTACCGAGTGTTGCTCAAAAAAGTTACCATATGAGGAATTTGATAATAATAAAGCAATTTTATACAAACAGTGGGTAAACAAAAAAGAAGCAATCATAGATCATAAAACAAAAAAAGAGCGCTTTGTTACTAAGTATAAGAAAGAAGAAAATGAAATCCTCCCACGAGATCTTATCCTAAAACTACAGAACGATGTCCAGAAGTTTTTTCAACACGAACTGAACATTGTTCACCAATACAACGCATTCAAATCACTTAAAAAATCGCTAACTGAGAAAGATGCTATTATACACATGGACTTTTCGGAAAATTTTGCTACAAAATATAACCAGGAAATTCAAGCTGTTCATTTTGGTGGGTCACGTACACAAATTACTCTGCATACCGTAGTCGTCTATCTCAAAGACTCTACCGATTCTCACTGCACAATTTCAACGAATTTGTCCCACAATGTTGGGGCAATTTGGGCACATTTGAGACCGGTGCTGGCATCTTTACCGCTGAGTGTTGAACATTTACACTTTCTGAGTGACGGCCCTGTCACTCAGTACAGGAATAAGGCAATGTTTTTTATACTGTGCTGCAAATTGAGTGAACTTTATCCGCGATACATGAAGTTCTCCTGGAATTACCATGAAGCCGGGCATGGCAAAGGAGCGCCGGATGGCATAGGTGCGACTTGCAAAAGGACGGCTGATAAAGTAATAGCTACAGGAGGTGACATTACTAACTTGAAAGAACTTGTCGATGTTATTAGTGAGAGATGCCCTGCAATTCGAACTGCTGTTATTGAGGAAAGCGAAATTGAAAGAATGAACAATATGATTAACGAAAACCAATCTAATTTGGTTGCTTTTAAAGGAACTCTTTTGGTTCATCAGGTAACTGGCGATACTTATTGTCCAAACCGACTTGTAATGAGGTCGCTCAGCTGCTTCTGCGATCCTAATGGGTGTGATCATTATAAGCTGGGTATTATAAATTACAAGCAAAATACTCGTCTGGACGTTTCGGCAGTGTTCACCGATTCTGAAGAAGATATGCCTGTTCCGGGAATCAGTGATATTTTAAAGGATAAACAGCAAGACAGCTACAGTAGCGGAGAATATGTTTTAGTTAAGTTTGTTATGAGAAAAACTGAATACCATTATGCTGCGGTGTGTTCTCGTTTTGATGAAGAAGATGGGGAACTGACCGTGACTTTTCTGAAACTATGTAATAGCGATGGTACTCTATTTAAATTAGACAAAAAAGATGTTGCAGACGTGTCTGTTGACCAAGTGATTAAAAAATTGCCAGTTCCCACCCTGCAGATGAAAGGAAAAAGGGTATTTTATAAGTTTGATGAGACTATTAATGTTTTCGAAAAGTAATCCTTACTTTGAACAAGAAATACTGATTTGTGTTCCAATTTCATTGCATAGGTTGAGAAAATGTCTAATCGATAAAATACCTGAAGTTGGCTGTGTCAAAATAATTTTATGTTTACTTAGTATTAGGGCTATTTCAGAACATTCAAGAGCTATATTTATCGTATGAAAATGACCGATTTTTTCAATATCATAGTTATAAGCATTTGAAGATTCCAACATGTGGACATATTTTTGTTACAGCGCATAAAAAAAGTTGATTTACGTTAAAATTTTATCGAGTTGTTTCTTTTAAATTTTGAACAATTTGTATAACAGCACATAAGATACGCTGTTTTCTGTTTCAATTTCATCAAAACATTCTTTTTAATGATTAATATTCATATTGTCCGTCTTATACTGTAACCCTACTGTGCAATTCATAATAAAACGTTGTTATTTTTTAGTGAATTGTATTCTTTCGTCAGTCCCCTGGTCGACCTGTCAGTCCCCTGAAGGAAATTTCCAGAAAAACTCGAATAATGTCGGTAATACTGAATAAAGTGACTGTCCCTTTCTGGTACTATACAATCATCATATTTCCAGCCAAATCTATATTAAAACACAATATTTGACCGTCATAAAGCATTGGTACAATATCCTCCAAAAAGTTACCCAACTTTCGTAGAACCACCCTAAATTAACAGATGAACGATAATTGAGTAGATACAGCTACGCCTATATATATATATAGGATATATATATATAACGCGACAGTTGTTGATTGGTGCTGAAATCGCGTTGATTAGCATTAGTTTTGTACCAATTTGCAGTTACAGTGCGCTATATATGCGTATACGTACGCAGGTAGGCGCGTAGCAGGTACAATTCTCGCCCACGTTTCTTCATCTTTCTCTACATATATACCTTATAGATATATGAAATTTTTCAAGTTTGTAAAGAGAAAAAAAAAATTGCGATCAATCGATACAAATTTTGTCTCACAGGTTTTTGGAATCGATTTATCAGGCGATATCGATCGGCGAATACAGTTGCTTAACTCTTGTCTCATCGAGCGTCCAATTTCCTTTGCTAGTTAGCGATTGAAAGATACGAGTCGTATCGTATCAGACTGCGTGATTAGAAAAGAATAGGTAATCGATTTCAATTTCTCATTACTATTCGCGTAAACTGCAGGTGGTAACAATTTTCGTCTAATTTCATCAGATTCCTCGTCCAACTTCGAGCAAATTTTCGGGCTATTTTCATCACGTTATCGGTTTTCAACTTGAAATAATCTGTTCGATTTCGGCTAATTAGGATTTTCGACGGATATGGGGATGGAAAATGAAAGTGGGAGAAGGAGGAACGAAAACTTGTGTAATTCAAAAAAAAAATTCGACTCTCGAGTCGACCCTGCAGACGTGGAATGATCAGCCGGGTAACAAGATTAACGACCTGAGCCGAATTAAACGATGTCCAACTCGGGTATAGCTTCCACTTCTCTACTATCTACGTGCTCCGGGGAGGAAAATCCCATTACGTAACATTTTGGTACGGAATACACGCGAACGAGAGCGCCTCGTTCTTGTTATAGCTGGCTATGATACTCCGGGTATTTATTTATTGAGCTCAACCTTTCAACCTTAGCTAATATATGCTATAGGAGATTGTTAGTTACCCTCGGGCTACCGCTCGGTCAGTATACTAACACCGGACCGCCTACCAATTCGCGTTTTCCGTTATAGCGGGCTTTATTAAAAAAAATTTTGCTTCAAATTGACTTTGAGTTTTTCTCATAATAATCGTATAATCCCTGATCTTCCAATCCTCTTACGATACTCGTTTCACGTAATAAATTCATTATATCAACGACCGTTGGCAATTTCAATTTCAACACGCCGTTCGACGTACCCCGTGAAGCTTTTCGTTACCATTCCAAAATATTGAAAAGCTCTGGAATTTATTTTTCATCATTTCACGTAGAAAAGCTTCAATTTCAATTCCCAGTTTTTCCCTCTTCTTTTCTTTTCATTTGAGGTGCACGCTGCGAAAGGGGAAGGTTTTCCACTACTCGTAATTATCTCTCGGCGACGTATTTCCTCACTGCGTGAAATTTCGCTCGACTGTTTATACAGACCACGTGCAAAAGCTATAACATCGATTTTCATCCAGAAGCATTTCTGCAGCTCGGGTACAACGGCGTTCGAGTTTCTCACAGAATCTCAATTAATTATTGCCCGTCATGCACCACGTCGACGGAAACTTTCGTTAACTATATAAGCACTAACTCCCTCGAGTCTGGAGCACGTTCGAGACTTTGCCGAATAACTAATAAGCTTCAATTCTTGACTATATTCTAAACTTCATACAACAGCTGGAAAATTATTGACTGTCCGTTCATTTCTCATACATATAACAACAGCGAATTGACGACGATATTAAAGGTCCTAGATTGTTCTCCCTTTTCGCATATCTCACTATATGAGAAATTGCGCAGCGCCGTTCGTTCGCGGATGGACAGCAATCCTTGAGGGGCTCCCATGGTACTTCTTTATCGACCGAAATTACGAACCTCCACTCGTTGTCAGCGGAGGTTGGAGGTTGTAGGTTGTAGGTTGTATAAAAAACAGGTTGTCGCTACGTCACACGATATTTGTGAAAATCCCCAAAAAGATACATCTTGTTAATCGCGGAGCATAAGCCTCGCTACCTCGCCTGTAAAATCGATATACTACGATTATTATCAACGTTTACGGATTTCTGATGAGTCGCAGCGAGAGGGAACGACGTCATTCTACCCGCGCTGGAAGGATACAGCAGAAATACCGATATCGCTTCGTTAAATTAAGACATGACGGTGTTATCTTGGAACCTGTGATTGTCGGTAACTATTTCCCGAAAATTAGGGTAATTCTGTTTTCTCCTATTTCATGAATTTCTTCGCCCCGAGTAACGACATCCGATGCAGTAAATCGTCGAATACCGGAGGGAGAATCGATTTCTCATTATCTCTTTCGAATTATACAAGAAACTGTAATTTCTATTACCGACGATTCCGGGACTTCCTCAAACGCACCGACATGACACACCGACATAGCATTGCCATCGGAGTCGTGTAAACAATCCCGCGTGTGTACTTTAATCCACGAATATATGTGTTGTTTGCTCAAACAAGTACCCATTGACTTGTAGTTGGCGTGCCAACGGACGATAAAACGTTTATTCAATTCTCGGTGAAAAATTTTCATGCGTAATTTGCATAAGTATATACATAGTAGATTGGTATGGATGTATATGTACCGGCGTACATGTCTTATTATTCATACTGAATAACTGTAAGCCAATCCGTTTCAAGATCGCGGTTGAGGCAGAGTAGGTAATAATTTTATCATCGTATCCACCTAACGAATTTCGAGTACAGGGGTAACCCGCAGCAGAGCAGAGAGAAGACTCGTTCGATTCAAGCGAACCAAACTTTTGAGAGTCCATTTCGACGTTCCGATAACACGAGATCTAACGAATCTGCATCGCTGTATGCAATATGCGATCGGAATCCAGACCCGCGGTCTCTGTATTGCAGAATACCAATTCGAGGAGATTAGAAGAAACTTATACATGAAAGTTTCGAGTATTATTTTCCTCACGTTCTCCGACGTGCGAGATCATCTCTGTCGTGGAAGAAGGCAAAGACCCGTCCGGCTATTTGCCACAGTGCAGGAGGCATTCGAGGCGGGATGGATATACAGTGAGAAAATTGGTAATTCCAGCAGAAGACCAGGCAATGTTGTAGCTCGAGACCCGAGTAAATATACGATGAAGAACCATCTGGCCGCAGGCCTTTCGCTAATAAACATCTCCTGTAAGTCCTAAATACACCCCTGCTGACACACACACATTGTATGCGCGTGCTACGTTCTATAAACTCACACATATTCACCCAACGTATGAGAATACCAAACCGCGATATATGTAGGACATGATAGGTAGGCACGTATGTATAGGCACGAGTATATGATAGGAAAGGAAAGGCTCCATTTCCATGGGATTATGCGAATCGATTCAGCGAGCTCTTCGTTCCCGGGGAGTACACGGCGTACTTTGGTACACCTATGTACTACCAGGTGCTATACATGCATACGCGCATATGTAGGATACAACAGGTACGAACTTAGACGGAATATTATGTGCAAGCGCAGTACAGTATAGATTATGAGAATTCGAGGAGGAACATCTCTGTGATGTTCCGTGCGACAACCGAATACCGTTCGAAAACCCGGAGCAAATTCCGCAATCGCGTCCGTCCAGGCACGTCGTGACTTCTTCTTTTATTCCCTCGGCTTTCCAACGATTTTGAAAATGTGACAGAATGCGAATGTCGTCAGTAAATTTTCGTCTTCGTTTTTATTTTCGTGAAAAATTTGTCGGTCCGATGATTATCGCACACGAGATGGCATTTGTTCGTTACAAGTAAATTGCGAACGGTTTCTGCAGTGATTCGAATGCGCGGAGAAATCGGTGATTTTTCTTCACGAGAGGGTGTCGCGGCCCGTCGTGTTCGATTCGCGTGATCAAATTCTCTTCTTTCTTCTCTTCGGTCTACTTCTCTCCCTGCAGTTTCCTTTCGAGTCGATGAAAGAAGGATACATGGATCAAGCGAATAGAGAGGAGCCCGAGGAATGCGAAAGCAAATGAGAGAACGAAGTGGAAATTGACGTGGGAAAGATTTTCGAGAATGTATGTACACGCCGACGAGTATCTTTAAAACGGCACACGTAAGCCGATTGGCAGTCGGGTATCAGGTTGAAATGTAGGTTTAAATTGGCTCAGGAGGTAAATCTTACCCTTGACTAATGCAGGGTTAAAGGTTTCATAACTTGGATTTATTGCGTAATAAATTCGCAGCCCCCTCTAGCTTATACAGTACCTATACTGTGTCACTGTATACCGTAAAGCGTGGAGTGTAGGTACACGTACGAAGTGTACCTACTCACCTCGCACACCAACGTTCCGCTCGACACATGCTGCAGGAGCATAGCGACACCGCGACCCGCTGTGAAAAGGCTAATGTTCGATTTAAGCCCGGATTTAGGTCGCCCTGAAACCGCCGCTAGTTTTTTTCACGTTCAAGATAGTACGCACATAGAAGCAATTTGTCGAGACTGAGGAATTACGTTCTTTCCGCGTTTCCCTTCGTCTGCCTCTTTCCCTGTTTTTGCCCTTTTTATTCTCATTCCTTCTTCCATTCAATTTTCTCGTCGAGTACGTACATACGTATCGATTGACCGGAACTAGAGAGACGGAACATAAGGGAGAGAGAAAGAGGAGGAAGAAAATCGTGTACACTAGCTGCGGTTCAATCTGACGATGAGTCGGTTAAGAAAATCTGAAATGCTATTGTACGGTGATCCGAACCAGATTTTCGGCACTGTGGTGGTAACGAGCGTACTGCTGAGACGAACGCAGCTATAAAGACAATTGTTCCGGCGACGAAATGATACGCGTCATCTGCCCACCGATCGCAGCTGAACCCTGAATTCATTTTTAATCATCAATTCCAATCGGACGAATCTCCAATTTCCGTGAAAACGATTATAATCGGTGCTGCTGCACGAACGAGCTGCTGTCTATAGTAATTTCACTTCCGCCGATCCCTGTTCCGAGGAGGTCGCGCAGAGTTTTATCAGTCGAGCTTCTTCCGGCTCTACCTAAACCGACGTTCGTTCGGCGCGGTACCAACCGAAACCTAAACAATTCATCCAAAATACCAACCGGCTCCAAATCAACCGCGTAAAGTGTATATTCACGTGTCGAAAACAGAGAAGCGGTGTCTAGATACATCGGACATTGTACAGAAGAATAATCTATACTGAACCCGGAGAGAAGCTGTTGTTAGACATCCCGGTATACTATAGAGATATATGTGTATATATACAATCTGTACACTAAATTATGAGAATGTGTGTGCCACGAGAATCAAATCTGACGATGAGCAAGAAGCGCGGCGGGGTACATTCTGTGCTATTTTAAAAAGCTGTTAGTCAAATTAAATTTCACCGTACGTCATCAGGTGTGTAATGTATATACCTTCTCAGTTATCACGGGTACCTGATACATACACACGCGCATGCACATAGTAGACAGGCATATACAGCCAACTATCGTACTCATACCTGCATACGATGGATAATAATAGGTAGGCGCATGTGAGTATCGGAAACTCGCGTATATAAGGGAAATTGTCTTCTCTTTTTCATTTTTTTCTTCATCGCAAAAGCTTGATACCGAAACGGAGCCGATATCGAATGATTTCGGATGAGCACACGTTGACCTGTAATGCGGTGTGTATTTACCTACGTATGCATGTATGTATGTATGTATGTACATACATACCGCGATAGAATATACAATGTGATACGCAGTTTGAATTTATCCAAACGCAATTCTTCCGCCGCTCTCCTCCACAATTCGTATACATTATTCGTCCTCGCGCAATTTTCCTCCCGTGATGTTATACCTATAAGGTAGACGATAGCTGGTTCACGTATCTATGGAATGATCGGCGCGACATGATTCCGCGCCCGGATGGCTTTTCGTGGGCTCTACGTCCGCACTACAATCGCGTGTGCACGCGACTGCGAAAACGGAGGCAATCGTTTCAATTCGGTTTACCCGTTACTTCTGCCGCAGCTCGCGTTCTTTGTGCGACAGAAAATTCAAGTAAACATTACCCTGCAGCTATGCTATGTAATTGTGTGGCCGAATCGCGATTCTCGTCCCATTAGTTGCTGCGCAGTACTCTATTCATGAAATTATTTGTATAGTGCTGATTCGAATAAAAGTGGAGCACCGTAGTCGCCTCAGTTCACCTGTTTCGCGGTAATTTCTCGACCCCGCAGAGCGTGCAACTTCACTCTTCAAAAAATGAAGACAAATGGAGAAAAGTCAGAGATACGTCCGGTATACGTGTCATGCGGAAGGTGTAGGCATGACGTGCAGTGACAGAACCTTGTACCTACGAAGATGAATGGAAATTATCACAATGCGCGTGTCCAGTAGATAATTATTCATGCGTCGAGAATTCAGCCAGGAATAGGCACGAAGGTGTGAAGATTCACCTACGTATAGCTATTAGCTGCTGCTACCTTGCGTAGTTACATAAACGATTGCAGGAGCTGACCCACGGGGGCCACAAGTCATTCCATACCCACAGCGGCAAGTTTATTATTTCACTCGGTTTGTTTCTTTACCAGCGCACAGTGAAGGCGTCTCGGCAGTCAGTTGGGGCAGCATCGGGTATATTTCATTTGCTCGGCACGTGGTACGCAAATACACGTATAACATACGTACACACATGCATGCGCGCGTCGTTCACATGTGCACACAATGAGCGCAAATAAACCGGCGAAAATATAACTGCAGTAGGTCACAATTTATCACCGCGAAATAGATCACCATCCCTGCGGCATAGGATCTAGTGTGTACGGGATAAGGTATCGGATATTAGGTATCATAAGACGTATGCATGCGCGTATGTATGTACAGGCAAATACGCGTTCGGAGGTTTCATGATCTGGCGCACAGCTACAATGTGTATACGAGCATCTACGTGCTCCGAAAATCCTATAAACTTCGAAAAAATATGACTGCCGATGATATATTGCCCCCGTTAAGGTGGTTTCAGAGACCGTTCAGGCACGTTGTTACTCATATTGTTGAAAGCATTGTTGTCATCGGGGGAAACAGTTCGAAACTTCAAAGATTAGATGCAGAATTTTGGCAGAAAGTGGCTAAATATTTCATTTTACTGAAATTCCAAGAGAATTCAAAGTTTTTCGGGATTCTCTGAAAGTTAGGTTAGGTTCGTTTATAGGTTAGATTGGAAAAATGTTAATTTTCCATAGAAGATTCAATATTTCGTAGAAATAAAATACTCAGCCACTTCTTGCCGAAATACTGCATCCACTCCCCAAAGTTTCATTCCGATCCGTTTTTTCGTGTAGGTTTAGCAACGAATGCATTTCCGAAGTCATAACAATGTTTTTAAGAATGAGTAACAATGGGTCTAAATATGTTAGAACGCGCGTCATTGACTAATCTTCTAGTCTATAATGCCTTCTGGAAAAGGATTGATGAGGAATTTTCGATCCCGTTTTTGGCAAAGAATATTCCGTTGAAAATTTCGGGGTCAATTGCGGGTCACCCTGTACATAATACGGAGCGTTTTCACTCGCCATGTGCACGATAATTCCTGTTTCATACAAACAAAGTTTTCGCACCCTAATTTATCCTTTTGCCTCTTGCCTCTGCAGGGCAGAACTCGAACCCTTTTCCAGCCACGTCTGCAGGCGGTTAAATAAACTTGGCAAAACGTAATTTACTTTACTCTAATATTCAGTTTAGTTTAATTTCGCTCCATGATCCATTCAGCAGGCGCGAATTCAGCGGACGTTACCTACATCACGTCGTATGATGTAATTACATTATTTCTTCATTCAAATGCTGATTATCTAGATTTCGGAAATCTATATCTACTATAATCTACCACAGCCGATAATATTCGCGGTGAAAATATTACCCCATTCCCATCGACCGGCAAGGAATTGGAAGAGAACGAGGAGAATTCTTCTGGTGCAACGTTCGTCAAATTTCCTGCTCGACAATGAACAAAATAATTTTGCCTTCTGTGTGCGTACCTACTTCCGTTTTTCTTCTTTCTTTTGTTTTTCATGTAAAAAAAGCCTAAAATATATAATACATGCGGCGGATCCGCGGATTTTTTATATTGTCCACGTCAATTTTCATTTTTCTCTCTATACTCATCATAGGCTATACTCCTATAATAGTTCGCGCAGAGTGAACGTGAAATACGATCTTTATCTGCCATTGCGGTAACTCTCGAACATCATCTACTTCAATTTTTTCATGTTTGCGTCGAAAAAATACTCGATCGTAGGTACATACATGTGTAAAACACACCTATTTTTCGCAAATTTTCTTGATCCCTCTACCGCGGATGGGCATTTCCGCTTTCCATATAATTTCAAAAATCGCCGTATCCACCAGCTCCGCACCGGCAGGTGTACGTAGACGTACCATGTATTCGTTTCTCCCTGCTAATATCTCCCTGGTTCTCCCTGGAAAAATACCATCAGCTGTTTCGCGACGGAAAATACAAATTTTGCAGACATTTTTCCCTGCCGAAAACATTCTCATCGTTGACTATCCGGGATTCGCAAATCCGTCCGTCGAAAATAATTCGCGAAAACTGAATTCTCTACCGACGATGTTGAGGTGCGGGCGAACTATCGACTGATATCATCTTTCGCAACGAACTTCGACCTCGTTTCGCGAAAATAACGTATACCTACGTATACCTATGTATACCTATGTACGGTTACGCACGTACGTTTTACTTGTGATTGAACTTTTCCGTAAATAATTGATAAATCATCCAACGTTGAGCGATAGGGATGTACTAACTATGTACTAACTACGGGGCTATATAACTTACACAGGTATATACATAAGCGATCAATTTTTGGGCGGATATTATTGTATCATTTCTGTCTGCGACTGTCTTCACGCATGTACCTGACGAATACGTGTATGCATACATAAGGATACATACGTATAATAGATCTATGTGCCTGGCTGTACCTACATACCTACTACGTTCTACGTTCTACGTGCTACGTGGTAACGTCATACCGCAACCGTCGCGGTCGCCGCGTCGCGTCGTACTGTACTGTGTCGCGCCTCGCCGTCCCATCTATAATACCCCTCACTTTACTCCTTGGCAAATTACAGTAGGAACCTAGCCTCTACACGTACTTTATTGAATATCGATTGTCCGGAGTGTACGCTCCGGCGATTGGCATAACGCAATACGTGTGTGAACTGCGAGATACGTTTCAAGTTTCGTGTATGGCTATATTACGTTACATCGTATCATATCATACCGCATACGTCGAGAGGCATCCTTCCGTTTTCGTTACACCTTACCATTCAACACGTAGATAGGCATATACCAATACAATTTTATACACAGATTAAAACCATATTATAGGATCGTTGGTTCGCGATTCACGAAGAAAAGCAGGAAAAGCTGCCGTCGAGGGTACGGACGTACGTACCTACATCCACCTCGAACGAGAAATAAAAGCATGCATTATTATTGGCGCTCGATTTGACAAATCGGTTCCATTCCCTTTGATCATAATTTTCTTTCACCCTACACAGCCGTGTGTGTATTACTAGTAGTCGTAGTAGTCGTACCGTGATGTGCAGTCAAAGCTGAAATGTTTGTTCAGTTATTTTCGTCCTTCCTTCGATAAATGGCTCGTTCGTTTTCTCAATTTTTCGCTAAAAACCACCGCGCCATACATTCGCCCCGTGAAACTCTCCTCGTACATGAATTTCGCACAAAATCGTCAAACCGGTTTTCCAAAATTTCCAAATTCCGAATAACCGGTGATCGGCAAATTAGCCCGAACCTCCGAACCGGAATCAAAATTTTGACTCCTCCTTCGGCTGTGCGGCTGTACTTGAGATAAATCGGTAAAAATCTGATATTCGCAAACGATTTTTACGATTTCACCAGAATTTCACATCTCCACTTCGGATGATGAACAAATTAAAGACAACTATTGAAAGATTGTAAAAATATTCCTGTTTCAGATATGCATTGGAATATCATGGGGAAGCGCAACGACAATAAGATGCTGCGGTAGACGGCGGTGGTCCGTTTCTTGCGTCTTGAGGTACCGCGGGAGGATACCGAGCAGATTGAGTCATGACAGAATCGTACGATAATATCTACGTCTGACGATTAATAACGGGCGAAAATTAACTCTCGATGTCCGAGTTGGACGGAACAAGGAAACACATGATTTGGTCGGTGAAAAAAATCGGCACGTTGGGAAATTTTTGCTGACGCAAAGTGCCAGCTGAAGTGAAATTGCAAGTGGTGCTCCAAGAAGGCGCGGTCCAGTCCTGGCCCGCCATCCCGAAGGCATGGTCCTTTGGGCCACCATCCTAATTCTGCAAGGAGTTAGCCTCGTCGGTGAGTCGAAATTTCAGCTGCCCGGGCTCTTCGCGGGATCGGTTCAGAATTTCCAATAATTGATCGTAGTTCGGAGTAGAAAGAAAAAAGGGAAAAAGAGAGAGAGAAGGAAAAAAGAAAGAAAGAAAGACAGGAAATAGCGAAGATTTGTAAATTTTTAGGTGACTTTTTGACCGACTAATGCACTCGGTCATTTTCGTATACCTGATAAGCAGATGAAACGAGTTTTCTTCATATTTTTGTACAATTCTTGTATTTTTCTTTTTCGAAGGTTCGATGCCCGGGATTCCAGGGGTCCCTGAAAATATAACTGTGATGTTTGTTAATCCAACATCGGTCCGCGTGTCGTGGAGCACTAGCCAAGTTGATCGGGTGGAAAAATACGACGTAACTTACAAGCCAACGGATGCCAGGTGCGTGTTCCTGTCAGATCGTTTCACTGCAGTCTTCAATACTTTAGTATGGATATTTTTCTGTCTCCTTTTCGTTCGTTCTTGTTCTTGTTCTTGTTCTTGTCTTCATGGAGGGCACGAAACTCGATTGTTCTTTTGTCATGAACTGCGGGCATGAAGATCCGGAAAAATAGAAAAATCCAAATGAAAAGCGAATGTAGAGCGGTAAAAGCTTCCGAACGCTTTACCAGAGAGGATAAAATACAAAGGAGAAAAGGAGAAGGCAAAGGAGAAAGGGAAGAAAGGAAGACCGTTGAATTCAAAGTCCTATTAAAAGTGGAAAGTGCAAAGTCCTCGAAACTCCAGATGTGATAACCGGAGATTCTCATTCCATCTCAAACCATTCGATCGTTATAAACTTAATTCAATACCTCATACATACCTATATACTCGTAGATCTATACTCTTCGCGTATAACACCTTAACCAACTAATTGCCTGCTTATTGTCAGTAATTAACGAAAGTGGGCCAGGACTTGAATCGCGCGATTGCAAAAACGAGCTAATTCCACTTGTCTTGCCGAATAAAAACGCACAGGCGAAGAATTTTCACGTTCGTGTAACAATAATCTCCTTATCCTACGAGATGAATTGATCGAAAGGAGAAGAAGAGTTCATCTTTTGTATTTTATCAACTTTTCCAACGAAAGTCCGTACGCTGCAGCTCTTTCTGTACGTTTTTTGTGAATAATTTCACACGCCTTGATTATTATCAACGACAATTCGACACATCGTGCGTTCGTACTTGTATGTGAAATGCGATTGTTATTCATTCTGCCGCTTTTAAGCAAAATAACGGATTTCGCCAGCCGGATCGACGGGGCAACGGGTAGTCGCCTGGACAGGTACCTGGCCTAAAGAATTATATTAAAAACCGTCGATGAAATGCCTTTGGCGTACTTTAGCTGGTTTGAGAAGAGCACGTTAGCTTATGACACTGGTACATACACATAGTATTGCTAATCTTTCCGTGCATCGAGTAGTTTGGTAGCTTATTTTGCCCGAACAACTGAAATTTTGTCTCTCTTCTTTTCAATTTGATTTTCATCCAGATGCGAAGCATAAATTTCACTTTTTTCCTGCGACTTTGGGGTTCGTTAGCATATTCCTCGTCCGTCAAATTACAGGAGAAACAGAGTTGGAAAGAATGGAAAATCCAAAAATTGCGTCACGATAATTCACGCGAATTCGAGTCGAAAGTGTGTATCGAAAAGTGGTCGTTTCAAACCGATATAGAAATGGTTTTCCTCGATTTTGACGTATCATATTCTGAGTTCATTAAATTCCCGAATCGGCATACCTGCGCCGAAATTTTTGCCAAATTTCTATTGTCATTCAGCAACCGATTCCGAGTGAAATTATATCGCGAGACGTCGCGATCATCATTCGCTGGGTTTCCTTTATTTATCCCACGACGGGCGCGGCGTGCTCCTGTTTTCGCCAAACACCGGCAGCGTCCGAGATTTTAGAGTTCGGCCATAATTCTTTCGGAGAGGAGTCACGGGTTCCGCAAGCATTTCTACTGCCCTGAAAAACGGATATGCGAACATGCATGTACATATCAATGATTTGAAACATGAGACAGTATCAATGTACAGGTGGATTGACGAAAGTTATTGATAGTTTCTGAACGAAATTCACGTCTTCGAACACCGATTTCATATCGGAGCACAACTCTGACGTGAAAATGGTGAACTGGTAGAAAAACGCGATCGAGAATACTGACTTGAGGATACCGGAATACTGTTTGGCGGAGTACAGCGTCGCCAATCTATCTCCTGTATTTTGAACGTGCGACGAGTAGAACAATCACAATTAGATCGAAGCGGACGGAAATTGTGTATCCACGTGTTTTTCACATTTGGGTGTTCAATAGGCGAGGAAAACTGCACACGCGTACACGGAGAAAATTTTCTAGTCAAATTCGCCATACTTTTATAAAAATTGAGGATCCAGGTACATTTTCATTCGGACTTTTCAGCCTTCCTCAAAATTCCGAAGTTGCATTTCTCCAACTTCGAGCGTCGAACCAAGAGCCTTGATTGGCATGAAATTTGGTTGGCATTAATTGTGTCACAAATTGCTGGCCAATTATAATCATAGAAAGGTACCTTTGTACTCGAGTATGAGGTTCTGTCCTACACAGTTTTTTCAAGCGTCCATACGTTTCTGACGACGAGGTTCGTCGCGAGTACAGCTTCTCTCTATATGATTCTGACGAAGTTTGCCACTAATATAGCTCAATCTGCAGTATTCTTTGTAGGACTATATGTACATACAATGAAGCTATTTTTCACTTGGAAAGTAGAAAATAATTTGTCTGCTTTGCCCCCATAACGAGCCAGAGGGAGGTGAAGCCTCGAGGGTAGACAAGCCAAACATCCCAATTTACAAGCCAATTAACTAGATACTAGACATCAAAACATCCCAATTTATAACCCAATTAACTAGATATCTAATAGTTCGCTCGAAGGTTTGTACAGCAGCATTAAACCTACGTCCAACAGTCTTTCATAATTTGTAATGTCTGATGAAAAAATAATGAGTATCGGTACCCATGCCTTTACCTTGATATATACAGTAATAATTGACGAAAATTGCCTGATTCTGGTATAATACTACTCTTGCGGTGTTATACTGCACATATTCCATGAAACGGTTGGAAGCACATTTGCGCACAAATTTTCCAGTCTAATTTGTACTCGGAAAACGAATAAGGAATAATCACAATTATTATACATAACTGTGTGTCTGTGTACCGGTATATCGTTATGCATATATACAAGCCGCGAAAAGTTTCGTCGAATCGAAGAAAAAATTCGTTCCATTCGAAATCGATTTCGTTATGATTCAATCAGAAATTAGTTCGATTATGAGAAATTTCTCTTCAAATTTCACGGTAAAATTTGTTTCACCGTAGAATTTCGTTGATTCGAGAAAATATCTATCTGTGCAGAAATTTCTCACCTCTTTCATACACAAAATCCATTTGATCGACAATTTTTTTCATTCCGTATAGTTCTACCCGGAAGACACTGGCCAAGTATTCTCAAATTTTGTTTCGCGAGTGTTTTTCAGTTATGAATTCTTAAAATTCGAAATTCCGGCTCCGCAACGCCCCGCGCTCCAGAGTCTGAAGAACTTTTCATCCGAAATGGGAAACTTATTGACAATAAACACCTGAAGTTCATAGTCAAATTAGTCATAATTATGTTCATTGGTGGCAATTTCTGCAGGCGATCTCTCCGTAACACAGTCACGAACTTTCGGAATAAGTAATACAGTACCTACTCAGCTTCCTCCCATACACCGTATAGTTTCCACCGCGAAATTTTCCAATGCAATTCAAGCAGCAGTTCAAGCCGAACCGTAGGGCTGGTGGAATTATTCGATGGAATCGTCAAAGATAGCATCACAATGTGAAAATGGTTAGTTACAGGGTGGTGGCGGTTGTTGCTGGGAACAGCGAAGCAGTTACGTTGAGTGGCCTGCGTGCCGACACACAATATCAGCTGGTAGTAACCGCCGTACGAGATGGAAAGAAGCTGCGAAGTCGTCCGATCGTCTTCCGAACTTTAGGTGAGATGACGCCTCATGGAGCCTCGTATCAGTGCCGTCTTCGGGGACCTCGGGGCTCCAGGCCAGAAGTTTTTCGGGGGCCCCCGTGGTGGGATTTCTTAACACTTTTAGTCAACAAAGAAAAAAGAAATTTGCAGTTTAAATAGCTTGATTCTGCTAACAAATTTCCAAAGCAGTTCAAAAATTGAATTTTTTGTAAAAAAAAATTCATTTTACCGCTGAGCTATGCTGAGGCACCTAGAGAAATCGACGAAAATTTCAGTGTGACTGAAAATGTTGACGTGAAAAATGAGGGGGTGGGATTTGGAGGGTCGTGGTAAGCGGGGCATCTTGAAACCGAAGAATACCTAATAGAGACCTATATCTTGTCTACGGACACAGAACGAACGTTATTTCCCCACTTTTCACACGCCGGTCCTCGGATGAGATGCCCGTGACGATTTTCTAGCTCGTAAATTCTCGAAGACGGGAAAGCACTCTGCCGAACGATTGCGCATAGAGAAATGTAGAATCCATAAATTCGAAAAGCTGTAGGTATCTATCCGTCTATACAGGGTGACCCAAAATTAAGTACAAAGAATGATATGTACACAGAAAGCATCGGTTAGAAGGCATTTCGAATCCAAAAACTCAATAACATAATTGGAACAAACGGATGCAATGCCAAGAGCGTTTACGTTTGAAATTCGTAAATTTGAAAGTGTTGATCAGCGGTCACGCGTTTATCAACGAGAATTCTAGCCGATGCACGCTGTGCACTCGGTTGCCTGCATGCGGGCGCTTGGTAAAATTTTTTAACCGATCATATCTCGCGAACGCGACTTCGCCGACGACATTTTCCTTGGGCGGATTTACTCAGCTCGACCCCCTCTTTTACCCCTATCATTTTTTGTACCTCATATCGGGACACCCTGTATATCCGTCTCCGTCGACGCAAATTCACGACGTTTTATTCCGAGGATTTAGAACCGTACGTTGGACGGATGGTAAAGAATGGATGATATTTTCACCGATTTCAGATCGCTATTACTGCAGTTTCCTTCACAGCCTTTAGCGCGGCGGAGATGACGAGGCGCGATTTTTCACAACCAAAATGTTTCACAGCCAGAGATGATACTCTCGATAGAAAAATTTCACGTCGAGTGGTGCGCCTTACGGATACGTTAACCGTGTTTAATACATTTTCAGAACCCCCGAGAACATCCCCGCAACAAGACGCCGCCGGTGCTGTCACCGGAGGTCCTACTCCGCCACCTCCACCCTCGGCGCAACAACCTCAAGCTTATATTCAGGTCAGTAGTTGTGGGTTTATTGCTTTTCGAAACGCTCAATTATTGTCGGAATTTTTTAGCTTCGGGCGATTTCGCATCTCGTTTTTCAAGAGAGCTTTGCTCCGAAATGCCGTGGCACGGAATCATAAAAATAAGTGGCAAACAGAATACAGTTCAAAAACTCTAATTTCCAACGATCCGATCCGATGATTGTCATACTGGAAAGTAAAAAATCTAAAAATTTCGAGTCCTGTGTTCCAAAGAATGATTCGCAGCTTCGGAAGTTTGAAAGTTTCTCAGACCCTTCGGAAAGCTTTTTTCAGAAAGCTCGCTTCTGATTCTGAGCGAATGGGAAAACGGATGAAATTTGTGAGATACGGTTGAGAAACTTGAAATTCCAATCTTCAACCGAAAATCCGTAGTATTCGTTTCATTCGAATGAGAAATGGGAGAATCTGCGAAGTCAGGAATGTTCATATACCGTTTTTTGCACTCGAATGAATAGTTGTCCAAACTATTTTCCAATTCTTGGACGTTTTCCGAATCTTTTGTGATAAGGATCTGAAAAAAAATCTCATTTCTCTAACTTGTGAGAAAAGAATCTACGAATCGTGTCCTCGTGATGCTTCGAAATCTGATTTCCATAATCTCCGCGCGTGAACATACGATCGAGTAATCTGTCGGCTGTGGCATGTCTTTCCTCTACCCAACAAATTGAACATTGTTGATAAAAATAAATTATGATTACCGTAATTTTTCACCGATTTGTCTACAAAATCACTTCCGCAGTGATCGAAGAAACACGAATTTGATTTGTTTTCTTACTTTTTACGAAATTTATTCAATCATTGAACGGGATCTACTGCACGGGAGCTTCATTCGTCGTATAGTTCCTACGAACAAAAAAAATTCACGTACACGTACACGAAACAGAAAGCAAGGGAAAGAGGTTCGCGTGCTAAAAATTGGCTCTTCAGAAACCGGACGATGTCTAATAGCCTCGCATCAATTACACGTAGGTAGTACGTACATATACATACATATAGATATATATACACCATACCGTGTACATACCACGCACCACATCAGGATATAAAACTATGCTCTAAGTATATAGCTATGTAATTTATTATTATTCTCATGCTACTCGACGACGCTCTATTTGATTACAGTATATAGAACACGGGTGAAAATAATTACCCTCAACCTTTACCCACCCTTCTGGGATTTGCGAAAATTTCGTGAAATCCTGAATAGAACCTAAACCCGAACGCGCAGTACGAAACAAAAAAAAAAAAGAAGAAGAATACATGAGGTAAAAAAAATCCTAGAATTCGGGGGTCACGCGATGGGGTCCGCGAAATTTTCCGCCCTCGTACGCACGTCGCGTTACTAATGCCGCATGCGAGGACGCAAGCGACATTGTAGGAGCTTTCCGCAATCCTGAAGCCGAAAGGTCGTAATTTTTCTTTTCCTTTCTTTTTTTTTCTTCCTAGCATTCGTCGAGAAACATAAAAATACGTGAGGAACAACGAAATTTAAAAATTGCTCGCCTAAAGGCAAAAGGCCGCATGTGCCGGCGGATACGAACTTTTGGTTTTGAGAAAAAACTAATTCTCTTTCCACTAGTGCCAAAAAGCCGTATCTGTCAAATCTTTGTTCCCAAAATATCGATAAATCGTTACGATCCAAAAATTTTCAAAAGAACGATTCCGACGCATACGACCTCATCGTATCTTTATGTTCGAAATAATTTGTTGAAAAATCGATAAGACTCTTGACCTTCCCCAAATATCAATGAATCTTTGCCTTTCAGAAGTTTTCAAAGCTTCCGCGAGCTAACTGAAATTTTTCTGAATCCGACCTTTTGGCATTTATACTATAGTGGAAAAAAAAATTTGTTTCCATCATTCCGAAAGATCGTGTCCGCCGGCACACACGCTCTTTTGCCTTTGGTCGACAAATTTTCAAATTTCCATCTTCCGAACGTATATTCTTATGTTCCTGAAAAAATGCGAATGAAAAAATCATGCGACCTCTTGACATTGAAATCCTACTTTTGGCGCTCGCGTTCTGACGGCATTAGCATGTATATACTGACATACCGCGCACCCCTCGCTCGGTATGCATTCTACGATAATATACGAAACAAGGTTTTCAAATTCTTGTTACAGATTCGAGGCGTTGAAGTTGGGATAGTCGTTCTAGTCCTCGTGGTGTGGGCCGGTGCGATAGCTCTATTTTTCAACCGTTGGGGAAAAATTAGAATGCTACTACCCTACCAACCTGATTACAAAGAACAGCTAAAGGTCCCAGGAACCGGCGTATGCGCGGCGGCTACCACTTCCTGCAACCAACACTCGACACAGCACGCCTGCTCTCAGGTAGCCCTCGTAATTTCCATAATTCCCATTATTTTCTTGCCGTTTGTTCCTCTTTCTCAATTCTTTACCAATTTTTTTCGTTTTCTTGAAAATTGATTCCCGATCGCGTTTCGCCCATCAAAATATGGAGAGATGTTTACGGGGCACTCCACGCGAACTGATCGAACGTTTGACACCGATCGTCTTCGATTTGGCTGATTTTTATTCATCATCTATAGTAGTAGGTTTTTATTCATCACCTATCGAAAGTGATTCGCAATGATTTTTCAGAGATTTTTACCGCCAGCCGTTCCCGACATTCGAGTTTATCGAGAATGTCTGCCTCAGAAATTTCGAATAGCCATAACTCACAATCAGTGGAAAAACGAGATATCGACGAAATAAGTTCATCATTTCGTTCGGTTCGAAACGTAGGTAGGTATACAACTTCCGTGTGAAAATATTTTACGACAAATTTCGTCACCGGTGGGTGAAAATTTTCTCACTAAAAATTTGTTGAAAATAGTTCCGACAAAATTGATGACCATTTTTTTCGTTCACGTCTTCTTTCTACAACGATTTACGGCTGTTTGAAATTTTTTTTAAATTCGAACCTCGAGAATGGGTCGAGGCAAAAATCCGTAAAAACCATTATGGAAGCCACTTCCGATAGATATACTTATCACAGATGATGAATAAAAATCAACCAAATCGAATCGATGGTCGGGGACAAACGTTCGTTCAGTTCATATGGAAGGCCCCGCGGGCCGTATATAATATTAATTAAAATTTGTTCAATTGAAATCTAAATATGTGATTAATGAAATAGAATTTTACGCCAATTGCAATCTGCAAATGCACTATTTTCATTACGCAACGTGACACAACGCGTCACACAATCGCGGTATAGGTTAGGTATGCGTTGTAGTGCAGCTTTTGGAAAAATGATTAGCAATTCGGCATTCGGAGAAAATTTCTGTTTCTATCGCTGTTCTTTGCTCTTCTCTTTTTTCTCTAATTTTTTATTTTATTTTTTTTTCAATCATTCAATAATTTCGGCATGTGCCGATGCGCATACCTAGCCTATTTTCGACGCTACCGAATCTCGTCGAGGAAGGATTTCCCTCTGTGTGACAATAGTTAATACAACCGCAGCCTAAAGTCTTAAGAGGCCATCGGAGTCGTCGCTGGCGATCTAACCTAGCTAACACAGGGAATATCCATCTTTCGTTAAATCTGTTCTGTGTTTTGAAAAAGCGAAATACTTGCGTGTATTCTGCCATCGTACTCAATGCATTCTCAAAGTTTCATCAAAATCGATCGAGTCGTTTGCGAAAATTTGCGAATTCCGTTTTCGAAACGGGTTCTGTACGTCCGAGATAGCGAGTTCTGTGGCACCTCAGGACTACGTAATACATTGTCCTTACCCAGAACGAAAGCTCCCTCTCTATACCTTTTCTCCCCTCTCCCACTGTATGAAACGGATGTATGCAGAAGATAAACGATGCTAACAATAAGAGGTAAGGCTGATCGAGGCAAGAGAAACCGTAGAAACTCCACATCCGGCGAGAAAAGGGGAAAGGAACTGCAGATTGTGAGCTTAATAACTCCCACGCTGGAGAGGATCGGATCTAGAATCTAGATCCATGAAAGGCATCGAGCTAAAGCTCTCGTATATTGAATAAACTACCTATTTCCAACGGCGTATCTATAATTATTGTATAATATATAATTGCATAATTATGTTTACCTACGTTTACGTAGATAGTTGAAGAGGAGCAAGAAGAAAGAACATGCGGGATTAGAAAAATGAAAATTGTAAATTGAAAATTAGTAATTAATCGTTCGTTTAAATTGTTTTCACGAAATTTTCAGCGCCAGCTAGAATCTATCACGTTTTCATTGTCTTTTCCTTTCTTCTCAAAATTATGTGTGAGTTTTTTTTCTTCTTCTTCTTCCAGATCGACTGGAACACTCTTCCAAAATGTTTTAATTTCTCATTATTTTCATTTCGTAATTTCACCTTGCGGTCAATTTAACGAGAACCTAGGTGAAGCAATTAAAACTGTACATTTCACATGTACGACTGGTCGAGCACACTATAGTTATATTTATTTACACGAGTGATAACATATCGAGATTTCTCTCTGATTGCCAATATTAAACGACAAGATGACAGGTAATACAGAGTGATCTGTAAACCCTTTTGTATAATTCTTTTTCCACATCTAGATTAACCCGATTTCATTTCGTTTTTGTGATACCATAATGACGTCTATCAATCAAAGCAAGTCTCATTTCCGTCTCTGTTTCGAAATTCATGATCGCTGGGGGGGTTCTTTTATTGGCAAATTATTAACAACGATGTAGACAGGTACGTGGTGTGTGTGTTTGCCTATAATATGTATCACATATACGTGTAACACACTTTAGCTGTTGTAAACTGTTCATTTATTCATTCATTCATTCGTGCATATACATATATAAAGAAGTAGACATCAGAGCGATGTATCAAAATTCGGTTTTCGATCATATCTTCGAAATTCGAGAGTAGATCTGGATGCTTGTGCAGCCCACGCGGCACTAATAATTGCAGCAATATTTCCGCTCCGTTGCAAGTTGCAATATGTATTGCAGAAATATTCTGCGATTTATGTATGTGCCGTGTATGGGAGCGCTGTTCGATAACTGTAAGAAAATTGAAAATTGAACAATAAAGGCAGAAGCTATAGTTATCCGCCATTCCGCACGTGCCCAAAAAATAGAGAATTTCAAAATGCTCTAATGCTGGGAGGCAATTCATGTTCTGGCAAACTGTTCGGTACACCGAATCGGAGATACTCGAGCGTCGGATCTAGGACTGGCTCTCTTGTTCCTGAGAAATAATTAAGAATCAATTCACAATCTTTTGGTGCGAATTGTTCTCTCGAAAATTGGATTTTTTTCATCGATCTGAGCGAACTAGGGACCCGATTCTCAATCTGATGCTTAAATATCTTATTCTGAGTAATGGGAAAACTATCCCCGAAACGCGAACGACCATCGAGCATTATTATATTTATACAGAATGAACATTTACATACGTATATTTGTACGAACATTTGTACGCATTAACTGAATTGCATCCAATTTTCTATAACATCTCGGGGGATCAAATTTGTTTTAGTTTTGGCAACAGCACTACCAAAATCTACATCCTATTTCGATAATTTAGAGCAAAAGTACAAACTTCGAATTGCCGCGACGTGGCTTCGGTATAGAAAAGAAAAAGACTCAAAGAAGCTTTTCCGAACGACGTAATTTGAAAATCGTTCATCGTTCCAGTAGCGTACCTTACATGACGCATACTTCGTAAAAAGAGAAGAAAAACAAAAACCAAAAACGATGCAAAAAAAATTAAATAAACTATCTATAGTTGTAAATGCTTATATTCAATTTCATTTTAGAGAGAGCGACCGGGTTTTCGTGGATGAGAGGCGAGTTTTGAATTTGACAGACGCAAGTTGGTAAATATCACAATATGTACTACAATACATACAATATACAGTACTGCACACATATGCGATATAATGTGATCGCTTTGCGTTTTTTTTGTTCTTGTTAAACATAATACATACAATAGGTACATGTATGTATGCATTACGAATGCGTTCATATATGGCGTATGATATACATATACATATTATATACATATTTATGTGTATCAACGCATTGGTAATAATAATACTCACTCTGTATTACGTGTCATTGGTTAAACTTTACAATTTTATATATTATAGACATTATAGATACTATAATATATACCGAGATGATATACGGTGAAAGTATACACTCAACAGCGCATGCGCGAAATAATGCACTCCTATTGACTGCTTCGAGCTGTGAAAGTCGAAACGACCAATAGGAGTTGCATTGAAATCAAAGCAGCCAATACGAGCTGCATTATTTCGCGCATGCGCTGTTGAGTGTATACTTTCACCGTATCATCTCGGTATACACATAGAGATATACCTATACAAAGTATTCGCAATGATAGGAAAACAAAATTGATCAAATCTCGTATCGTATCCCTCTCTAATTATGAATTGCATAATAAAATCCGAAAAATATTACCTATGTACGCTCTAATGTTATATGATCGTCTGAAAGATTTGATTATATACAGTATAGCACATATATGTATGTACCTATGCTGTATATATAAGTATATATATATATATACTCTGCAATTCGGACGAAATCATATGCTTCTTTTCACGGTCTTCTCCTTTCTCTTCCGTCGAAAGATGTCCCGAGAAAAGAGAATTAGCAAAGAGAGAGAGAGAGAGAGAGAGAGAGAGAGAGAGAGAGAAAAAAAAGGATAAATTGTTCGACAAATGAGATACATATTATACACACGTAGTGTACTCGTATAGTATACATATATATATATACACATGCATCGGGAGATTAAGGTGACTTTACTGAAACATTATGCAGTGCGGTGGCGGAGGCTGCTGTGTCCTGGAGCAGTGCTTCCACTATCCGAGACGCGCGAGGGATCCTCGCGATTGCGGCTGTCAATTCGCTCTACTCCACAGGGCAGACATCGCGTGACCACCGGTATATTCAGTATTCCTCCAGCCGAGAGTATTGAGTATTTTACCCATATTTATAAAACGGCCCAGTTGTGATTCGTGTGTTTCATTCGTTCTAATGTATGTGCCTGAATTTCTTCGATGCCACTAAATTTCTTCTCTTCACTCAAATCACTCGCAAATTTTCATCCGCCGTGCTACACTCTGGCCACAGCTGCGGCAGTCTCACGATCAATCAATCCTATCCACAACTATACATATACTTGGGTGCCTGATAGCTGAAAATGAATTTTTGGTCGATGTTCACGTTTTGTTCAACTTTATGTGATGCACATATTATGTACGCACAATACATACGTGTTGTATATAGTATTCGCCTGTGAGGTGCAGGCGAGATAATTGGAAACCAAAGGAATCACCGTGCGAAATTAGAAACAGTGCATCAGCAAAGAACGATTAACGAATGAAAAAAAGTAAAAAGAAAAGAAAAGAAAATCGCGATTCGAGCGTTGCAAAATCATCGAAATTTTTCAAGAAAATTCAGCCGAAGTGTAGCTAAAGAAATCGATGAATGGGAGAAAGAGAGAGAGAGAGAAGAAAAAAAAAACGGACCACCATTCACGCAAAGAACTTTGACGCACGGCTGTTAATTATCATCACGCATAATATCCACGTGTATTACATGTACGTACGAGATGCATCGATGCGGTTATGATTTCGCCCACTATGAACGAGCACAGTGCACTGCGGTGTCGGTTTTAACCGACAATGAATTTTTTACCCGCATACGACTGCAATTTTGCTTCTTTTACTTTCATATACGTAATGGCTTGGTGGCGCACTCATGTAGGTATACTGCGCGAAGCGAGAATCGTTTGTCCAACGATTAGGTGTACAACACACTGCGCGTTCAGGTATGATGGGAAATCGGAAAATATACGGAACTGTATGTATATCCTCCGGGCTCATCCGGGACACTTTGCGGCGCATATAGCTGGTAACCGGTCTTGACGCGACGTCAGATTTTCGTTCTTGACGATGAACCACCACCAGGAACGAGTCAAGTCTAGAATTACGCGCCCTGAAATCGACTCGCTCGGAAGATATTCCATCCGCGAAATGTGCAAGAATACATTTTTTCGCGCACCGAGCGCGGGGCGTCATTCAAAGGCGTATACCTTCCGTCCATATACCGATCGTGATTTGTAATCGCAGAGCTACCACCTTTCGAGTTATGAAATTCAAAATTTGGCAAACGAACTTCTGGTTCACGAAATTTTGATCAAAATTCGGGTTTTAATGATCGAACGGCATTAATATTTCGAATGGAAATTTAACCGTAGACTGATTTTCACAGAATTTTAAAGAAACTCTGCAGAGATTTGCGGCAGGGCGTTCGGCGCAGTATTTTTGCTCTTTTTTCACTAATTTTATAGCAAAATTCTTTTTTGTCTTGATTTTTTTTTCAATTTTTCTCTCCGCTATCCATTTTCAGTCGAATTTGAGAACATCATACGCGGTGTAGGTACCTAATTACAATACAAACTCACATATCCTAATCATTTATACAGATATACATAATCAACGTACATGAATTTGAAGAAAATCAAAGAAAACAACAACGAAAAGAGAACAAAATTTCAGATATCAATTTTCTATTCTTACCTATCGATTCGGTCGACTGGAATAACTGAGATACGATTAATTATGTGGATGTCTATTTACACGATTTTTTTTTACATAAATAAGTGTAGGTACATGTAGGTATATATGTAATCGAAGCGTCCGCGTCGTCGCGTCGTTATATTTCACACCGATCGATCGATGTGCAGTGAGCCAACCGAGAGACAAAAATGTTTACAGGCCAAATGCGCCTGTAATATATATAATATAATTCTTGTTTGTAGGTACATGCCTACTTACTTAATCGTATTAGGTTGTACATACGTGCCTACCTATTGATACATACATATCATATTCACGCCTATATTTATTATGTAATACACGGGCTGATTTGTGTGTGATTTGCGACTGATTGATCAACGGCACAGCGTACATTCTTCCATGTATATTGTATAATAATAAATATGTGATAATGAAATTTCATCGAGCCCTTGTAGATATATATATATATATAGATTGAAATGCAAAAATGATCGGACTCTCTTTTATGCAATACCTGTATAAACATACTTTCACAAACATATATAGTCAGATCTTCGTAATTGGTACTTCGTCTTTATAATTCATAATTTCATAATTTTATAATTCATAATTTTATGATTCATAATTTATCAATTTATAGTTTACAATTTACAACGTCTGTTCTATCAATTGGCGAAAATTCGAGTAACTTTAAATTCGATCCACACAGTGTGTGTATTTTTGCGAAAGCACAGGTACCTATGTTTAATCGTTTTTCATTGGGACTCCGAATGTCAATCGGTTCGTAGCCTACGTGTACTACTGCAGATCCAATGTCCCACCTGTACGACTGCTTCGAATTTTCATTCCGATAAATCCGTGATACGCGAAATGGATATTTTACAGCATCTGCACTGGTCGAACCATCACGTTGATTCTTTGGACAGCGGGGGCGGCTTGGGCTGGCCACGGCCTACGAGGCCTCGTGTCAATAGCGCGATAGACGTCGCCGGTTTTCTGTCCCAGGTAAGCTACACAACGTTTCCAATTTTTTTTCTTTTTTTTCTCTCTTTGCCTCTCCCGCGTTTTCGTCAAATGGAACGATTTTCTGTTTGACCATATCGCTGCGCTGCTGATCATACAGGAGAAAAATTCCGGCGCCGAAGGAGACGGGAAGAGAGAAAAAAAATCCAATTTTCAAAAAGTTTTGCCATTTTTTTTTCCAATTTTTAACACTCGTCAAATGATGGGTAGGTATATTATATATCTGAATACAGTTATGCAAATTGCTTGCACTTGTTCGTCGTGGTAATGTATACCGCTCACGAGCGCATAGAAGCGTTTTCTTTTTTTTTTTGTTTTTTTTTTCTTTTCGTTCGACGTTTCACGGGGATTTCGAGCCGATCTGGATGGCTGAGAAAATATGCTTTTCCGGGCACGCAATCGCGGGACTTGTAAATTTTTTCGCAAATGCGAGAGAAAGAAGTGATTCTCGGGACCGTGTTTTCTCGACGTTTCGAGCGATTTACAGTCGATCGGGTGGGCGACCGAAGTGGATTTATCCCGAAACCGCCTTTCTGCGTTTTGCCATTTTTGAATTTGTTCACACAATTTGAAGTCGAGTTAAAAAAGTCAAAAGTCTGCCAGTATGAATAAATCTGTATTACACACACACACACACATATACATAGGTATATATATACAGGTGAAGGTAATCTAACTTCTGGACGAAATTTATTTCCCCAAGGAATTTGTAAGGCGGCACGGTTCGACTTCGAGACTTTGTCGAAAAGTTCGCAGTGCAGATAATTTGCCGTTGGCGGCTGCCTCGAGCGGTCGACAACAGGACCAACGGGGGAGACTTGGAAATTTAGATGACGACCTCGGCGAGGATGATCGTCCCGAACGTGACGATCACGAAACATTCCTCAATTCATCGTCCAGAGAATCGAGGGAGAGGAACAAGTCATGTAGGGATGACGAACTCAATTCTTACGCGCAGATTAATCAGGAAAATATTCCCAAAGAGGCTACGGATTTGCTTGTTCAAGAATCTCCCTATCAGCAGCAGAATTCGAGGTGAATACTCGTCTAATCTATCTCATTGAATGATAAAATTTGCACTTTCGATCATCATAGTATAAACATTATTTTCTTCTCGCGTTTCACGACCAATTATAATTCACCTAATTATTCATTTTTCGTCCTGTTTGTTTCCTAATTTCCGTTGATATTAAATCGCTTCTCTCCTCATGCGCGGATGCGTTCTGACTACGAAATCTAATGGAAAATTTCAAACAAGCCACTTCCGATTTCGCCTGGTGTCCCTCGGCCTCCTCCGGTACTTTTCAACGTCGAAAAACGTTGATAATCTACGCTCAAAACGTGCCAGAATTAATTATCGATTCTCATCGACCGTTCGAAAAGGTGTCGTGAACCTAATCCGATTGGTAATGAAATTTCATGAAAGTCTGCAAAATTATTCATTTTGATGAAAAAATGGAAAAAAAAAAATCACGCGGTTCGGTATCTCTCAAGCTTTTCACGCATTCGATCAAATTTTAGTTCACGCATCACCTACTTGGATATCAAACTATAGCGATGTGAAACAGAAGAAAAATCGATCAGCAAATTAAAATTTTTTAAATCAATCACTCGCATTGATTGTAGAGCTGGGTTGAGGAAAATTGTCTATGGCAGTAATTGTATGTATATACATACTTACAGCTATACGCTGTGCGAATCAATCAATTGATAATTTCTTAATATCTGCACACTGCCTTTGCGGAGTATGACGAAAAAAATATCATAAAATCACGAATGGAAAAAGGACAAAAATTATCCCCGGGTTACAGGGAACCTACTGGAACATCCTCGTCGCTAGTGGCCCGACGTTTTGGTGGCTGGCGCGTCGGCGGAAGTCACGAATATGTACGATGTCCGGTGCGTCAGCCAGCCTCCGTGGACGAAAGGTGAGATAGGAGAGAGAGACGGGAACTTGTACCCGCGTACATACATATTGTATACACTTTACGTATTCCTATACCACGATCATAGTTTGGAATTATTGAATCGGAACGCAAACGGCCGAAAGAACGAAACAAAAAAACCGGATGAAAAAAATGGGTTGGAATTACAATGAAATAGTGAATCAGACCGGTTACATGTACATAGGTACATGGAAGAAAAAGAATCATTATCTCTTCTCTCCGGATCAAACGGTGCTTCCTGTACGTTTCTTTTCTTTCGTGGTTCCGGTTTTATCGCCCGTTTTATTTGCCGCTGCAAAAAATCCTTTGTAATCCTGCGCGCGGACGCGGGACTTAGGTTCACGTAGCTACACGTCACTGTGAAGATAAAAACGGATTATTTTTCTCAAATTTTTGTTGCCGTTTTGCGACCAACGTTGAAAGTTGTCCGGGAAATTGGATCTCTATATACCGGAATCGATGATTCAGATTTCGATTGAAATTTTGAAAAAGATAAATTTCAATTGTTACTATAGGTATCATTCGTTGTACGTACGTACATATATTATACATATAGTTTTGTATCTTCGGAGCTAACGGTGCCGCGGGGGATGAGACCAAAGACAAGAAGAGAAACGAAAAGGAGGGCAGGGGAGGGGAGGGGAGGGAACGATTTGAAAAATGTGTTTCAGGAACTGACGGAGTGTTGGGTTACAGTCGAAAGAAAAGTGCTGTCAATGTCGTTGTGATTTTTGGTACAGATATTACCGGCGTTCCTGCGAGCCGGATTTCACGCGATTAACAGCGCGGCTGCATCACAATCATCCGAATACGGGGGCGACCGTCGGGGGGCATCATCTGCACGCAGCCCGAGGTGAGCATCTGCATTCTAGAAGCTGCGATTATGCGCGACGAACACCGGAACCGAGCGTGGAAAAGCAGCATTTTGGTTTGCCGATTTTAAGCATATCTGAACCGAGTCCACCCGACGAAATCAATCGGGTCGATGAATACTTGTAGAATTTGCTTGCCGAGGAGTTCATCGAAGAACTTCTCGTTTGACCGCGGATAAAATTCTCCGTTCATTATACCTGTATACGTACGCGCGTACCTATGCGTGCGTGCGTGTACTTATGTATTATTCTGCGGGAAAATTTGGCAAGCCGCGTATACCTGTACGCGGGTTAGGTAGGTATACGCATGCGTATATATCGGCGTGATTGCTCGCGCGGACATTTTCCTCCACCCGATACACGCACGCGTGTAGGTACATACCTATATAATATGCAGGATACGATCGCTGTGCATATAGTTTGTACATAATAAATCAGAATATCGATACAATAGACTGTAGGTACTCGTATACTCGTCAACAAATTATTCAATCAGCATACATACATGCATACGCATGCATGTGTATACACATTGTACATATACATATGTACGGTATATTACCTGGGTAGGTAATTATTTCGAGCTTGCGACGATTCGTATCTATGATGTTACGTATACCTATCGATAGTCAAATTTATTGTATACCTACTATGTAGGTATATGAGATGCAGGTCCTACCGGAAATTTCGATATGCTCTGAAAATCGGGAAGAGAGAGAAAAAAAGAGGACGAGAAAAATGAAAAAATATACGAATTTCTGATCGATGCACGTAACATATAGCTGCTGCGTGTCGTTGATATTGATAATATACTGAAGCGTGGTGGCGTGTTTCGAAAAACGAGACTTTCAAATGAAAAACTATACACACTGCAGTACCGTCTATACCTATATACTCAGGTATAATAATTGAAACAAAAATGAAGAATCAATAATTCAATGAGAGACTATACAACAATATAATTACTGTGACAGTGTACATATATAGGTAGCGATCGGTGTCACAATTAATGATATTGCAACGATAACGATAATCCTCAGCTGACGTGTTTATGTACATCGCGTATACACGGGTGTATAAATAATATCGTGGCAGAATTTCCTCGCGCAACACACATACTATATTATAGGTACATGTACTATTTTTCTATATATATAGCAATAGATAAACTGTGGGAAATTATTAACGAATAATATTTCGATCTTTGGAATGAGTGTAAATAACATTAATTAGATGTAAGTATTCTATTCAGATATATGTATACATTTCGTTAGCCTCTCCTTTCATTTTCTAATTTTCTTAACCAATTAGTATGTATATAGGTGAATATTCCATATCCGTCGAATCGTCAAATTTTTCGACCCGCGTACAATCGTCGATCGATCTACGATAATACCCTTAACTTTATCCCTGAAATCCATATACAACACCCGCTACGTGCGGCATAACCTGAATATAGGTATGATATTAAATCCACTTCGCTACGCCAAGGCTTTGCATGAGCATGATACTGCAGATCCTGATTCCACTGGATTTCAAAAGAGTTTCAAAGATCCGTACAAACTTGTCGAACTGCAGCAGAGGGTATGAAATCATACATAACGCGTGATTGAAAAAAGCTCACTGTACACGGCAAAAGGGCGTATACGGCACCCGCGAAAGCAAAAGAGCGTATAGTCGAGCGCAACTGCAGCCCTTCTGATATAGAAAATAATATCCGATCTCTGAAAGTAATAGGGCTTATGCGGCGAAAAAACTTAAAATTTTTTCTTTGCAGTCAATTTTTTCATTTTTTTTTTTCTTTTCCCCTCCAACCGCAGACACGCCCTTATGATTTTGAGAAATTATAAAAAAATGACAAATACTGAGCAACCATAAATGCGTATCTTCATTCGTACAGGCGTGTATCACTAGTTGCTTTCGGCATCGTGAAAATGCTTCGACATGATATTAATTCCATATCCTCCGTTCGCCGTTATGATTATAATCTATTTCTGTTATTTTCAAAATTTCGTACGCGATATGTGTATCTGCATGCACTCACATACTCACGTGCATGGTGCATACTTGTATGGTATACGTATATGTATAATTCATATACAATCTGCAGTTTTGTCGTGTTTGGCCGAGGACGAATTTTGTTTCATTCGTCGATACGATGAATCAAATTATTGTAATCAGACTATGAGAGCTGCGGTGTTCCCCATTCACTAATACATATATATATTTATATTATATATATACATAGCTCGATGGACACCCTATATATAAAATATATATAATGATAGACATATGTTATAATTGTACGTTGAGGGGAACAAACGGTTATACTATACCTATATAATGCTGCAGTAATGATATGGTGATACTTCTGTAACGTATATATTTACCTATATATGTATATGTATACATACAAATACATACGGAAGCAGATCGATCGATTGCTTTCAAAATTTAGATAACTATGTACATACATACCTATATAACTATATGTACATATATACCTACGCGTACTACAAATGCTATATAAGCAAAAAACAAAAACTATTTAGGTATCGAGGTATGTATCTTCTGTGTAATTTATACCTTATATATAACGAAAAAAACCAAAAAGCCGGATGGCACAACAATTCCTGTATAAAATTGCTGTTGAACGAAAAACAAGAACAAAACAAAAATTAATACCAAACAAATTGAATGATAATGATAATAGCAATGATAATAATCGAGAGGGCCATGCGATGTACTGTGTAACTAATAATTGATTAATTATGTATGTATACACGTATTACCTGCGTGAATAATAAACGAGTTTTCAATACATCGACGAAAAACGAGGTGATAACCGTTTGAAAAAAAGAATAAAAAGTTAAAAAAAGTAAGGAAACAGAGAACAAAATAACCGATATATTCTAATATTACGGTGTTTAATAATGACTCACGTTATTTGTAAATTATTAACAACAATTCACACCGATTTCTAATTTAGTATAGTAAACGACAGGTAAATGACTCCTTTTTTTTCTTCTTTTTGTTACCTAAATTGCGAATACACCTACGCGTTGTAATAATAATACAATAATAATAACAATAATAGTAATTTATATAAATTTACTGCCTGATTGCCTCTGTTTGGTTGCATACAGTTGTTACAATGCATACGCAGGGTGGGTAGAAGAAAAAAAGAACCGCCCAGTTTGAAATATAGTATATTTTTGTTTATAGTATATATAAACAATATACATATGTATCTATCAAAGGCGAACAAAGTCTGAATCCATGATCAATTCGCGGATGGGAGGCTTACGTTTGTGGGGTTTTTTTTTCCTTTCTCGAGAGAGAGAGGAAGAAACTGAAAAAACAAGGCCTTCGTTCAGGTGCGATTGCGAAATCGATCAAATCTCATCTCGTTGATGAAAAACAAAATTTCGTGTAACCAATTTAACCCTCGTTCAAACATTCTCAAGTTAGGTACATACTGTTTCATTTCGAAGATTAATCTGAAAATTTATTCGCGAATTCTTCTTGAAAGACAATTGTTTCGTGCATGTCCGCGTTTCTCAGCAATGAGCAAGGATCTTTCTCTCATTCCTCACTTCACCTCACCTGCTGCGGATCTAAATTATATGTGATCAGGACCTTCGAGAGTCTGGAAGGAAAAAAACAAGATCCTCGCGGACATATTGATCCAAGCGCTTCATAGATGAATACGATATACGTCTGTTTAATTCGCGCTTAAAATACTGGCCGGTTTATATTCCCGGTTTTTTTTTTTTTTTTTTTTTTCTTTTCTTTATTTTTTACACCCACCCTGTACGTACACTCACCTACACATGAACATGCCTAGCAGTGTGCCGAAACATTCAATTTTTAACGACTGTCATAATTTTTGTCGTTATTTGTCTTGTTTCTTTTTTCCTGTTTTTTGTTTTGTGTTTCTTTCTTTCTTTGTGTAAATATATGGTAATTCGTATGCCTACCTATATATGTGGACCACATTGTAGCATATAATAAGGGACTGCAGGGAAGGTATGTATATAGCTGGCAGTGTATTTTCCGGTACAATATACATGATACATACCTAATATACATATATAATATACACCTACGTATATATACATAGGTATAATAATACTAAATATTATATATTTTAATGTCGAATGAATGTTGACCCTCTACCTACGTATACATACATACACATAGCTTTAAATAAACGAAATGAGACCAAGAAATCGTCGTTATAATGATCATCCGGACAAAGAAGTAAAACATTAAATAAATAAATAAATAAAAATACGTATGTATATATATATATAAATGAAAGCCCTGGGCGAGTCCTTTTTTTTTTTTAGTATTTTGATATTATCTTTGAAATTTGTTTGTTCACGAATTCAATGACGTCACCATGAAAATTAATCGCCACGGAAAAATTGCAGAACCAGCTGTATACTTGTACGATGATGACGATTTTTAATTAAATACAATTTACAAATTGTTTCATACGCGTATTATGTAACGTATATATATATATATAAATAACAATAATCGTTTTGGGACAGAGTGCCGGGCAGAGATTTAACCCCCTCGACCCCGCGGGAAGAAATTTTATCGATTTTTTTCATCATTGTGTTTCTTTGTACGCGTTGGTATGCGTTATAGTAGCAATAGTATGAAAACCGAGAAAAATAGATTTTTGTAACTATTCAACTATTTTCTCCATGTATATATATATATTATATTATATATTATATTATATATTACGTACCTTCTATGTGGCATACATAGAGTGGTACAGGTATTTCAGCTAAAATATCTTCTATCATACGTATAAATCACTTTCCGATTTAATCCCAACGAATATCATGTATTATAGTAATATAAATATAAATATATATATATATATATATATACACACCCATTATCAAATATCTATTTTACACGTACGTATGTACCCATATATATGTATATATATATATATATACACATATGCCTACAATATGCATATCGATTCCTCTTGTACTAATATAAGAACTACACAATATATTATTATTGAAAAATGAGTACATGTGAATTTCTTTCGTTCTTGTCTCACCTAATTATATATTTACAGAATTGGTACTATAGAACATATATGATTCATATTATAGTATATAGTCAATTGTAGATAAGTGTGAGTAAGTTACATACATACACATAGATAGATATATATATATATATATGAAATTAATGAAGTATTGTGCAGGTGAAACGATTATATATACCTATAAGATATATATCATACAAATAGATTTATATATAAATGTCAGATCGTAAAATCATTCAATCCATCGTCAATATTAGAAATATTAGTTTGATAATTTATAATATATCTCGTGTAATGAATGACAACCTCGATAGAAGCAGCAGTATAATAATAATGATAATAATAAGAATAATAATAACAATAATAATAATAATAATAATAGTCGTTAACGGAGCATCTTGTACAATTTTCTATAATAATTATTGAAGATCCAATCCTTTACATGTAAATTACTGTACTATATATATATATATATATATATACACCTGTACATATAATACATGCATACATACATTGCGTATGTATGTATGTACAGTATACTAATTTAAATACTGCATGCTACAATTCTTCGTAAATATATAGGTATGCACAGCATATAAATAACTATACCTATAGCTGCTGCAGGGTAGCCGATCGAATTCTGAATTTCTTTTCCGTGTTTCTACCCCATTTCATTAATTTTTCCCTCTTGTTTCACAAACTCTAAACGCGGTACCTAGTTCATATAAAATCGGGAGGGACATAATCATCCGAACGTCGTTAGACGACAGTTCAACGAATCAATAACTCCTCGTATCCTCAATTCGAAGTATGTATACCTGTAATACACTGAGCTGGTGCAGATAAAAAACGAATTGACCGCGAACGGTTCAAAATGAAAAATTGATCAAAATCGTTTATCAACTTCGACGATTTTTTTTGTTCTCGGTTTTCATCCACGAGGTACAAAGTAGAGGGAGAATTTCATTTGGCGGAATACGCTCGTTGACAAGGCATAAGTATTCGTTTCGAACGAAAACAACGAACAACAAAATTAACAAACTGAAGTACGAATCTGAGAATAGTAACCGCGCGTCGCTTTCCCCGTTTTGTCGGGATTGCGTATACGATTTACCAGATTTTTCCGTTCGTGTATATCTACTGCACTCATGGCTCGCGCGCGCCGAAGAGTTATACCTATGTATAGTACATACGATATATCGATTTTTTCGAATGTCAATCAATTATTCAACCGCAACACTAGCTCGACATAGAATCCGCCCACCCACCTCTCCGCTCCTCTCTCTCAGTCGCGTTGGCGCCTTTTACCTTTACATAGGTATATATAATAATAATGAATGATGTGGACATATACAGGTAGTATGTACAATTATTCATCGCAAGCGTTATCCGTAGTACATTTACGTAATACTCGTTCAGCTCGTTTTTTATTCTTTCCTTTTTTTATCCTCAAGGCAAAACTGCTCTTGAAAAGAGAAGACAAAGGCGGTTAAAAAGTTGTCAAAGCTTAAAGTCGATTATGCCGACGTATAGGTATAAAGCGCGAACGTGACGTTCATCCTCGATGTTGTGTGTATATACCTATACGTACATACACCTACTATACCCTTGAATTTTTAAACTTCAGAAAATATCACAGGGGAGCCACGGTTCCTTTTTTATTTTCCCTTTTCTGCTTCGTTCGCTTTTGTCTTTTGTCGTTTTATCACCGACGTTACAGGCGGTACAAACTTTTCAGATTCAATACAAGAATAGAGAATTAAGTATAATATATGCATAAACTCGTGCGTATAACACTCGAAGAAAAATTTTGTCAAGTTCTTTGATATTTCGATGAAATTTGAGACCGGGGTATATAGGTTCCTACTGCGAGATCCCCGCGATCATCGACATTTCCAAACTGTACAATTTTCCGGGCCCTCGTTCCAATTTTCTGAACAACCAAAATATGTGGATTTTCAAAATCGACGCAATTTCGATTCGCAATCGACGTTATTTCGGAAATGGAATGTCTTATCGACGGAAACAATTAAAATGGTCCATGGATTCGTCTTGAATCCAACTTGTTTACGAAAAAAGTCTTTCAAAATTCCACGGAATTATTTTCCTCGTGGAAGATTGATTCGGAAATGGATCTGAATGAAGTCATCGCATTAAATTCATCGGTTCAAACGAACAGTCACAATAATACACCTCGCATTACTGCATCATGCATTCATTCATGTTCACTGAAATGTACGTACCTATATACATACGCCGTCGAGTACCCATACAGCACCGAACGTTTCAGTTACATATTCAAAACGTTAGAAGCTTCATTCATTTTCATAACATCACCAAACATCTGACAAGTTACGTGCCAATTATATTTCACATGCTACGTCCTGCAAACTTCACACGGAGTTTCCTCTCACTCGAAAGATCGTGGGAATTTCATTTCAAGAGACGTTACACCAATGTATGGCTGAAACATTTGAAAGGCTTCGATTTCTCCATGGAGTTAGGTCCGCGTGTGGCCACTAGGAGCGAAGTAACGTTGGCTCCTCTCACAAGTAAAAATATGGCTTCTAGGCATATAGCAGCTGCTCAATGCTATCAATTGATTCTATTTCTCTCACTGAGAAAAACAAACAAACACCAAACGATGCTGCTTCCGGATATGGACTTTTAGTCGGATTCATTTTCGAATAAAAACAACAAAATATGAAATGATATGGATCAAACAAATTACAGATCTAAAAAGAGACCAGGAGTTGACTGAGACATCGGTGGGAAACATAACTGGAGTGCGTCTGAAATGTATAACTAATCTGATGAGATAAATCAGATAGGCGGCTCCCTTGTTTCATTTCATTGTCAGTCATGTCGCAAAAGGCCACACATTTTCACTCAACTGAAACATTTGGGAAACGCAGCGATAACCAACTGTGTTGTACGTTTCTGAAATGATAACCATCAGGTTTCAATGAGATGTTCCAGTAACCTTTTCGAAATATTGTGTGCTGTATGGGTAACGTCACCAATTTCTAGTCTCAATCAATACCTGTATGTGTAGCTATATGCCCGTATGCCCAATGAATACATAACGTATATTAATAATACAGTGCCAGCTTTACAAAACGTGCAATAATTACCGGAATGACTCGATCTACGATATTGGGTTGCATCGATTCCTCAGTGTCCGCAATCGGCAGACCAAATACTGTATAGTGAAAATATCGATAAACAATATTATTGGTAAAAACACTGAAAATTACTTTTCTTGATCCTTTTTTGGAATTCACCACGATTATAAATCACATAATTCAAATATCAATTTATGTAGTATAATGTAATGTATGTATGGTGTAATATATGCCTGAGCTGTGTATACATAGAGAATTCAACTTTCGTCCACAATTCGCATCGTGTTATATTATAGCTGCAGGTCGTGGTGTGGCGTAATTACGTAATCTATACTCTATTACGTGTATCTGTGTCATTATGGGGTCCAAGAAGATATATATTTAATACACATGATGTATCTATATATGATCGTATAAACAAATTGATAATTAATAAATATTATATATATTAAATGCGTAAGTAGATATGTATATATATATATATATATATATGTACTACAATTACATATAAAATACGTGGTCAATTTTTATCGACATAGGTGACAATTATAATAACACGATGATATATATGTATACCTATGTATGTATAAGTGAACAATTGTATTATAATTGATGTACGAATATTATAATGTGAGTTTATCTTTCCTGAACAAAACAAAAGAGAACAGAACAAATTGAACAAAAATATAGGTATAATACCATCACATTATATTATAGTATCAGGTATAGATCTGGGAAGAAACAAATAAAAGCGCATACATAAATCATCATAAATCGTTGTTCTGCGTCAATAAATATTCTACTAAAATATGCCCACTATATACATATACATATAGTACATTCTATCATATAAACAATTACCGCTATGTCTGCTGGTGTACAACCATACATCGATGCTGTTGGAACAAAAAAAAAAAAAGAGTAATTTTCTTCTTATTTTCATATACATAGGTATGTATATTTCATTTAGTTATCATGTGTAATAGGAGCATGGGTTCGTCTTACAAGAAATTCGCTGGGCATGGAATTTTGTGTGCTCATTTATTCATTTTGTGTTCGTTTTGGCCATTACTTTTTCTACTCATATATCAATTGTTGCTGTACGAATTATAACAATTATACCATGCATTATAGATTACAGTGGTTCTTTGTAGCGAGGAGGACAAAAGAAGAAAAATCACACGTACACGGGTTCGATCAAAAAATTCAAAAATCACATACCTCACCTCGTACTTGCGGGTCGTTCCAGAAATCTGGAACGTACTGTAATTAATATCGTGGTTGTTTATTTATAATTAATATGCTGCGATGTATACAACAGTGTAGCAATGATGTCTGGAAAAATGTGTAGTCCTGAAGTCTGAAAAAATATGATGAAGCGATTGGAACACCTTTTTTTCCTCTAATTTACATTCACAATTTTATTTCCGACTTTCGTTCATTACTGTTTATTCGTTATCTATAGGTCTACGTATGAAAATTCGTTCTACACGTATAATTATTTAGAAATTGTGAAATGAATGAACGATATTAATAATGTATATACCTGTGAAGTTTAAATTTAGAATGCAGGGTCACAGCTAGTCGGTAGATATGGTATATCATATTCGTGTTTATTATACCTAGATATACACGTATACATACCTATACCTATGCATTAGATTTGTACTCATTTTCATAAATTCAATTACTTTCTCTCGAGTCGTAATTTAATTCATATTTCATTCGATTTTCAATTAATTATCAACCTTATTACGGAAAAAAATGAGGATCAAAAAACTGCAGCGAGTGGGTACTGAATTCATGAGATTGATATCCACTGTACCTATGTATAATATCGCATAAGTAATTATGTAATATATGATAAACGAGCTATTCACGATGATTAATTGTAAATTATAATTACAATCACATACCTTATTCAGAATTCACTTTCATTCATTAGCCTGACGAATCTATGAATAATAATCGAATTCCGTATTACCTATATTATAATTTATAGACTCGCATGATTCATAATTATACATATTCGGTATTGTTCAGTTTATTATAATAAAAATGAGAAATCAATTTTTGATTCCGCTTTTTTTTTTCATCGGTACTATCTTTCATGCCTATAAATCGAAATATATTCTGTACAATTTAGCCATATTTACGAATTTATAGAGAAGTGTATATTCAGGTGGGTATGTATGTGTGCATACGTATCTTTTGAAGTACAACAATATAAAATAATGATTATTATCATGATTAACAACAATTAATATCACTTATTTTTACAATGAAAAGGACATTTTTTTATTTTCGTTCATGATGTGGCCTTTATTTCATTTTTTTCTCTCTTTCTGTTTCATTAATCTTTAAATTGCACTCAATCTTTTCTTCACGCTAATATAAAATCTCATCGTCATGATCTTACAGCAATATTAAAATAATATTTTCTATCTATAATAGCGTCAACTACACATTATATCAAGATATAAATAATATTATTGAGAGGCTAAGTTCGTAGCATCGAGACAGAAAAATTCCGAGAAATTAGATTTACAACCGATTTTTTTTATTTGTTGGCTGAAACCTTCTTTGCGTAAAAAACCATCTGACTTTTTTTGTCTATTTCGGAAATTTCCGGAGATAAAAGAAAATATACAGAAAAACGCAGGACACAAAATTATTGAGATAAAAAAATTGGAAAATTCCAGCCAAAAAAATAATCGCGTAGCATCCAAACTTTCGTAAATTTGTTCCGGCAACGTTACGAAGAGAGACAAGATTGCACTTCTCTCCTCTGATCTAAGTAAAAGAAAAAAAGAAACTGTAATAATTATTGCTCATCGCAGCCTGGATATAATAATAATAATCTAGATTTGTCATTCTTCATTTTCTCCTTGAATTGAAGAAGTTTAAAATATCTACGGTTTCTCTGAAAAATATTCACAAGATCTATTTCATTATTCATTTATATACAGCTGTGAAGTTCGGCTCTACTAACTAGCTTCCTTAATTGTTGTTGTTGTTGTTGATGATGTCGTGATCGATGTAGTTTCTGATTCTTTACAATCAGTTATTATCTGTGATTCGGGAGAATCTGAATTAATATCAGGACTTTTTGACTCGACATTCAGATCTGCTGGGTGAATATTTCCGCTAGAACTATCGCCGCTCTCCAAATCCGTGGATTCGGTCTTATTTCCACCAAACGAATTACGTTTTTCTAAATTCTTCATCAAGTCTGCCCAAGGATCTTCTAAAATTGATCTGACATTCAGGTAGGCAGATATGTCGACGTTTCTGTGCGCACCCTTCTGATAAGGCTGTAATAACGTAATAAAAACAATACATAAATCGTTAAACAAATGAATCGGTAGGAATAAAATTGAAAAGAACAATACAGGAATGAGATTGAGAAGTAGAATTTGAAATGGAATATAAATTGAATTTAGAAAACAAAAGAACAGAAGTTACGTAGTCAAGTAGCGGAGAATAGAAAGAAAATTAAAAACTAGCTTAGTAGCAATAAATTTGCAGAGATGAGAAATTTACACTTCGTTGGCCGAAATGTTGTCTGTGATGAAATTTTTGTAGATTATTAGATTCATGGAAGGTCGACTTTGGAGTATTCTGATAAAAATTTCGTCCATAGGAATTATCGAATCCTGAATGATTGGCGGGTGATGTAGGTGAATGGCGATGATGTCTGCGTGGGCTTCCTTGACCCCGCCAGTTGTTTAGAGAATTATTGAATCTCGGCCTATGATTAACGGGGCTGCTATTTCCCAGAGGTATGAAATCGTCACCGATATTTTGTTGTGGCGATGGTTGATTCTGCCCAGTTGGATAAATTCCCTGTTTGTTATTGATATCGTCGTCATTCGGTTGATGATTACTACGATTCTGGTGACCATAACCTGGCGAACATGAATTCCGATCGTAATTATTCTTATTATTACGCCCGTAACTGCCACCCGGTGCACTTAGAGCAGATTTTCTCATCTCAAGGGTATATTTGTTTATTTATTTTCGTTTCTAGTTCAGTTATGCCTGTCAATCAAAGTCAAAAATAATACTACACAAACAATGCAACATGAACGTAGCTGCTGGCTACACATCGCGAGTTTCGATATCTCAAATCTGTAGACTAGAGAATCGACTGCTCGATCGATTGTTGAGTGTTTCAATTGTCAAGATGGCGCCGGCAGCAACACCGAAGGCCGAATATTCAAGATATATTTGAAACGCACGAAATTATTCGAGTTAGTCAAAGAAACCAATCGAAGAATTGATAAATCGTGAATTTAGTACAATCATACATATTTTTGTCATCTGATCTTAAATCCAAACGATTCGAATCCAACAATCGTATAATCTTCTCGGTTCAAATCTCCGTGCGGACGGTAAGGTAGAACCCGAGTAGAATCCCTTTTTCCATCAGAAGGTTTCTACCTTACCTCACATTGGAAAAGCAAAAACAAACAACAGAGAACAATCGAAGAAGATAGTGTGAATCAGAATAGAGAGATGTCGTTCCACGACCATTACTCACGCTCCCTCGCGAGACAGATGTTAACGAATAAGCGGCGGCGGGCAGCGCCGAGGATCGTGGCTGTGGCAGCAGCGGCGGCGGCGGCAGTGATCCGCTGCATAGCCTAGGTATAAGTTGTGTCGTTTTCGTCGACGACGTTAGAAGTTTTTCATTGTCCACAATGGATGGTGGAGGTTCTTGTTGTGGTCGTCGGTACCTGTTGCACGCTTCTGCGCAGGCCGTATTATACTCATACTACTCGTAGATTACCGTATTGCTGTAGTGAAGACAGGACTGGCTAAGAAGGACGGAGGATAGAGTCAGTCAGTCGGTTAATTTCACGATTAGTGTGTTGTGTTCCTCGATTCGTTCTTCCCCCAGGATATTTCTGTGTTCAACGTTCATCCCTCGGTGATATTGCAATTATCAGTGTATCATATCGTAACAATAAATCGTGAATTCGACTGCATTGCATTGCTCATCGATTCTTACGATGAATGAATAGATGAACGAATATACACGCTCATTGTCGGAGGGATACGAAATACCATATACTATCGCAGTGTATGGTATGCTATAGAATTCCAGAGGGAGAAAAATAACAAAAACGAGATGACGACATCTCAAACGAACCGTATTCCCCCCGTTGAAGAAAGCGTTACGCGGTATGATCGCGTGTGTTTTTGTGCTTTGATCTTCGCAAGAATCGAACCTGGAAACGTAGAATTGTGCTGATAATATCGACGCGAATAACACGAGAGTGCGCGCGTGTGTGTGTGTAAAGTGTTTGTTCGGAACCTTTGAACAATTATTATGGGAATCATTCAAAGCCGTAGAGATTCCGACGCCGGTGTTCTCAGTTTACAAAAAAGAGGTGGAATCAGTGGTGGTACAGGTATAAGCGGAGGAAGTTTGGTCGGAGGAAACGGTAGCACCAGCAATCATTGTCAACCGACAACGATAGGTTCTGCAGGAATGGGGACTCTGGGTAGCCCCCATAACCGGGCTGGGAGCGTTCGTAGCCCAACACCGAGACTCCCGATGCCAGATCCGGCCGAACTGGAAAGACGCTTCACCAGAGTCTTGGTAAGAATGATTCATGTTTATCATCGCTACTGTACGCTACGGTTTATCCGCGATGAATGTATTACAAAGAAAAAAAACGGCGACCGCGAGGAGAGGAGATGAGAGGAAGATCTGCCCTCTCTTCTTGTACATACTTCGGAAGCAAGCAGGAGCTCATGACCTTTGCTAATTCACTGAGCTCGAACTCGAACTCGAACTCGAACGTGAATTTCATGGATAATATAATACTCTCTACTGATCTGTGCGTATGCGCGCATACTCATGTCAGATGTCGAATAAAAACAGACGGGAGAAAAACTAGCAGAGCCACACGTGTCTCTTGGGAGAGGGCTGTGAAGTGCCCAGCAGTAATAATGAAATAACGATAATGGCGTAGTAGTATGGTAGATTTATCCAATGTATTTATTAAACAATTTGTGCGATTATATCGCGTGGGGAATCGGCGTGATTTTAAAAACAAAGAGGGGCATTCAAGCCTATTCCAGCGTCATAATACTCCTGGCTGGCTCGCCCTTATTCGGTCTCGGACTCACTCTCTGTTCGAACTTTGAGTTTCTTCGTTCTTACGCGCTAGTGCTGCCCGTTCTCGTTATCAACCGGTCCTCCACTTTTCCCGCGGTGAGAGCACGCCGAAGAGAAGAAGAGGAAGAAAGAGGAGAAGGATGAGCACGAGTCGCCGACGATGAGAACGTACGAACGTACTAGCGAGTGGCGATGTGAGGAGCATGGATGCGGTACGACGGATTCTCTCCTCTCCTCTCTCTTCTTCTTCGTCTTTCCCCGGTCTCCCCTTGTTCTCTCGGTCGATTCAATTGCAAGCAATAACTCAATGGATCTGATGTGTTATATTTACGTGTCCATGAATGTAGCCGCTGTTTCCTCCACTCCCCCCCCCCCCCCCCCCCCTCTCGTCTCTCCTCTCTCATTTAAACTGACCGTATCATCGCCCCGTCTGTCTCTCATATTTGGGGTGAAGATGTTTCAGAGACACCACCCACCCATTTAGCTTCTTTCTTCTTTCGCGTGACCAATTTCTATTAATAACAGACATTTCCAAGGTTCTACGATGGTTGATAATTACGAACCCGTATTGCGGGGTGTTTTCATTCGCTTATTATTTCCCCTCCATCGGGGTAGAACGGTGCAACGCATTCCGTATTGTTCTTCGCCTTGTTCTTCGTTTTCCTTGTCTTGTTGTTGTTGTTTCACGGGTGCAATTGGCACGAAATCGTTGCCGCGTTGAATTTCATACGCCATATTGACAAACGACACGCGAGATTCTCGATAAAAATCAACCTTTTTTGCTCTCGATTGTACGTATATACACTACGTACCTATATATATACATTCGCACGTACATGAGACTGAAGGCGGTCCTAATTAGTGAATTGCCGTTTTTGGTGTTTTCCTCATTCTGCACTTCGTTGATCAATTCCTGAATTCCGACGAGCGCATATCGGAAGGGTGCAGTTGACGATATCGGAGCTGCTATAGCACGAGAAATCACCACGGAAAATGTATTTTCGTTAGATAAAATCTCGAAGAACAAATTTCTTACCTTATTAACTTTATGAGCTTGAGCCTTTCGCCATGTAAACGCATATCTTGGGACTTCCTTCCAGCTTGTAATGTCATGCATTATGAATTCATTGTTTCTTCAACAAACTGAAAGAACGCAGCTCGGATTCGGAGCCTCTGACACAGGCTCGCGGTAATGAGAGCGTCGAACATGGTTTTCCATGTAACGCGGACGACCCACGCGACCTGGCCGAAAGAATTTTAAATTATGATAAGTGCGTGCGTATTGTTCGCGGAGGAGGAGGAGGAGAAGGCTACTTGTCAGAGCTCGTCAGTCCGCGGGGCGGAAATATATATAAGAGAAATTAGCCGCGGCGGCATTTTATCCCGCCGAAAGAACATGTTAAGTAAATTAAAAAGATACAATGATACCCAAACCCTCTGTACGCTACAAGGAGTACAAAAAAATCTTTATTCGTGAACCAAAAACGTGTATATATATGTATATATATGACTTCAAAATTTGGAAAAAAGAGACGAGCGTGCAAAAAAAATATAACGAAATATGACAAATAATACGGGAGAGGTAGAGCTGCAGTTTCTTCGATATATGATCGGCGCGTCGCGGTGATATTGTATATTTCAAGTAAAATGTGAAATTAAATTTCAAATGCAATGAGAAACTCGTGCGACAGGTAAAGTACATGCTATGGCCGAGAGCCTGATGCCTGATGCAGGGAGCCACGCAAGCATGTTTATCATACTTGACTATGTAACCTGCGCCTCTATACTCCTCTCGGACAACGATGACAAAGATTGTTATCTCTGCTCGCTGGCGAGCGCATGCAATATAGTCTCACGCATATTCATATACAGTACATATCTACGAGTATACGCATGTACCTGTTTCGCTCTTCAATGATATTCATTGCAATAATAATATACAATTATAACCGTATAGTTATAACAATTACCGGACGTTATCGTTTCACGTATCTGTCTTGTGTAGTACAGTATATATATATATATATATACTAGTGATTTTTTCGATATTCTATCAATTTGATCGTATAATGTCAGATGCAGGCACCGCGGCGAACTGGAGTATAGTCGATGCGGAGCTAGTTCTTATCGGTTTATCTCTTGTATAGTTTATTTTTTTCTCCTTTTTCCATCGATCTATATTCATGATTATCATAGATTTATTAATAGGCCGTATCGAAATTGATCTTGAATGCATCAGATTATCGATAACGTCCATTCATAATTCATCAGCTTACTATATGCTCACTCTGTACATATATGTGTACGTGATATTTAGAGTATATTATACCTGTGCGCTGTGTATGTATACATACTTATTATGTACGTGTTTAGAGGCACTCGCAATATTCGTCGTCAATGATTTCTATATATAATATACGAAATTCTTAGGTGTAACGCGAGACGTGATTGATGATTATTTGATCGAAACGGTACTCGTACGTATATGAATGTATGTATTCTCATCCTCTCATACCGCGGGCTGAACATCGATCCGATTTACAGGACATAATTACTCGCGCGAACGTGTGTAACGCAGACGCGTGGATACGATGATATAGCAGTGAAAGTAAAACCAGAAATACCTTGATTCCGTAATATGTAATTAATACGACGCGTATGAACAGAGATGTAGGTAGGCAGGTATACCGTGATTATATCGTATAGGTATACCTACCGGTAAAAGTAAAATCGCCATCATCTGCTGGGAAATTCAAGAATATCACATATATATCGTCGTCGACTCGTGTTTGATATAAAACGCGATGAATGAGTGTTTTTATATTCTATAGGTATATCTGCATGATTTATGGAATGGTGGTGTACCGAGTATGTATATATACGTACATATGTGTGTATAAAATAGAGAGTGAGAAACTGTATATATCGTACATGCAGTGATATCACCCCGGGACTAATTTCCTTTTTCTTCTTCTTTTTCCATGGAAGAGAAAAAGTATAACTGCCGCTAGCTAGCCCAGTGAATCACTGGCTGACCAGCTTCAAGTACGTTATTTCTATAACCTACGTCTTTACATATGTCGACCGCGCGGTACGTATGCGGAGATGCAATGTATTATTATAGGAATTGAGAATAAATTCTGTGTGTGTGACGCCATGTCGCCGCCTGCGCTACCCGCGTACGTTACAAGACCGCGAGAGCCTGATAGCGGTTTTCTCATTTCCGTGAAAAATACCCCGTATAGTGTAATGTCTATATATATATATTCACATAGATATACTTGAAGCATGTTATACATAAGTATCTATGTACTCATCGCCTTACATATCGTAATGATAACGTAACATACGTATGTACACGGTATATTATTCCTATTTCTCGTCGTCGTACATACGTGCGATCTTCATCGCGTACCGCAGTTGATGATTGCATGTGCATACCTGCATTATATCAATAATATCGCGATGATTACACATACCTATAGTACGCTATATAGTTTGTATTCGCATCGCTTCGTCTAGAAAAATCTTCGTCCGACGAAAAAAGGACAGGACATATTCATGTATATATACCTATATGCACGAGCCTGGCGTTGCGTAATTCAAACTGCATAGGTGTAGGTGTAATATATAGGTATTAGCTCGTAAATATATACTACATAGCGTCGCGTCGCCTTGATATTCAACTACTCGCCGGACGCTACAGACTTACACAATCGAATTTGGTAGATACGCATGTATGTATAGGTATACATATATACCTGCAAGAACGACCGAAGTCCACTTTATTCTCTGGTGTATATATAGGTATGTTATGTTATCGAGGTGAAAACGTTTTTAATACATAATTTCGAAACCGAACTCGATCAATTTGCATATAGAACGATAGCTCATGATTTTGGAGCGCGGTTATTCGGAAATGAAAAGCTGTCTTCATTTTTTGTGTATCAGCTATAAACTGCTTACGTGTGTTTTACGGAACTAAGCAGTCGCCCTGAACGGCTCAGGGACGTTCTTGCATGCACAGGTTCAACCATTGCAGAGCTTGGTGGAACCTATGTGAACCTGGCACCCGAAATGTTCAAAAATGAATTTTCAAAATTTCTATCGATTCTAAATCGTTTGTAGTTGTTTGTAGTGAAGAAATTTTTGTTTGTAGTAGAAAAAAAAAACCGAAAAGATACAGCGTTTCGAAAAACGGGGCTAACCCCACCTTGAAATTTTTTAAAATCGTGAAAAGCTGTAGGTGCGGAAACGTTCGTAGTTGATTGTGGTGAAAGAATTTTCGTTTGTAGTAATCCGGGAAAAAAATTACAGCCGTTTTTCGATTTTCGAAAAATGAAAATTCAGTCGCTTTTGTGTGACTGTAATTTTTTTCCCGGACTACCACAAACGAAAATTCTTTCACTGCAATCAACTACAAACGATTCTGCGTTCGTAGGAACGTTGATATCCGATGCACCCAAGAAATTACAGAATTTTGATTTTTCGAAAATGAAAAAAATCTAATGGCTGTAACTTTTTTCTACGCGAATATTTTGTTTGCCTGGTGAACAGCCACGTCATTTCACTTCAGATAATTATAGGAGACGACCGTTGACGATGGTTGCGACTGATTGATTACCTCAAATTTATTCTCTAACTCGGAAACTATCCGGTCAGATGAATTTTTCACAAACGACTTTTCGCTTCACCAGAGTTCCTCCGATAATCTAGCCACGAAATTAGTCTCGTTCGCTGTCAGACTGAATCCGCACCTTCTATAGAAACGGTATTCCACGCAAATATTTCCACCTGTCGCGTCTACGCTGCGTTGTACAATATGTTAATTTTTCTCTTCGGAAATGCACAGCAATTTCATTCGCGATTTCCTGCATCGATAACAATTCGCGGCGATAATCATCGAGATATCAACCGAGCACGAGTTTGTATCGGAAAATTGATTTTTTGTTTCGCTTTTCGTTCTTTTTTTTTTTTTTTTTTTTTCACCTCTTCTCTCGTTTCTCGCTTCTTTTATTTACTTCCCTGGTTTTCTCGCGTCAGTTATTTTACACCCGCTATTAACGTCCTGCAGCTTTGAACGGAGCGTTATGTAGTACCTGCGCTATAGCATGTATATACCTAAGTACTACTTATCCATGTAACTATACTATACCTATAGGTATACTCATACACACACAGATGCGAACCTACGAGAACCGCGAGGTATAGGTACGAACTACTAGCCACGCGTGGTATGATTCCGCTTTCACGAATGACTCATTTCCCTCTGCAAGGTGTATATATATATATGGTATTATATACTGTATATACGTACATATGTATACCTATATAAAGTTGCAGCAGCGGAATTATCCGTCTGTATGAAGGGGTACGCCTCGTACATACACAAAATACGGATTGTTGCTAATATAGGCATGTATGTGTGTAGGTTGCATGTTGCTGGTTTTTTTGTTTTTTTTTGTTTTTGTTCTTTCGTTTCGTCGTGAAAATCGAATATGGTATGATTAACTGCGGTCTCGATGAGAAGAAAGGCTGAAGTTGATCACTCATTACATTATTGCAGGTACATACTATTTTATATATATATATATACCTACCCGAAGGCTAACGCAGAGACTCGTTAAATCAGGCGAAAATAATTGCAGCGGGGCTGAGATTCTAGAGGACGATCGGAAAAAATATCTCGCGACGAGAATGAATTGATATTTTTGCCCCCTTGGGGGGTTTTTTTTTTCCTTTCCTTCTTCTTCTTCTTCCAATTCGCATCGGGAACGAAATTTCAGCCGATATAGTCAACTATTTCTTTTCAGCGAGGAATTTCACGTTGCGTTCGCGTTATATGGCATAATATATATAATTTATATATACACGTCTAGGTATACCTGATCGCTCATATTGATTCAACTGAATTGTCGAAAACGAAAAAAATATATGGCGAAAAACGAAGAATATATATATATATATATGTGTGTGCGTGTGTGTGTGTGTGTATAGTTCCGATGATATTACATGATTTTGATTGTGAAGATAGAATCAAGTTCGCCGAAAATCAGTTTTTTCGTTTTCTTAGGTTTGTAATTGTCTCGTTGTTCCTGTTTCGGGTACATAAACGGCTACAGGATACAATAGTTACGAGTATAGAAACGCGCAGCGGTGTCGCCCACCCATAGAGCGCGTCTCCTGTTTCTCGTTTCTCTTTTCTCTTTCGTGCTCACAGACCTATGAAATCGTTGAAATTATTCGCCGCGCCTGTAATTCTTTTTTCTTCTCTCCTTCTCTTTTTTCAGTATTTTTTTTCAACTCATTTAGGTAGAATATGGTCTATATAGTCATCGTATACGTTCGCATACGCCTGCACGGTCGCCTATAAAAGTAGTAAGTAGTACCTGCGTACCAATGTTACGTAGTATACAGTACCGCAACAGGGTGGCGACAAGCCGGAGAAAACCGGGAATAGTAAAGGAATTCCTTCGTAAGGCCGAAAAATCGAGGATATGAGGGTAAAGTCAGGGAATCGCGCGGCTGACGGCTGTTCCGCAGGAGAAAATACGCGGTGCAGGATTATGTTTCGTTGAGAGAATGTATTATTCCCGTGGCGCAGTGAATCTCAATCCGATAAACTGCAGTATATAGATGTATATATCTGGATAACAGTAATTTTTTAACATGCCGTAATAATCGGCTCGCGCAGGCGTTTGAAAATGTAAAATTTTCGTTAACGCGGACAAAAATTTCAGTCAAAAGTCACACGAAGAATTTTCTTTTCAGACAATCTTTACGTGCGAACGTCCCGCATTATAATAACATTTATGGATTTTTTCGATAAAGTTCTGGGTGAACTGAATTCTTTTTTCTTCTTCCGGTGGGCAATATTATGGGAATTTGATTTCGGTGAACATTTTTCGCCACCCGGGTCGTCTAGCCGTGCAAGGAATTTACTACTGATTGGTGTTGTCCTAATACTATGTCTTTATCGTTGCCTCTGTGTATTATATAACCTCGTCGTTAACCTCTTTGCAGTTCAGATTAAATTATCCCTGTTTCCTGTATGTATCTCACTTTCGATAACCCTAATTCCGAAAAGGCCAACGAGGCGAGCTGGAATACATACGTATGTATTAATTTATAACTATAAATGAATAATAATAATTATAATAATACAGCTCGCTATGTATCACGTAAATATATATATATATATATTGCGTGGTTTTAGTTTTTCATTCGATCAAAAAATTCGTTTTGCAGCTAAAAATCGAACAATTATATAAAATATACGGACGTGGGGAATTTAAAGTGTTACAAGTGAATATCTCGAATACCAAGCGTCGTAGAAACAAATATGTCGAATAAAAATTGTGGGGTTTTGAGGAGGACATGTAGTGGCCGTATTAGATTCTCAGCAGCAAAAACCCACTTTTTCGAATGGTACTCGATTTTTTGTAGCCAATTTCAATTGTAGCCAGCATCAAGGGGAATCAAATGGAGTGTATGTTTTTGCTATTCTAATGATTTTCAACTGAATTATGGCGCATCAAAGTATTCCAGACCGAGCCATGTTCTGTCTCAAATCTTGAAAACCACGCGTCCGTGTCTGCTCGAGCAAGGTTCGATCTTTCACTTGCGATTAACTCTTTCAATTTCATTTGAACCCGCTTCCGTTGGTGCAACGAGAAAAAACATTCCTCATCCTCGGTCGGCCAGTGAAAGGTAAAGAGGTTTGAATCAGAAATTTGATGAGCGAATTGAACAATGACTCAGAAGTAACGGATTGAACCTTATTAGGAGAAAAATTCGACAAACGGCCCTCGAGATATGAGACGAAACACAGCTCGATGTGAAAAACTATGATGTATCATAACTCAGCTGAAAATAATTAGAAAAGCAGAGACCCGCACATGATTGGGTTCGTACGAACGCCTGCAGCTACAGTTTTCGTTGGAGTAGAAAATCGATTACGATTAAAAAAAAAATGGGTTACATGTCGATTTCACGAAATCGTCAATTGCTGCTGAGAATCTAATATCGCCTCTACATGTTCCTCCTCACAGCCCTACAAATTTTATTTGACATATTCGTTTCTACGACGCTTGGTATTCGAGATATCCACTTGTAACACTTCAAATGCCCCACCCTGTATAGTATAACACGAATCTATGAAATTCATGTGATTTTGCGTAATTGCTTATCAGTCTCTTTAGCATATGAATTTGCGAGTTTTCGGAATCGATTAGTAGGTATGGGTATAGAATCGATCAGAAATATTATCAACTGAAACTTCGCTCTACGCATCGCTATGCTCGGAGCAATATACAGTATACATATAGTATCAAACGTGCGTATGTATGTGTGTATGTGTGTGTGCATGCCCATACTCGGTGAGTACTGCATACAACGGACAAGTAACTTCGAACGTCCGAAATATCTTCGGGAAGAAAGATAAAACCACCAGAGCTATATTTAGACGACCAAGTTGTCTCGGGGGCTCTTATATTTCGAATTTTCCTTCATCATTCACATTTTGTATCATAGGCATATTATATATATAAACGTAATATACATACATGTATCCCTTTTTGTGTTTTCCTTGGTCATCGTTGAGAATTTTTCTACATTTATAGGTAAGGGCATGAATAAAAATCGTTGTACGTATACGAGGCTGAAGTTTCTAACGTCGACGCAAGAAAATCAGGAGCAATATTATCATTTGCTTCGATATCTAAACTTTTTCACGAAAAGTACAATTTCTATTGATATTTTGCGACGGTAAAGAGCAATTATTTTCCCTCGTTTTTTCCAGTCTCGCCAAATTCAACAGCGATGAAATCGATGTGCGGGGGCGGGGGGGTGTGAAAAATGACTCCGAGGTCGGTGTGAAATCGTCAGTGGATGTCAACTCGGCATCAATGAAACCGATCCAAGATTTTATGATGCAGCATCGAAATTGCTTGAAGTTGGGAAGAAATTACGCGAATTCCGATCGGTTTACGTATAGGTATGAAAATCGGTAGAAAATTGCGATCGATATTTGAAATCGTTGAAAATCATTTTTACCTAATCGTGATCGCATGATGAAATCACGTGGAAACGCTGGAATAGCTCCTCTGCACTAATTTTCCGAGCGATCAGCCCCTCGGATGAATCGGTCGTATATATATAGGTACTAGATGTATAGTACGTTGAATATTATTTTTTCTATAAAATTTGTATAATTTGGTACATAGCGCCGATTTTAATACATCATCGCGTGTATTATAATGCAGTTTATAGGTACTTGGCCCCGAAATCTTCTTTCCTCTTCCGCCGTGCTGCAGGGTTAAGTTTAAGTTTAACAAGTTCAAGTTACGATTCTGTGAGCAGTTTACACACTCATATATATATACATTATATATAACGCAAGAGGAAGGAATCGGAGAGGAAGGAAAGAGCGAGGGCGAGAGGGAGAGGGAGGAGTAAGAACCCCGAAATCTATAAATGGAGCTTTTCTCAAATCTCTATTCTTGTTTTATATAGACTATAAATGCACCACCCGTTCGTTCCGTAAGGATACGGATAGGCCGACACAGAGGCGACCGTGCTATATTCAGACTTAGCGTCTCGCTCTCTTCATCCCTTCTATTAATAGGTATATATTGACTCTCGGGAGGCGGGATCTTTGGGTATAACTGCTCCATTACGCATATAAACCTGCCTACAAACCGTACTTTAACCGCAAAATACCGTACGAACAATAGATCTCTGTAATATATATAGAAAATTTGCAATCTATACATCGAATCGTTAATTTGGTATCCGTTTCATCCTATTTACTTATTTTATTGACCCAAATTATACATTGTATATGTACATTGTACACGGGTAGTATCGTTGAGTGTAGTATATTATACGTTCAGGTAAAATCGTGCGTATCGTGAAATCAGGTATAATCTTACCGGAGAGAGAGAAAGAGAGAGAAAGCGAGGATTCATGCGGCCGAATATTCTGTATGTATACAGGATGTTCCAAAAGAACATTAAAGAAAAACGAAAGGGGGAGTCTGCAGCTTTAGAACGTGAATGAAATCTCCGATCGCGTTGATCAAGCTTAAGGGGAGTTTGGAGTCGCGGCTGGCAATCTAACCTAGCTAACATAGGGAATATTCATTTTCCTTCGAATTCGATCAATGTTCTTAAAGAGTGAAATAATTAGCCAATTTCTGCCATGATGCTCAACAAATTCTCGAAGTTTCATCACAATCGATCGAGTCGTTTGCGTAAATCTACGATTCTCATTTTCGAAACGGTTTCTGTACATTCAAGATAGCGAGTCCAAATTCCCCTTAAGGTGCTATTGAAGACATATTTAGACCCATTGTTACTCATTCTTTAAAAACATTGTTATCAATTCGGAAATGGAATTCGTTGCTAAACCTACGCCAAACAACCGATCGGAATGAAACTTTGGGGAGTGGATGCAGTATTTCGGCAACGAGTGGCTGAGTATTTTATTTCTACGAAATATTGAATCTTCTATAGAAAATTAAAATTTTTCCAATCTAACCTATAAACGAACCAATAGGCAATATCTATTTTCTATCAAACCTGATCGATGTTTTGAAAGAGTGAAATACTCAGTGACTTCCTGCCATCGTACTTGACGAATTCTCCAAGTTTCATCAAAATCGATCTTGTCGTTTGCGAAAATTTATAATTCTCGTTTTCGAAACGGTCTTTGTATACCTACATCTGAGATAACGAGAGTCCAAGCGCCCCTTCAAAGTTCATTTGGGGGCAGGTCTGGTATATACACAATATTATGTAACCTAGCTATGGATACTCGTACTTTATCCGCAGATGAAAATTTCCGTACATGTTTAAATACGGGTATACTCGTATGAATAAATACCTAGTGTATGTATCATAGATACAGTGTAGCATATCATATGTATAGTACTTCGGTACGTACATAGTACCCACTTCTCGTCCCTTGACGATCATCGGCACCCACCAGGAACTACGGTCACTCTCAGTCTCTCTCTCTCTCTCTCTCTCTCTCTCACTCACTCGTACTCTCTGTCTAGCCTCTTGCCATTGCTTTTCGGTTTATTCATCCGTGAAGGTTGTGTGTCGTACACATAGACAGTATACAGCAGCAGCTATGCTGTAGCCGATGTAGCATATAACGTATATATATATTATAGCTAATACACTCATCTATAGTATATACATGCCTGCGCGCCCGCGATCAGGAAAAGTGGGAGGGAGTTGAAAGGGATGCGTGGGTGTTCGGATACACGCAGGTCACTCCCGCCGCTATATGCTGCAGCGGTGCAGAGTGTATGTACATACATACCTATATATCATTACATTCGTACATAGTACGTGTATATACATTACATATATGCGGTGGTACACGAGTATACTATACATAAATATAATATGTATATGGCGCGGTATACCTATAGCTGTACAGGTTGTGCATCATCGTTGTGTGGTGTCGGTCGGGTTGGTTGGTTGATGATTTTCAGGGGTGCGGCAGCACAGCAGCAGCCTGCTAGGGCTCCTCGATGTCTGTCAGTCCGTCTGTCTCTTCGTCTGGCTGCTAGAATCCTGTATCAGTATAGTATAGTATAGAATAGTATAGGGCACCCTTCGTGCTGCTGCAAAGCCACTCGAACCATTCGCCATAACCTCTCTCAATTCCGAATTACGTTACGTTGCATAGTATACATACTATACGTATACGTAACCTGTGCATAGGTATGTGGGTATGTAATTGCATACAATACACCTATGTACTGATTACATACAGAGGTAGCCACCGAAGGTTGATTTCAGAATGAACATTGTATTTTAAATATATGTATAGGTATGCAGGAGTAGCATATATATATAGGGAAAGATTTGTTCGTTTCGTCCAATATCTGTGGAATTGGGATTTTTGTTGTATTAATTTGTTTTTTTAGATCGTTATCGCACATACATACCTATATACACTGTAGACAACTGTAGCATATATTGTAATATACATTATTGTAATGGTGAATTTTATGAACCCATAAATTGTGGCGTATATGGCGTGTACCTACCTATTTATATACCTATATATTTATATAGGTATATGATGACTAAGGCGACGATGATGAAGTAAAGTTGATTAATCTTGTCTGATATGTATGAATATACATGCATGTATATATATAGATTCGAAGTGAACCGCTGACTGGATATATATAACTACGTACGTATACGTTGAATATATGGGTATACAGTCATTTCTTATTTCTCGTATGTAATGTAGGACTCGTTGCAGAAGAAATTGAACAAGTAAAGGGAATGGAAATGGAAATGGGAAGAGACGAAGATATTATGGGTGGGACAATCGTCTTTCTCCGACAGACTGTAATCGTAAATCAGTACCTATGTACATACCTAGCTAGCTAATATACCGACCACCGCGTAAAATCGTGAAAATTCCAAAACTTGTGTACCTACGCTATTACGCGGATTAAACTTTTATCGAAATTGTGTCTATACCTATACGATAGTAGTATACGGACGCGGAATGAAATCAATAGTTTGATATGAGATAAGAAAATGCGTCATATAACTCGGATTGTCATTGCCTGTGTATTATATTATAATAGGTATATTCTTGTGATGATACATATCGTCCGTGAAATATGGACGAGGTTACAAGTTCGTAACGCGTAAGCGTAACAAAATTGAATTTGCGCCCGACGTACGGGGCCGTTTGTAAATTGTTTGTTTTCTTTGTTTTTTTTCGTTTGCTTCCTATGTAGGTTTGGTATATATATTCTGTTTATTCGGGGTTTACTGAAATCTCGGGGAAAAAAATGAAAAATATATCACCGCGCGTCACTTATAACGGATATATATATAATAGTATTTAAATAATTTAGATGAGTCCGCACGCGCCCTTTTTCATTGACAAATGCTAAGATATACCTGCGGTATTATGTTACAATATCTATACCATACCTACGTACTCGTATATATATACATATATGTACATATATGTATCCTATGTATCGTATATCGCGTACTAGAATTAGTATTTGACATTCTGTTTGTTCGTTTGAATTATTTATTTTATTTATTTTTCTCGTCTTTTCTGTATTATACCTATATATATAGATGATGATATAATATGCGCGGAGTAGCTTATGTACTTCATATAGTAATTTCATAACAATATAATATGTACATGAGGTATCGATCACGCGCGCGATGTCATCAGGTATACCTATGAATACGCGCTGGAATTTTGTGTTGCCCCTGTTTCACAAGTTTCATTGTACGATATGAGTAATTATAACGGTAAGAAAGAATGCAATGGGAAATTCGATCGTGCGCAATATATTGTAGGTATATATATATATATATATCTGGGTAATGGAGTAGGAAAACGTTCGCGGTTAAATTCCGTGGAAAATGGCATTACAATATCGCAACGTCCCGGTTATGACGTTATGATCGTAGTACATGCACATACACGCGGGATAATTCAACTTCCTATAATTCACCATGTTTGCCGCGTGCATCGGCGTGTATAGATATATCATCCATTTCACCCGTCGCGTCGGTCGCACAGTTGATATATATACCTATCTATGTAACTATACGTGTACCTAATCTCGGAAATGAGAAATAGGAAACGAGATTATACTCCTTACATTGCGTAATTGTATGTATACGTATGTACAGTGTGCAGTGCAGATAATAATTTCTCGGGGCGAAATATGATTAATTGTGTAATATATACGCATGCATGCGCATCGGTGTGTATATATATATATATACGTATGGATCGTAAAAACTGTATGTACCTAATACCTATATGGCAGGGACATGTAACTTCTATCGTACCATTTTTCGAACCTATATAATAGGTATATTGTTCCATAAATTATACGATACACAAATATATCTACCCATCTCTCGGTCAATCTAGTTTACCATCGTAGTTTTCCATGTTACACATGGCAGATGTATATACACCTACAATAAACTACAGTTGAATGAAAATCCAGTATAATATTAGATACAGTATGTATGTATGCATGCATGTACACGCATATACCTACACACATGCATGCATGCGTGTTCGATTCAACTATGGGAATAATCCATTGACACTTGCACATCAGCCTGCGCGCGCGTGCCTCATGGTAGGTATATATACGACTATGTGGTATGTAAGCATTACAGGTATGTACTACATAGGTATATGCATACACCTAGTGTTGCGCCTACGTGCGTTGCAGGAAATGACGCGACGTGATTTCTCATGCCTATAAGTAATAATACAAAATCACGACTCCGTATAATACGTATGTAACATATACCTACCTATTTATGTATACCCTCGGGTATGCAACAAAATGATAAAACTACAATATAATGTCGGCAGCTGTTGATTCGCCGACAATAACAGCGAGCACAGACCGCGAAGTTCATAACTTTGTACGCGACGAACAAAATTATTAACGATAAATATATATACATACATGTGTGTGTATGTATTGCATGTAGGTACATACAGGCATCGGTTGAAATTTGCCGATGAAGATGATTCTTCTCTTTTTTTTTTTTTTCTTTCGTTTTTTGTTTTGTGTGTATTTTTGGCCTCTTTCTTGCGGATTTTGGAATCCACCGACGCCCGGTGGCAAGATAAATTTATATTAGTGTATTATTATACATACATATTTTAGGGTGTTTGAAAATTGAAAAAATTTCGATTTCCTCACGCGCCACACCTGAAATAGTTGATTTAGGTGGGAAAAAGATTCTGTCGAAAGATGGGCATTTTAGGTTGAGCGGAAGGTCGGGCTCATTCGATTTTTCATTTTTTTCCTTTCTATCGAATTTAGAACGGATAATTATTAAAAAAGAAAATTCTTTTCTTTCTCACAGCCGTCAGAATGTCAGATTGCGTTCTGAAAAAGATACTTTTTGAATTTTATCATTCCAATTCATGTCTGCGTTATATTAGGTATCACTATGAAAATTGAATAGAATCTTGAATAATCTCCCGTCGATGAATCTCTTTACTGCCAATTATCCGTCATAAATTCGATAAGAAGGAGAAAAATGAAAAATCCAATGAGCCCGATCTTCCATTGAACCTAAAATCATCACCTTTTGACAGAATCTTGTTTTCCAACTAATTTAACTATTTCGGGTGTGGTCCATGTCAGAAAATCGAATATTCTCCATTTTCCAACGCGCTAATACGTATACAAGTTAATATAAATATGCTATTCCACGGATGATCGTCGAGTCAGGAAGACAGGCCGGCCGGTGCATCCTGCAACTCGAGGAGTAGGTATCGATTGTTTTCACTGCGTATACCATATTATATACTATACCCAAGTATAAGTATACGGAAGAGAGGCCACGCCGCACTCCGTATACTCTTCGGAGGCACCATTAAGGTGGTGGAACGGCGATACGATGCGATGTTCAGAACAGTCCCTCTGCAGAATGTACGAGAAGAGGGTTGAAGGCCTTTTACTACGTTTCCTGCGATAATGTCAGCTCCCCCCCCCCAGTCTCCTTCTTCCATCATCGTCTGCTCGTTCCATAATATACCTACCTATACAAATTGGGGAAACGATGAATCTCGATACTATGAATATAGTTATATGCTAATATGCTTGAAAAACGGAAAACCGAAAAAGGTAAAAAAGCCACGAACCCAACGACCAAGATGCAGTTATGATACAAAGTGATCCTGAATATGGAACGGATGATCAAACATCTTCGAATTAACCATGAAAAGTATTTCCGCCCGCTAGAACCCAAAATCTGATGATCATCAATTTTGATTTTGTGAGCACCCTCTATACTCACATCCCTCACATTTGACGAAACCTCGTTTATTTTTTTGACAATTATCAAAGCGTACGCATATAACTGCAGACGTTGCAAAGAGAGCAATAGCGCAAGACCATGTATTATGTATGCAATGCCGAAGAAGTTAAGACGAAAAACATTTCCGGTTCACGTGAGAACTGCAACTACGACGTATCTTCGATCCCCGCAATTATAACAGCCTGTGAAAATGGCTGAATGTTAATAATAATTGAACGAACCGAAGGAGGAAAGGAAATCTTGTTCTTTTTTTTCGTGTTTTATGCTATTTTCATGTGTAACCTATACATGCAGATACTATCGCAAACACGTGCGCGACATAGTCGGGTTTTAAACTCTTTGCGTTGACATGATGTATGTATAGTATATATATATATATATGTACGCACATAGGTATGCGTTATAATAAAAGGACGGGAGGGACAGAACTGCGACAGTTCAGCGCAGCGAGTAGCAGGGGCTGGTTAATTATTTCAATTGAATTTATTTCTTGGCTCGTTTATAAACACGCTATTATTATTGTCGTCACGCATATGCTACAGACTTCTATATACGTACATACATACCACATAATTCTATAAATCTACCTAATGTACGCCTCAAAATGAATTGAGGAAAGAGAGAATTCTTTCATATACCTTGTTATATACCTACGAGTTAGGTACATTATACTTCGTACAGTATATTATAGCGTCCCGAGGATTACATTCAAGTATACGAAATTCATTCTTCAATTTTGATTTTTAAACAAAATTCATTCGTATTTTCTTCATCCATTCATTCGTTCATTCCTACCTACTATACTTCTCTGTCTAACGACCAACTTCCTCCGTAACGAAAGAGCATGAGATAATTCTCGTACTATGTGTATATACAGTATATATGCAGGGTGATTCAGGTTGAGCGGGACAAATTTCGTGGCTAGATTCATTGAGAAATTCTGAAACGAAAAGTCCTTTGGCGAAAATTTCTATGACCGATAGCTTCCGAATTAGAGAACGTTTAAGTCACACCAATCGCAACGCTGATACGTCAGTGCGCAGTGACTTTGCGCACTCGCGCACCGGGCCTGCCGTGCCTTGCGCATGTGCAAGCTCCGCGCGATAGGTCAACTTAGATCTGATGTAGCTTGAAAACCAGAGGTCACAGAAATTTTTGCCAAAGGACTTTTCGTTTCAGAATTTCTCAAAGTATCTATGTATCCACAAATTGTGTCCCGCTGAATAGGTTTCTGCGTTCTCGTTGCCTCTACCTACGTACCATAATACTCGAATACTTACATTTGCGAGAATAATAATAGTTCGATATTACTGTTACATCCTCTCACGGTCGTCCTTATATACGTATGGATAGGTACATATATAACCTATAATGTGTATCTTATAATTATACCTAATGCAGGCGTATAAGATATAGCATGCGTGTATGTATAGGTACTACATGTACCCTGCATACATACGTTGATGTGATCCGGAATTATTATTCACAATACGTAAATACTCGACGCGTGCGTGTGTCCCCGCGTACCTATATGGTAGATAATTGTACAGTCAAGTCGAATCACGTACGCATCTATCTATACTAATATCATATACTTGCCCGTCGCCACTGCGCCGCGCAGCCTATCTGCACGCATAGCAGATACGCATACCTACGTTCATTATAGGTATATCTATAATGTCGCGGCGACGCGGCGGGTGCATTGCAGTTGGTTCGCGAATTTTCAGCATCGATGCAGACGAGCGACGACAATCAACATGACCATAACCATAACTACATACTTATATCCTATACTTGTAATAATAGAAAGCGTAATCGGTACACAGGGTGACCCGGAGTTGACGCCGAGATTTTTGGTGGGAATCTGGTGTCACGGGTGGCAATCTAATCTAGCTAACATACGGAATATTCATTTTTCATCGGATCCGATCAATATTTTGAAAAAGTGAAATACTTGGCCGGCTTATGCCGTCGTACTCATAGGTTACATATAATCCGCGAAAAATCGCGGCGTCGATTCCGGGCCACCCTGTATATACGCACCAAATTCAAACGATATATATATATATTATACATAGGTTATATAGAATATTGATTTTTGTTTAATCCAATTCACAATTATCGCATAGAATGAAGACGTACTGAAAAATAATAAAGAGAAAGTGTATCCCATACTCTTACGAATTTTGGTTCGTCGACCGCGACTCGCGTAACTATTATATATATATCTATGTATATACACACACACCTACTAGTTCAGTTATCGAACCATTAGGGCGGGTAAACTATATATATATATATATACATGAACTATGTATATTATATTATACATATATATATACCCACGCGGCAACAGATGTTTTTGCAGTTCAAGTGTTCCGAGCTATATAATATATATACCGTGTTATGTAGGTATGTACTAGGTACATAGTCTGCTAAGCCCATGTGAAATACTTTCATAGTATATACATATGTACTACGTATGTACATCTCACGTATGCTATGTACGTACATTATACATATGTAATGTTACATTACATTCGCGAACTGGTCGGGCTGGATGAATCTATATACTATACTACATGCGTAGGTATGTATGCCTACGTATGTACATAGGCATATGTACATGGACATGTATACGATGTATTATATGTAATGCTCATATGTATATAGAAACAGACTGCTCGTTCTATCTGGGGCAAATGCGAGTCAAGGATTCCGAAATTGATGCGTCATCCTTCGTCCAGCCTCGCACTCCGAAACATTTGAGTCACTTTAGGTACATATTATATACTTTACGCGCCGCCGCAGGGTTAACAAACGCGTCGTGGGTATGTGTTTGTGTAACGAAAACGCGACGCTCGACGGGGCCGACAAACTATACTCTCTCGTCAATGAACTTTTGAGCACATTTCTCTTATTCCTTCTCCCATCTTTTCCCCTTCGCCTCTTAACTGTTATCTTTCGTTAATCCGTATTGCATAAATGAATCATTTCTCATTTTTTTCTCTCGTTTTTTAATCCGTTCCATCCGTTTGCCCGCAAATCGATAAAGCAATGCAATGGAACAGCAGCAAGTAAAATGGATTTTATCATACAAATCATATTCCGACGATATATAGAGTGTACAAGGCTTTGGGATTGTGGTGCGGCCGGATTATCTATATACAGGCGGAAACAGAACAGAAAAATAGTGTTTCGAGTATAAAGTCGAGGTGTTGGTAGAGAGAAGAAGAGCCAATTAATTAGGGATCAGATTATGTACTGCCTCGCACGGATATCATACTTATATATGTGTTAAACCGGAGCTAATCTCTGATCATTCGATTACTTCCTGTACATAATTGTATTTACTTCGTTTCATTTTTATTCTCGAATTTCGTTTAGTTTGCTTCTTTCTTAATCCCAGCTTCGACGATAAGTCGTCGGCAGTCGCGGTTTCCGAATCTGCGTAGAACAAACACTGTCGTTGATAGGATAATCCAGATCTATAATATCCCTCATCCCTAGACTCAGCGCGGATATACCTAGGTGTACGTAGTACATTCGAAGATGAGGATATACGAAGAACAAATTGACACAAAAAAACCGGAAAAACTGCACGGGGAGTCAATTGAATTGCCATCAATAAATCCGTACATATATTTTTATACAGGGCGATTCAGGCTGAGCGCAGGGAGACACATATTCTACGGATAGACGTGTACGGATCGAGAAAATTACGAAACGGAAAGTCCTTCGGGAAAAATTTCTGTCACCGATATGCGTGTAAAAGAATATCGCGTTGGCGCGCGGCAATTGTACAGGTATTATGTAGGTGCCAGGTATATTGGTTGCAGGCGCGTTATCGCGCGCATTGTTCGACACCGTTGCGTCGTTCCTCCTCATTCTGGTACGAGGGAGGTACTCATAACGTAAGCACGGAACGCGACGTGGACGTGTCGAATTGCGATCAAACATTGGAACAACAGCAATATGCAAGCGGCTCCGAGCAAATGGTAGCCGCATATCGTGCGACGATATCCTCGGACAATTGTTATACAATAGGTAATTTTACGAGCGTTAATTATTATATCAACTGACAATATCGCATGTATACACGAGGCTGTATACTCTGTCGCGTAATCTCAAGTTTATATAACGTTAACGGAACTGCAAATTCGCATAATAATTCGCCGCACTCCCCGCGAATCCCGAATCTTCAATGAAATCGCGAATTCATTTGCAGGGAAAAATATCAGGAGATATTGCCGCCTCTTTTCGCACGTTCCGGTGTCGGAACAGGCGACGTTGTTTCCCGTGCAGATATTGCTCCTCGAGCCTCGCGTTTCGCATTATGGCGCCTCATTCGGACAAATATGTCTTTCATACTATATCCTATAATACCGCGGATCAAAACTTCGTCAGTTCAATCGCGTCGGCCTCTTTCATCGGAGAAACCCGGCCGACATGACGTGACGCCATCGATTCTCATCGTCAGCTTCCGTATATATATACATACATACACAGTGGCCGGCGCAGGTATGACACATGCTCATACAGCGTACACAATACACAATATCCGGTTTCCGTTCGCAGATATCAAATTACCAGCAGGAATATTACCAACTGAATTTGATTTCTTTCCTTCATTGCGCTCGTTTTTCTTTCCGCTCCTTTCCGTTTTCTTCTACACCGAATCTCACCTATCTAACACTTTTCCTTCCTTCGGGTATACCGTTTCCTTCTTTTTCCAATAATATCCTGTATATTTTGCGAAATGAGGAAAAAGTTTCATACGGCGAATGTAAAATATTGTATTCTATTTATTACGTATAGATATGCAGATATACATGCATACGCATGATACATCGTGAGATTGTTACGTATTCATAATTTGCCTCGTTATCGTTATTCTTATATTATATAACGCGCATACCTACCTCTCTCTCGAATTATTCTTTTGTAAATCTCTATTTCTCACTTTGATGTAGTACAGAGTAGGTGTACCTGCGTTCATTCAGGCTACCCGGCGGCTCCCCTACATTTCCCTCAAAACAACGCCCTATTTCATTTCTTTCCCCCGTATGAGCACTGCGAAACTGTAGATTTACCCTGAATTTACCCTGAAGCACGCTTCTCATCCCTGAAATCCACTTCTTTTTCCTTTTTTTTTTTTTTTTTTTTTTCTTCGCGGTACGTTGCCTCTTCTTCGTTCACGGTCTTTGAATTCCCACACGGTACAAGGTATCGGTCTATAGCGGAATTTTTACGCTCGCGGAACCTCACCGACAACATTTGTTCGTTTTTTCGAAATTAGAAGGTTTAGTTCGTAATGTGATGACGGAGTTTCATGCATGGAGTCGCGTGAGTGGCTCGTTCAATGATTTTCACTTCTCAAAGAGTACGAATGTAGTACGATATACATTTAAAATCGTATGACCATCGCCATGCATGTAATTTCGCTGTTCTTCTCTGTCATTTTTACGCAAAAATTTTGCAACTCCAACGCCCTTCCTATTCTCACATAAGATTTCGTATATATACCTACGTATATACCTATCCATAGGGATACGACTGCACTCGGACTATGTAAAGGTATATGTATAAATTTATATTTCGCCGGCGAACCCAGGCTAACTAACTTCAAAGCGATACCCGTATACATGCAGCATATATCTATATTATGTACTATATAGTCTAGCCCACGATTAGCTCCTCGTCCTCTATGTAATGGATACACGTAGACGTATATTATGTACAGACATTTACCTCCCTTAGGTTAGTATATACATATATAGTATATAATATGCATATGTATCGCCCATCTTCGCAGTATACAGGTAATACCATACCTGGTCTAGATCATGGGAGAAAGCGCGATTCTTGTGATCGTTCGGTTGGGAGAGCACGGAGATGTTCGTTACGGGTATAAAAGGGTTAATTAAATCAATGCCGTACCTATATACAGCGTCGTATATTACTCAGAAAATTGGAATCGTTATGAAATTGAACATCGTTCCACACGAAATTTCACTCTCAAACCCCGTTTGGTGTTTTTATTTTCTCCTTTTTTGTTTTTTTTCGAATTCTCAATGAAGATCATTCGAAGGATACCGTTATATAGGTATACTCGTACATACGTATAACATACATACATGTAAGGTGTAGGTACATTTTTGAGGATTCGTTAATTTCGAATACATAGTTTTATCAGGGAAAATTCGGTGATCGTGGAAAATCTGGAATCACGGATGTTTTTCGAAATTTCTGCCTCCGCGTATTGGAATTCGGTGAAGTTTCGAAAGATTTGCTCGGTAACCATATCCCGCGTGCGCTTTCGAGGCTCAAGCTCGGTGATATCGTCATCTGGTATGCGCAGGTATATACCTCTGGAAATCATGCGGAGTGTTAATCGAATCGGAAGAGACTGACTCGTTTTTTTGCCCGTTTCTTAATCTATACCCTCATTTGGTTCTTGTGTCATCGTGTACTCGGAATGGATCCTGAAAAATGGACATTTCTGTTTTTGTCCGGAAAACCTGCATTGCTCGTGTGGAATTTCGTATATTGATATCAAACTGGACACCCTGTACGCGATTCTTGTGTTCCAGTCGAAATTTTTTTTTTCATCTTTTCCATATTCATAGTTACATATCTTACTTACATCAGATCACATATCTCGTAGTCATATGTATACATTCCGTAGTATATTGTCTCAATGGATGTATACTGCATGCATTGATGCCATTAAGTATAATGAGTCTGCGTATGCTATATCATATACGTATACACTGATAAATGATTACACCATTGTCTTTATTCCCTGACATGGAGAACTGCACTGCTGCAGCATTCCTCAATCAATATGATCTACATCTTCGGCACGGTCCGTCCTCTTATTAATTCGCTTTACCTCTGTACTCGTAATACGTGAACTATGATAAAGGCGGCACCTTGATAAATTTGATTGAAAAAGAAACAGAAGAAAACCAAAAAATTGTAATAAATATTTATTATATATATATATATGTGAACATTTCGAGATGCAATTTATTATTCCGATGATTCATTCGCGCCTGTCTATGTATATATATATATATATGTATTATAATATTGAGGTATACGTCATACATAGTATAAGGGTCCGGATAGAATGAAAATTTTGTTCAATGAGATCAGCGCTTATTTAAAATGACGATGATAATATTGACAGTAATAATGGCATTAATAGGGATGACGATGACGATGACGATGACGATGATGACGACGACGACGACGACGATAATAATCTGTGAACAAGTTAAACGATTTTTTTATCATGGCCATGGCCTTATTCCTTTTTCTTTAGTTCATTTACCTTCCTATACATTTGTCTATACAATTTTTTGTCGTTTCAGGCTTCCATGGACTTACCACCGGACAAAGCGAAACTTCTGAAACAATACGACGACGAAAAAAAATGGGACATAATATGCGATCAGGTGAGCTTTCGTTCGTTTTCTTATCTAATTGTCATTATTTATTTCCGTAACTATACTATAATACATATATTATCATCTATATTATATGTTTATGAAACCTCTCCTTCTCGGTATATACCTGTAATTTATTACTATGTATCGAAAACACTTGTTTCCATATTATTTATGTCTCGTATAGTATGTACATACATAGGTAGTATTTAGTACACATATATTATGAAATACATAACCGCGTTCGGTACGTGATCAAATGACATCGCTCGTGTTCAAAAACTCGGAGCTGTAACCGCATCTGGTTTTCGGTCTTCCCATGGTTATATGGTTATATATATACATATAATATATATACAGTATATCATAATAACATCACATGTATGTCCTGTTTGTATGTATGTATGTATGTATGTATGTATGTATGTATGTATGTATGTATGTATGTATGTATGTATGTATTTATTTATTTATTTATGTATGTATGTATTCGACATCACACTGCTTCTTTTGAATTGCTGTTATACGTGTATATGTATAGTACCTAAAGGAGTTCATTATCATTCTATCACTATTCGGTAGATAATATACCTATGCATGTATATATTTATAGGGATGTACGTATATTTACGAATGATAAATATATGTGTATGTAGATGTATATACATATAATTGAATCGAATTAAATTATTATTACTTCTTGGCCCGCGTGGCGACGTGGCCGACATTTTTATTCAAATTTGTGTCTTACATTTTTCTGTATGCACCTGCGATATACATACATATAATTTTATGTATAGTATATATATAAATGGGTATTATATATATATATTTTTTTGACTACTGGCTGAGTATTTTTCTTGTCTATTGACACGTAACAACTCCGGATGAGGAGCGCTGCTGCAGCGCAGCGGCGGCAGCTGAGAAAACACGTGAACGCGTGTACATACGTACATACATTACATACATACGTATGTCATATAAAATATAGGCGAGCGAAGAAGAAGAAGAAGAAGAAGAAGAAGAACGAAAAGACAAATCTTGAAAAGTGGAAAACGCGAAGTATTTTATTTCAACATGCGTGATAGTAACGATAAGAATAATAATAAAAGAAGCCTCACTTTTGATCGATAGTAGTACATCATTTTATGCAGTGTATTAGGTATGTTATAATATATGAGTCATATAGCTATAATAATCATTGTACGGGTATGATGTAAAAAATTTCGCTTTCACCAGAATATACCTATATGATCCAATTGCACATGCAGGAGGTATACGTGAAACGAAAATGAAGAATTCGCGCGTATGATATAGTAGTGGGTATACCTGATAAAATTGAAGAATAAACGAGAAAGATGGAAGGAAAGAGGAAAGAGGCAAGAGAGGAGAAAAAGCCGGAATCCGAATCTGAATCTGCATCTGGGAGACGGAAACTGATGAAATTTGAATATATACAGAGATGTGATATGCTTTGACGCCGCGCAGCTCGAACATCTGTACGTATATGTACTTGCACATGTATGCATATAATCATGATCTCGCTCGCCTTCTCATGTGCATTCTCATGTTATACATTACTTTCCAATCTACATAATCTTAACCCTGAGCATATAGGTATATATATACGTATAATGTATATACATGGCGTAGCAGTATATGACTTATTTGACCATCGTGCTTATAAATACGTATGTCATAGAGGCAATAGGAGACAATGAATCGAATTCAAAATCGGATCTGTTTCGGGTATGTGCGTACCTGCATACCCGGCCTAAATTCTTCAGGCATTCAATCAAATAGATGGAAATTTACGTGTATCAAGTATTTTTATATAGGCATATATGCACGTATGCGTGCACTGCGTATGTGTACGCATGTGTATGCACCTACCTATATATGTCTGATTGAAAGCTGCGCTATAGCATAATAAGTAGAAAGAGTTTCGCGGCCACGGCCGAAAAATCGATAACAAATTTTCAATAAATTTGTATTTCCAAATTTCCCCCAACAAATTGATTCCGTAGTGGAGAATCTCCGAAATTACTCTGACTTCGCGTGTCCACCCGGTTCTGCAGTGTATGGATTATCGGAGTACATATAATATAGCACGTTATCGTGGGTAGGTATATATATTATAGGTGTGCAAATGATACAGTACCTATAATCTCTTGAAAAATTGTATATATTTGCTTGTACATACATATATACCTGTACATATAGTGAGAAATATGTCTATTTAACAGATGTTATTACTATATACATATAGTTACACCTATTATACGGATCACAGTATTCGAGACATCATTGAAACGGTGTATTATACCTATAGTAGGTATGTATATATATATATCTATATATGTATGTACATGTATGATATACCTATACGCTACACTTAAACACCGCGAGGAATGTCGCGACAAACATATGTACCTAATTAACCTCAATGACTCTCGCGTCGCTCCACGTTATCAAGTATTTCTTCTGATTCTTTTCACGTAATAGTTATAGGTATATATAATATTGCCGTATAAGGGTGGTAATACGAATAACCCGTGTTAGTTGTATGTTTGTTCAGAATTTGCAACTTCAGTTTCGAATAATATGTACATATATAGGTATATGTATACCTAATATGAGTAGGTGCGTTACGTACATACATACGTTATGTATGATATTCCAATAATTTTGTCGAAAATTTATTGCATACATACATACATAATGGGCAAAAAGTCATATTACCGAATTTTATCACGAATTTTCTCATCAGAAGATGAAAAATATAACGGAAAAGGAAAGAAAACTTCGGACGCTGTGTGGATGGATCATTTTTCAATTGTTCGATGAGCTTCTTTTTTCCTATTCTTCTTAGCGAGAAATTAGAATCTTTCAATAGCTATCGATTCGCGTCGATTTGTCCATTTTTTTTTGCTCAATTCTGCGACACTCTCGTAGATACAACGTATACATACCTACATCAGTGGAACGCTTATTATCTCGTCCGAGAAAAATCGTTGCCGCGCTCACGCGACGACTGCGACTCAGATTTACAGTATACGTATTGCTCATGTAGCATAGCATAGGTACTGTAGGACATACCTCTAGGTATGTATTTATGTTATAGGTATGTAATGCACCAGGTTATTCAGGTATATACTTATGCGCGTGCAGCAGCGTGTAAGAATATTACGTCAGTGTAATTTTCACCGTTGAACTTTCGCGGGTTGTATCTTGTTACTTATTATAACAACTATATATATATATATATATAGATATATCTATACGTATGTACGACGTACCTCTCTCCATCCACCTTATATACATATTATATGCATGCATACGTATTATATGCATATAAACGAATTGGCGAGATCGTAATATAGGTACGTACTACTATATATATATATATATATATAGGTATAGCTTATACCTATATATATATATATATATATAGGTATAGCTTATACCTGCCTTGTATGTATGTATATACATAATGTAATATCATATTTTCATCCGGGGATTATTATATGTACGGATACGTAGGTATATATTTATAGGTATAACATGTTACTTAAGTTATTTCAATTTCAACATATACGCACACCCATACACATACTATATATATATATATATATATATATATATATATATATATATATATATATACCATATTCCGTAAATCGTTATGCACATTTATTATGTATTAATTTCATCCGCGTTCTGTTCTTTCTTTCCTGTACCTGGTGCCTATGTACTATATGTAATGATATAGCATAAGCTCTATGAATAAAGCGCCGCAGGGGGTTCGGTCGGTTGTATATACATATATATATCGTGCTGCAAATCCTCAGACTATCCGTGAACTCCGGCTCAGCATGGTCGCGCACTCATGCAGTCGTGAAAGAAAACCAGTTTCCGTTGTTGTTTCTTTGTTTTTTGTTAATTGTTTTTTTTTTCTTTTTTCTTTTTGTAAAACTAGGTCAAAATACGCTATTTTATGTTCTTTTTACGGTGGTTTTCGTTCAATTCTTTATTTATTTTATTTCTTTCATCTCGAGCCGCGCGAATTTCACGCGCTCTTGCAGATCTGATCTCTTTGAAATTGAATGGATTTATCCGTGCCCCCGTCATCGAATGCGGTGCGCATGTAAAATTTGTTCGATTAATTATACATATGATAATATATTAGTCGGGGGTTTTTTTTTTTTTTTTAATTCGTTGCGGAGAGGATCATGTGAATTTTGTTGTTCAGTAATCGCAATGAACAAATCACAAGGAAGGAGGATAAAGAACGGAATTATTCAAGATTTGTCATTTATTGCGAAACGAAATTCGGAGAGAAAGAAAGAAGAAAAAAAAACAAAAAAAAAAAAAAAAGAAAACGAAATTCGTGAAATAAACTTACGTGAGGAAAAAATCAATGTACACATAGATCGGAAAATTTGGCTCCGAATCGGACCAACTTAATCGGAGTCCGACGTGTATTGTGACATATCTATACTATATATCTATGCATACGTGTATGGAGAATGGTTTACTATACTATGCACACAGTACAGCGCGAGGGAAGAAGAGGAGGAGAACGCGCCGTTGTGTGAGCTGGCGCTGCCTCCTCCTGCTATACAAGTTTAGTGTGTACAGTCATAGTGGTTTTGTGTTGTCGTCGGGCGTTGTCCGTCCACGATCCCTCGGTAGTTTGTTTTCCTGTAGCATGCGGGTTGCCAACGTTCATGGCTCCGCACACGAAACACATACAACCTATATATGCATATACTTCAATTTTTTTCAATGGCGGATCTTGACGCGGGCGGGGGTCCACGTGTGTCCTGCAGGAACAAACGCGCCTCTCTCATCAACTCATCCCCTGTATTTTAATTTTATTCTTCCGCCCCGCCCTCCTTTTACGTCATTTTTGAACTTCCCCTCTTTTTCTCGTGTAATATGTAAATCCTGGTTATTTTTATAACCCACCCAGCTACCTATAACTAGCCCGTCGCGTCGTCGAGACAAAGTCTTGCACTTGAAAATCACCCCTCCCTCTGTCTTTCCTCATGGCTTTGATCTTATTTGTGTATCACCTCCCTTTTTTTTTATTTTTCCTCATTTTGCAGAAAATCTTTGACACACATATGTACTTGGAACATGTATATACATACATAGGTACCTACGACATAGGTATGCAACGTTTAATGAGAGTCGTAGCGTTTGCTGTATGCTCCTCCTGCTCCTGCTCCTCCTCCTGCTCCTGCTCCTGCTCCTGCTGCAGAGAGGTGCAGACTCCAATCGATAGGTCAAAAACTTCGAAGAAAGAAGGAGAAAGGGATAGAGAGGACTCCGACCTTCGCGGACCCTGATGCACCCGAATATCGGGATGTGATATATATAGCAGTTTCTCTCGGGATGACAAAAGCAGGAAAAATGAAAACGAAACTGAAAACGGAAAGCATAGAAATGGTGAATTCGAAACGCTTGCAATGAAAGGCGTATCTTTATACCATATCGTACGTACATATAGTATACGTTATCAAGTATTTATAGCTTTCTATAACTATTGTATGTGCATACGTTGCTGTTGCGTGCAGTCGCGGACTGTTGCGCAGTGCGTGAGTTATAGGGCCTCAATGTCAATGTGAGAAAGTAGAAACGGTAATGAATCGAGGGATAACGAGAGAAGTTTAGATCTGTACGAGTACCTATATGATACTCATACCTACATCGTGTTTAGTTTCCTTTTTTTCTATAAAGTATATGATCGAATCGAATTGGATCACGAGAAATGTTATGAAAGTTCGTGAATCAATCGATTCAATACAGTCTTTCGGGGATCGAGTACATGAATACTGCAGAAAGGAGAGAAGAAGAATGGTAAACTTTCAGTCTACGATATGTTGTTTCTGCACCGCCCGCTTCCCGCCGGTGCTATGGCATGCAGGATATGCAGTGATGAATGTCAACAATTGACACCGTGTATAAGGTATAGATCATCTTCGTGCAGTATACGTGGCCCCGTGGGTAACTCGAGACGGATGTAACGCAAGCCGCGCTATTATACGACACAAGACCAGTAAAGTTCGCCGCAAAAAAATCATCCACAGCATCCCTAAGCTGCTGCTCATGATGTTGCCGTTGCTTGCACACTCTCGTATTATACGCAGTATAGGTATGTGTACACGTACAACAACCTCGTCCTGATATCCTCCTCCTCCTTCTCCTCCTCGCATCTCATCTTTTCGACGAACTAATCCGTTAACTTCTCGCGGTTCCTATCCGTCCCTTTCTCCCTGCAGTGTAAAATATTTGTTGTAAAAAGATAGAAAGCGATAGAACGTAAAGTGAAGAAGCAATATTTCACGTATTTGAATACGTGTATCCACGAAGTATAACGTTGAATGATATTGATTACAACGATGTGGAATAGGGAATATGTATAGGAAAAAAGGAATTCCGAAGGATTGAAAACCGGATTGAAAGAAAGGAGAGAATTTGATTCGTTTTTAGCACCCAACGCTGGGCCGTGGATAGGTTTCTATAATTTCGTGTCTCACGTTTTTCTGTATATTTTTTTTTATCCGTGGATTCCGAAAATCGTGAAAGAAAATCAAGCTTCTCTCTTCGTCGAGAACAGGGAAGAGATACTACAAGCATTAATTTTCGTGGTTCTGTTCCCGCGGAGTTCAAAAGCTTAGCCTATAATATTTTCAACACTATTTTCCACTGAAACCACATTGGAATATGTATTACGAAAGCGAGTATTAGAGACCTTTGACTCCAAGTTCCTATCGTCTTGTCTCGCCTCGTCTCGCCTATACTAGTAATACAAATATCGAGATATATCTTTATATCTCGGCTTCTATATACCTATATGGGGCATTCCACGCCATTCCAAGCATCGTTTGACCATCACCCCGTTCCGATTTTCATCACGATCTTTGACGGCATAGTGTATTACTCGGGAAAAGTACTCATGAATTTTGTCAACTTTTTGTATCAATTTATCACCGAATTACGATTTTTTCAATTCCCATGATCTTGAGTTATGTCTTGCGGCTTGGAATCGAAAAACGTCCTACTATCGATAAAATTGATATAATTACAATGAGGTTGCGCCATCGCGCGACCACTTACGACAAGATTTTGAAAATCTGCGTCGGGATGTGTAAAATGTTGGAAAAAAATTCGCAAATAATCGCGTTCGGAGGTGATGTATATACATATTTTTCTACCAGTTTCGCGGAAAAGTTGCACCGAGGTCGGGAAATAGTTTTTCGCCACATCCGTCGGAATGCTCGATCGCTCGATAGTGCAACTGTATCGTGTGATATGAATGATCTTTTCATAAGTCGTGAGGATTTCGAGCTGCAGGCCAGGAGCATGAGAATGGAAAAAAATTGTAAATCGGTAATTAATGAAAGGAAAACAAATCTACAAAAATTTGTGAGTGCTTTTTCCGAGTGGTACTACAGCACGAAGATCGGCAGGGCGGGGGGGGGGGGGGGGGGGGGACGTTTGTCGGAACCGTGTATTCGAAATGCCCCATATATATATAAATGTAAGCTTCGGATGACTTGAAATGACATATTTTTAGTATCATGTGTTAACTTTATGTTTTATCAAACTTGATGGTCTTCGTGTCTTGAATTTATACGTCATTCTACTTTTTTGTCAGATTTCTTTACGTAGGGTTTCATTTTTTCTCTCTGCTACCCGAAATCTGCGTCGATGAATAACGCCCGTATATGTATGTACCGTTGAGTGTAGTATCTACATACCTATATCGCGGAGTATGCATGCTTCCCTATTTTTATCCCTTCGCTCGGATCTCGTTCTTTCCTGTATATACATCGGTATACCGTCTCCGTACGCTGGAGTAACCCACAAAGCCGCGGGGGATAGAGAAAAATGAGAAGTAACAACGGAAACGAAATAGGGGAAGAGGAGAAGCAGAGACGAGAGAATTAAAGAGTTAGAGGATAGCGAGCATTATTTAGGATCACCCTTCACAAAGCCTCTTATCGTTGATATAAAACTTTCTTTGACGTAAATATAAAAGAAACTAAAAATAACCGAAAGAAATAGAAGACGAAGGAGAATACAAACAGAAAGAAAAAGAAGAAAAATGGGAACGGAAAAAGAGAAAGAAGAAAAGAAAGGGAAAAAGAGAAAGAAGAAAAGAAAACCAAGCTACATCCTTTGGACGCGAGACCACAAATCAGGGTCTCTGTCTCTAATTTAGACTATGCTGACTAACTTGAGATAGCCGCCTTACTACGGAGGAAGGTGGGGCCCGCATGATACTGGAGAAGAAGAATTGTGTGCGATACATACCTACCTACGTGTAGGTATATAGTCTGTATTGTATACCTTGTATTATATGTATAACTGGCTCGCGTGTAGGCGGAGAACACCATCAACAACAAGAAGAAGAAGCAGAAGAAGAAGAAGAAGTGGCGGAAGAAGAGGGAGAGGAAGATAAAGATGAAGGTGAAGAACGAAATGAACGGGAAGAATAAAGGGCCTGCCTAGCATGTAATACCTACCAGTATGTATGTGTATATACATACGTTACATAGATACGTATACCTACCATACAGCGATAGATTCTGGTCGAGAAAAGATGCTCGCTTGTAGGTAGTTTTCTATTCAATTGCGACAAAGGAAATGTTGAACTTCGCGGGATCTATTTACTCTATCTGTACATGCATACATATACATACATCCTATACTTAACTTCAGACACATATATATATATAGTATATAAATATATGTGCGTATAGCTATATAGCTTTTATCTATATACCCGTACGAATATTTATGTGACCGCGGCTTATCGCGCGGTATGCAAATGCGCTTCGAGGGAGCGAACGTGTTGTTTTATATATAAATTGCTCATATTTTTTTCTCCTTTTCTCCATTCGGTCCTCTCCAACCTTTCAGATTCAGCAGGAGAGGGAGACTTCTGAGAGAATGAAAAGTCTCATGGTTTTTAGTTTTTCACGCGTTTTAACAATTGCTTCTTTTTGTTACAGTTGAGAGTCCAGGCTAAGGATCCACCATCTCATTATCTCACGAAATTGAGAACTTACCTCGATCCAAAAGCTTCGCGAAGTCACCGAGTGAGTATATATACCTGCGTAATATTGTATGAAATTAACGATGCATCGATGTCAATATAATTTCTTGATTGTTTGACATTCATTTCATATTTTCTGCAACACGTTTTTGGATAATTTGTTTGTTCAATCGATCACAGTTTCATTAATCTTCTTCTTCTTCAAATTTTCATTACGTTTCTGTTTTCTTTTCACATTTTCGTTTTATGTGGAAACGAGAAAGAAAGAATTCCGTAAGGCAGATACTAACGATTACACAGACGTATCGTTTCTTTACGTTCTTTCAGAAACGAAAAATGGTCGGTGAATCAACATCGACTCAAGTTTTACGCGATTTGGAAATATCTTTGAGGACGAATCACATAGAGTGAGTTTCATACTGCTCATTATATTATATTCAATTTACTTATTCATTCTTTGTATTTGTTTGTCCCATTTATGATACGTGTTATTTTTTATTCCGAACAGATGGGTGAGAGAATTTTTGGATGAAGAGAACCAGGGACTCGATGCGTTGATAGATTATCTGAGCTTCAGATTACTCATGATGCGACACGAGCAACGTTTGCTTGAATCCAGAACTGAATCTGAAGAAAGATTACAGAACAGTACGTCCATTGAAGTTTATTATTCATGGATTATGAAAAGAAACATTTAACTAAAATCAATCTAATTCTATTGAAATTTTCTCTTCATTTTTCAATATTCTCGTTCTTTTTTGTTATTCATTCGTTTGTCACAGGTGGAATTGGAGATACTTCAACCTTGAATAACGGATGTCTTAGGCCACCTCTTCACGAACTCAAAGATAGTCCAGGAGTGAAACGAAGAACGCGACACGTCGCTCGATTGAACATGGGAGAAGCCAAAGACGATATACATGTTTGCATTCTTTGCATGCGAGCGATCATGAATAATAAAGTAAGAATCTAAAGTTTAAAAGTGAAGAAAATTATCACTAAGCATTCCTTAAAATATATGTTCTCCTTTCACAGTATGGATTTAACATGGTGATCCAACACAGGGAAGCAATAAACTGCATCGCACTTAGCCTGATACACAAAAGTTTGAGGTACGCAATGAGTAATAATAAAGGAAATTGTGTCTATGGAGTATTTCTAGCAGGTTCCCATCTTGTTTATAATGATTAATTCTTTTAATTCTTTTCTAGAACGAAAGCTCTGGTTCTCGAGCTTCTGGCTGCAATATGTCTCGTTAAAGGCGGACACGAAATAATATTATCGGCATTCGATAATTTCAAAGAAGTTTGTTCGGAGAGAAGAAGATTCACTACGCTTATGGCATACTTTACTCAATATGATAATTTTCATATAGAATTTATGGTCGCCTGTATGCAGTTTGTTAATATCGTTGTTCATTCTGTTGAAGATATGAACTTTAGAGTACATTTACAATACGAATTCACAAAGCTTGGTCTCGATGAATATTTAGAAAAACTTAGGCACACCGAAAGCGAAGATTTGCAGGTCAGTTTATGAATATTGGATAATTATCGTTATCTTAAACTCAATATCCGTCACATAATAAAATAACTTGATTCCTTTTATCGAAAATCGAATCAATTTCGTGGAAAAAATACATTTTCACATAAATTTATCCACTTTCAGGTTCAAATCTCGGCTTATCTAGACAACGTGTTTGATGTAGCAGCCTTGATGGAGGACAGCGAAACTAAGACTGCGGCGTTAGAAAAAGTTGCGGAACTGGAAGACGAGCTGAGTCACGTAAGTCTGAATAATAATTATTCTATCTTCTTCCTCAACCAAGTTACAAAATTCGATATTCATTTTTCAATCTTGATACAGGCTCACGAGAGAATGGCTGAACTGGAACGTGAATCTTTAGCAAAATTAGCAGATCTAGAAACCGAATTAGGAGCAACTAAAATTGAGTATTCGGATGCAGTAGAGGCGAAAAGATTAGCTGAAGAAGAATTAGCAGCACTAAGAAGACAGAGGCAAGATTCGGCCCGGAGGCAAAGCGTGCTCGAAAATAAAATTATCGAACTTGAAACGCTCACTGGTACGCTTACCAAAGGATCTACGAGTGAGTGTTACGATTCTTCCATTTTTTTCCCTGTTTTTAAACATCATTCAAAACAATAGTCGAATTATACATTTGGGCTTCTTTTTTTTCTAATTTCCAGTTGCTAGTCTTGGAAATGGATCCGCTTCCCCCACGTCAGACGATATCGTCACTTCTACATCTCCGCCAACTCCTTCTCCACCTGTTTCGTCTCCTCCTGTAACCGCTCCTGCTCCTCCACCTCCGCCACCACCTCCATGTCCTCCGCCTCCACCTATGGTTCCGTTTTCACCTGGTGATCACAAGGCGCCACCACCGGTTCCAGTTCCACCACCTCCTGCTGGTATGATGCCTGCGCCCGATGGAGCCATGACGATAAAACGCAAGGTGGGATTCATTAACTGTATATATATTAGGTTTATGTACATTCGAAGATTCAGGAACTCATGTTATTCATTTCTGTGTTCTATATGTACAGGTTCAAACGAAATATAAACTTCCTACTCTGAACTGGGTGGCTTTAAAACCGAACCAAGTGAGGGGTACAATTTTCAACGAACTTGATGACGACCGTCTCCACAATTGTATCGATTTCTCTGACTTCGAGGAAAGATTTAAAATCGGTATGGGCGGCCCGGTTTCTAATGGTACCAACGAGATCGACGGACTCCAGAGTTTCCCTAGTAAAAGATTTAAGAAACCTGAAAACGTTTCGTTGCTCGAACACACTAGACTCCGCAATATTGGTGAGGATTCAATTGAAACTTTATTCATTTTGGATTCACTAATGTATTTATTACAAATCTCATCTTCTCGAAAAACTCGTTCTACTGTTTCTATCTTTTTTTCTCTTTCTCACAGCTATTTCACGAAGAAAAATGGAAATGCCAGTCGAAAAAGTAATAGCGGCTGTGAATACTCTGGATCTAAAAGTACTCTCACTTGAAAATGTAGAACTCCTTCAACGTATGGTGCCGACAGATCAAGAGGCGAGTGTATATTCAGTTTCTAAATTTCGAATTGCAAGTTTGTTGTCTGTATTTGTTTATTTGAGAAAATTTGTATGATATTAACGAGAGATAATTGAATTTACAGACGAAGGCATACAGAGAATACATTATAGAGAAGAAGAATGTTAATTTATTAACAGAGGAGGATAAATTTTTGATGCAACTTGGAAAAGTTGAGAGAATATCTACGAAGTTATCTATAATGAATTATATTGGGAACTTTTTCGATAATCTACATCTCATTACTCCGCAAATACACGCGGTTATATCTGCTTCTAGTTCAGTTAAAAGCTCTAAGAAACTTAGAGCTGTATTGGAGATAATTCTCGCATTTGGTAATTATTTGAACAGTAGTAAACGAGGACCTGCTTATGGATTTAAATTGCAAAGTTTAGACACTTTGTTGGACACTAAATCGACCGATAAACGCATGTGTCTATTGCACTATATCGTCGCTACAATCAGACTCAAGTTCCCCGAGCTTATTAACTTTGAATCGGAATTAATGTACATTGATAAAGCTGCTACAGGTAAAATGAAAAAGATTACAAATTTAATTTAATTCAGTTGAATTACCATTAGTTTCCTAAATTTTATTCTAATTTTCTTCACTGTTTTTTTTTTTCACAGTATCAATAGAAAATATTACAACCGATGTACACGAGCTTGAAAAAGGGATGGATTTAGTAAGGAAAGAGTTCGAGCTACGTGGTAAAGAAAAGCACAACACAGTTTTAAGAGATTTCTTAAGTAATTCGGAAGAAAAATTACGCAGATTAAAATTAGACGCTAGAACAGCCGGCGAAGCCTTTCGGGAGTGTGTCGAATTCTTCGGGGAAAGTCCCAGGCAGGCTGATGCCAATACATTCTTTTCGTTACTCGTCAGATTCGCTAGAGCATTCAAAGTGAGTAAAACTAAAATTAATTCAACAACTTCAAAAAATATGAAGTTGAATTAAAATTAATTTGATTTCATATGCTGAAAAAGCTGAAAGCTCTCAGTGAAATCTTCTTCAACCATTTCTACTGATAAATAATTTAACTTCAATAATTTTATTCCATACTTTAAGGCTGCGGATCAAGAGAATGAACAGCGTAGAAGGCTGGAGGCTGCTGCGGCGGAGGCTTTAAATACGTCCGAAGAAGTAGTTAAGAGGAATAAACTGAATCAAAAGAAACAGCAGGTATGTGCAGAGGGATCTATCTATCGATTTTCATGCATAAAATATGTTATTACTTTATTTTAATACGTTTATTACATATGTAAATAAATTTTTTTTTAATTTTATAATAATATAATACTTGTTCTTTTATTTTCTTATTTGGGGTACACTTTTTTCTGCAAAGCTTTTTTTTCTTTCTTTTTCAATCTTTTTCCTCTCAGCATCAATGCCAACTTCTTTTTACTAGCTTCCTTTTTTTTTTCTCTCTTCATCGTCAATCAAAGCAAATCTTTTTCTGTGACTAACTTTTTTCAATCGTATTTACTCACTTACTATGTTTTTTTTCTCTTTCTAATAATACATAGAAAAAGCAAAAATGGAATCCTGCCTCATATCAATATCGTTTTTGTATTTTTTTTTTTTGTTCACATTTTTTGCATTCACTATTAAAGCAAACAACTAATTTCACGTGAATTTAGAGACTTTTTTCACGCAACCATGCTTCTAATTATTAAAACATGTTGCGTAAATATTGATATTACTGCTTCGAATTTAGAATTTTAGAAAACTGATCATGAGAATTATGATTATTCACCGCTTATCGCTTATCACAGAATTCATTAATCCATTACTTCATTCATCTCAATCATCATAATCGGAAAAATCAGATATCTATACTCTACATACCGAATCGAATCGAAAGGTGACAATATTTACGCGTAGATGATAAAATAAAATAAGACTATAATATATTCTCAGATATGTACTAGATTGTTGCATGTTGTGAGCCTAGCATGGAATAATCAGAAAGGATGATTTCTCTGTGACTTGATTAAGCGGTATAACTTATATTCTTTTTTTTGTCTTATTCGTAAAAGGAAAATAAATGAAATAAAAATTGCAGTGGTTTTAGTAGTTTTTCTTTTCTTTTTTAAATATTTGTTTTTTGTTGAACGATTAACATTGTACTACTACTACTACTACTACTATTACTACTTGATGAAACATATCGTTCTTGTTTTTTTTTTTCTCATTTGTTACATATTTATTCGGATAATAAAGTCACCGAAATTTTGCTGTAATTCGAACAAGAGTCTGTTACATCGTCATCTTAATGAACTGGAGCTAAGAACGTAGCAATGTAGAAACGATTCACAACATGTAAGTCTGGCCTTGCTCTCTCACTCACTCACGCACTCAATCATTCATTCACTCACTTCCTCTCCTACTATCAATGATTTTTTTTTCACCCAACTTTTGATATCGCACATATGTTACATACAATACATACAAGCTCATCGCAGTTTTTTTTTTTTTTTTTCAATTCTCTTTTTAATATATTTAAGCAAAATCATCCCCTTACCAACATCGTAAACTCCGCTGCTTATCTCAGATCGGTTTTTCATATTCATAGTCATATCCATATGCTATTTTTCAAATTTCCTTTGAAACTTTTTACGCACTATTCATTACTGTTTGCATATTTCTATTAACTTTTATGATACGCATTTCTATAGTCGCATATTATAACACAATTGCATTTCGAATGAATTTATTCAGTCCTTTATCTATTTATCTATTTGTTTATTTATTTATATATTGCAAGTTTTTAACTATTTTTAACTATTCCGTTTGCTGTCGATAGAATGATGTGAAATAGAAATTCATGGAAATGTTTTCAATAAAAAATGTCCAGGTCGCAACGTAATCTCCAATAGCAAATTTCGATGTATAATATTAAACAGAAAAAGTCTGGGGGTATTTCTTATTTTTTCAATTATATTCTTTATCGTTCTACTAATTTTGTAGAAATATGCAAACGTTCTTATTACCATTGATTTAATGGCATGTATATAGTTATATACCTATAGCATATAGCATTGATACTGCTTGAGAGAGAAAGAGAAATGAAATAAAAACTTGGTTCATTCTGTTATTTGAAAACTGCTGCGTTTATGCTAAATTTGATGGAAAAACATATCAACTTTATGGATTAAAAATATGTATATACTATAATAATGTATAATTCAATTCCACTATTTATGATTTATTATTACGTTGCTGAAAAGTTGACTCTTTTGGTTTTCTATCCAAATTATCCAGTTTCTCGCATCGTCGTAGCTTTTCCCTTCTCGCTTTACTAGTTTTACAAATTTCTTAAACCAAGCCGTCTCAATATCAGAGAATAATGGTTGAGTGAAAAGAATTATTAAAGCGATAACTGATTGTTCGATGTATGTACATATCTACCTATCTGTATCGTATCATTGACTCTGGTTATCGTTAAAAAAATGTTAATCATCGTTATTGTGTAACAGGATGCTGTGATAAATGAATTGAAGAATAAGACGAGATTGGTTCAAGAAAAGAAATTGCTTCAACAAGACGAAGTCTATAACGGTGCGTTGGAAGATATTCTACTTGGTCTTCGATCAGAACCGTATCGCCGTGCCGATGCTGTAAGACGTAGTCAAAGACGGCGTATCGATAATCATAGATTATCTCGAACTGCCGAAGAACTTGAACTTTAATTAGGAAATATTTGGGGGGGGGGGGGGGGGGGGGTTAATATTGATATTCATCTTTAAATTTGTATGCGAAACCTTTTACACCAAAATATTTTCAACTTGATTCTCGAAAATAATTAGAAAAGTTTAAGAGAAAAGATTTGGATATAATTTTTTGTTTCTTTCTCTTCTTTTTAATTCACATAGGTAGAAAATTCTATTCAATCACAAGTATAAATGAATATTCTATGTATTTTCTTCCCTAATTCTTCTTTCTTTTTGTTTTTCTCAGTCATTGTAAATAGTATAATCTCGTTATAAATGATATTATTTATTTTCTATACTACGAAACTAAGTTAGATATTATCGTCATTTTTCTTCCATATATCTCATACGTACCCTATAATATCACATAATAATTATAATAATATGGTTTCTTTATCACTGTGATAATGATACTGAAATTGATAGATTATTCTTTTTCACTTCGTTCTACACTACTTTGACCAATTTTAGATTTTCTTTGATACACAAACTTGTAATATAATTTTCTGAGTGTAAATCATATATGCTGTTTCAAGTAGCATCATAGTTTGTATTACCTGAGTAATCAATTGAAGTCTTAGAAAATTGGCCAAAATTCAAATTCACATGTTTATTATTATTATTGTTGTTGTTGTTCTTATTATTATTATTATTATTCAGTTTTTGAAAATTATAACTATAATAAGGGAGACTGATACGTTTGAGAATACACAAAATTATACATTATAACATTGGTGCTAAAAGTTTATTATTAATCTTTCGGATACAATAATGTGAAAAATGATAGCCAGTAGGTATTATACATACATGTATTAACCTTAACTATTGCGCAAAAAGAAATATGAAATGTCATTACGATATATGATGTATCTATCTAACACCAAGGTAATTTTTCTCCGTCAATGTTTTTCAAGTACTCAAGTACAAAGATAAATACCAAGTCTAACGATAGATTTTGATATTCAATTGAATGAAAGTTGTAAACAAATTTTCTATTCTATCACGAATAAGGAATAGACATACATATAGTATAGTATTTCAGTATATTATATACTATTATATTCTTTCCAAAGGTAATAATCTCAAAAATGTTTGTATAAATTTATATGCCTACTATATATAAAAAGACAAAAAGAAAAGAAATTCTAAACGTCAGGGGTGCAATACTGTATCCTTGTTTTTTTTTTTTTTTTTTTTTTTTCTTCTTCATTTATATTTATGAATAAGTGTATAGTAATAATAATAAGCAGCAATAGAGGAAATAGAATCATAGTGATAAACCGCCAGTGACAAAATGTATTTTCATCACACCAGTGTATATCGAGAATCTGAAGGAAAAAATTTCCAACTATTATGTATGTATTTTGATGCCATTCTATTGCACAATAATGACATTCCACAAATATCCATGATAATCAATTGATATTACCTAATAAATAGAAAGACTAAAAAAAATGTTGCAAAAGATGGATTATCAGCAGCAACTATACTATAATGACAAAAATTTAATCGCAAGTAACATCGTAGATACTTATTACACTTGTAGACTTTGAACTCTATAAACACGCGAAGCTGATTTCTGTTAGAATCTATGGAAATCTGATTCTCCATTTGATATGAGTATTTTTGCGTTTTTTGTTTAGGCATGTTTCTTAATGTTATTTAGATGATAATTCTATTTGTTTTTGTCCGTAAAAATGTTACCATGACTTTTCTGCTGCCATGATTAATGAAACGATAGGAAAGGAAAACTCAATTTACCTTGCCATACCTTTCGAAAATTAACAGTTTCTTCATATTGTTTAGAAAAATTGATTCTTCAAATAGTTTCTCTCTTTATTTGTAATTCAGATCGGAATTAAAATTTTTCTAGTTTCTACACGTGTCTCTCGGCTCTTTTCGTTTGTTTATTTCTTTTCTAAATGAATATTCATCCAAATCAGTATCTGAAGATTATGTATGCCTAGATATTGGACGTCTAATGTAAAATGAATACCATAGCTGTCTTCCGTTACATCAAATTGAAATCGCAGCATATCAGGATATAATAAATATTTCTGAATGAGTATTCTGATTGAAGAAGAAGCAAGCAATGAAAAAAGTTCTTCTCGTCTCATGATAGTACTATCATATTAGACTTAAAATATAGATTCCTTCATGGCACATCCTATGTTGACGATACGATGACATAGTGAATTCAAATGATACATAAAACTGATTATCACATAATAAATATATTGATATTACATTTATCATACATAGGTATGATCATTCATTCTTTGAAAAGTAATATTACATACCATGATATTATCTAAATATGTCAAATTAATCATTGTTCTCTTATAGTATAGTTTAGTTTAATATATAAGTCAGTTATACATATATTTAGGTAAGACATATTATATTTTATAAAAGATATAAGTATATTATACCATTTTCTCATAAATTTGTTCGTTTATATTCAATTTGGGATTACGATTTATTATTAATACTCAGGTATTTGAAGTGGATGTGAAATATTATTAACAATCTTCATTCGAGAAATTAATGAAACCAGTTGTAATAATGCGGTGATGAAGAGAGAAGAAACAAAGGTAACAATTTGAACATGAACAGTAAGATAAATTTGAATCGATTAATTCAAATCTGCGAATAGAAGAAAATAGCACGAGTGGAAGGTGATTATTACTGGAAGTAATCGCAACTTACGTGTTAGTAATTATTGAAAAATGAGAGAAATTTTTCTACGTCGATCATTAATTATAATTGATTGCATTTAGAATAGATAAATAATCAAACCTTCTAAAAAAAAGAAAGGAAAATAATGATCTGATATGTAATTTTGTTATACCTATATAATTGTATCATAGCAAGACGTATTTCTAAGCTTTTAAAGATAGGTATTATCATTTTTACTTTTATATCTTTGATATTATTATACTTATGTATAACCACCTATAATCCAAGAATATTAACTATTGTAAATATTGTTGTAATATACTATAAGACTATACAGTTATACCTGTATAGGTATATATGAAAAAAAACTATATAAAAACTAATATAATAGCCGATAATACACTCATGATAAAGTTATTAGTTTATAACAAATTACCAATGTGATGTTTAGATAAAAAAAAAGAACAGAGGAAAATTGAACAGAAAAAAAAGAAAAAAATAGTATATATTATTTAGACTCACGAGTAATATTGACTATTACAAAGATACAAATGAATGATAAAATATACATACATATAATTTGTAATGTAGCATTCTACTTGCGAAATAAATGTTGTGGAGCGTTGAATTTCCAACGATTTTTTTCCTGTTTTTTTTTTTCTTACAAAGAAATGTAAATAATAATGTGCATTTCATTGAATAAGCTATACATTGATCTGAATAAAAAAAAAAATACATATACAGTACCTATTTTTATGTCCTTGTTGATTATACCTGTTCTTGACGAAAACTTATCGTTAGTTTAGGAAATTAGATGAATTCGATACATGTAAGTAAGACTGTATATTGTTTTTTATTTGTTTGATAAAAATTGATTATCATCTTTTGAAGTTACATCAATTTTCTCTTATAGAGTAACGTTTCATTCTATATTTTTTTAAATAACATATCCAACTTCGAAAATTATAAAAATTTATACAATAGAAATAATTCTCTTAAATTTTGTTTTCTTTCACGTAGTAACAAGTTTTAATTGAATAGATATATTGGCTTTGTAACATTCTAAACTACAAAGCGGTACTCCTGTTTTTGAACACGAATATTTCTTGGGATTTTTACATTCGTTTACACCACAGAGAATCACTGATGTTGGTTTCTCTCTGTAAAATATGAAACAGTAAATGATCAATCAATTATTTGCATATTTAAGTATAGATCATGAATTCCTTACTGAAACTTCTCATTGGATTATTATACACGGTAGCCACTAAAAAGAGTCTGAAAAATTCTCTGACTACACCCTGACTTTCCCAGGTCAAATGATAATTTTTCCCTGACTAGAATTCTAACTGATACGGCCAATCCAAGTACCTAATAAATGAAGCTCTGAATTTATAGGTATTAAAGAACACATTTATGAGCTATTCAATCGTCATGGAAGATAATTTTGATATACTACAAACATGAATTACATTTTTTTGTTTTCATTGCAAAAATATTCAGAAATATCCGAGAAAAATTATTTTCCGAGTTTAGCTGTTTCACAATCAGTGGGAAGACTATTCTTTTTCCTTCCGTACCACTACAATTTCCTGACCAAAGAAAAAATTCCCAGACCTCCCGGACCATTTTTCAAATTCCCTGACTTTTCCCTGACTCCGGTTTCCCATGACCAGTGGCCACTGTGTTGTCATACGTAACGTGTATCTTCTTACTGTCGAGTTGATGGTAAAGGGAATTCTTCACCGGGTGGTAATGATATTGAACTTCCTTCAATTGTGATTCGATAACTGACTAAAGGGACTTGTCTTTTCGATGGTTTTCCTTTACCCATAATCTTCGAAGCTTTTGATTCTTGTTTTTTTAACAATCTTTCCATTGTTTTTTTCTGTAAATTAGAAAATTATTCCATAAGTAAGGGTCGGCAATCTTTATCTACAGTATATTAAATCTTTGATTCAATTTTCCAATTGTTCATTCATATATCAAATCACCACCTTATCTTTCTCTCGTTTTTCATCCGCGAGTTGTTTTCTTTTTTGTGATTTGAGCGCAGCTTTTTGAATCGCCTCAGCAGTCATTACTTTCTCTTTATACCCTGACGGCAAGGACATCAACTGTTCAACGCTAGAACTTGGTTCTGTGTCAGTTTTCCTTTCAAACATTGCTCGCTGGCGGGCAGTCATTAATTTTGGATCTTTTGGCTTGATTTTCTTCAATTCATCATCAACCTGAAGAAAACGGCAAGGACCCAGAAAAATTGGTTATAAATGTGTCATTAGACTCGAGAACATGTTTTCCATTGATGATAATAGTCTTTCATTCCAATAGTCGAAGTGAAATATCCAATTTTCATAGACTTACGATTTCAGCTTTAGGAAATAGATTCATATTGAATAAAATTCTGTTTTCTCGTGAAAAATGATCCATCTACCTCTTCAAGTTTTCCAGACTCTATGGCATCTAGCCATCTCTCCTCTTCGCTACTTGTACCGCTATCTTTTCCCTTATTACCCTTGGAGATCTTTTTCTTTACTGCTGCCTTTGGTGAATTGGAACTGCTCGGTCCAGGCGTAGCAAAAGTTGACGGCTTTATTGGTTTATCCCGGGTTTTATCTGAAGAACTATAATTCTTCATATTTCATAATTTGGAAGACAGAATCGTTGATTAAACACTATTGAAATTTGACCAATTGCGATAAATGGTGAGCAAGTTGATGTTAATGAAATTCTTTTCAATGCTATTACTATATGTAACAAGAGCCTAGACAAATTCGATTCTCAGTGAGATATGAACTTGGATTTAACATAAGTTATTATTTTATGCTGTCTACGAACGGCGTCTCAGCTTCTTTCTTCACTTTCAGTTTCATTCCTTTCTTTCTATCTACATCGTGCGCGGTGACGTTGAGAAATTCTTCAGCCTCGTCATGGGCAAGCTTCCGTTTCTTATGCTTTTTATGCTTGTGCTTTTTGTGCTTTTTCTGCGGGGATACATCGCTGGTATCTGTTGAGTTAGAGAGAATTGTGATAAGTAAATATCTCTCGACGCCCTATTCAGTATTCCGGCATGAGGATCAGATGAAATTCTACTGCTCTTCCAAGTTATTGTCATTTACAATAAAAATTGTATGCTGAAAACATAACCTCTCTGTTGTGAACACAATTCAGTAGACAACAATAAGTCGAGGGTACAAATTATGTGATACAGACCAATATTTATTTCTTCGTCCGTACTCATTTCTTTAGTCTTCCCCATTGGATATTATATTAATTCGGTGTGCTGGCAATTACAACTCCATAATATATATGCGTTTCAAATTGAAACTTGCCGAAACTGCAAAACGAGATGTAAATGTCAATACTTATGTATACACTGTAGTTAGTAAATTTGTAGCTCAAAAAATAGAGGCGCCACATGAGCAACCAATTGGGTACAATCTTTCGTGCAAGAGTTAGCGCATCCGCATCGTTGATTACTGGCGTTTGTCACTGACTGCACTAGTGCGCACTGAGTGCAATTTAATCCTTTTTTTATATCGTACCTGAGTGGAGGATGAGAGTTCTTTGGGGACTACACTCAGTGCACACTGGTGTCGCCAGTGTAAACCGCAACAATTGTTTATACTCAACCCTGCAATATGAGAATGAGTAGAAGCATGCACCCATCGCCATACCATGAACTATCTTATGTATGTGTACCGTATATATACCTCTGATTTGTTACAAAAAAATTATTAATGACCTCCGGTCGCTTTTCAGCAAGAGACGCAGATAGACACTCAGCGATATTATTGTTCACTCCCACTGGATCCGTCCCATCAGATCGCTGAGTGTCCATCAGTGGCTCATGTTGAAAAACATCCTTTGTATAGTAAGCTCAACATCGGAGTAGATTAGACGATCATTTTTGCAATTATTTGTCGGTCGTTTGTTGGTGAATATTAGACTGAGTCGCACGAAAGCTGCTCATGCGTCTGCGTCTCTCTGCTCTCACATACATGTGTCCTCTCGCCCATGCCCATGCATATGAGAAGAAGAAAAATATCGTGCCACCTCTTCGGCTCAGATGTTATCCTGACACAATTTCAAATTTTCAGCTAAAAATTTCAAAATCTAGGATTCTGGAGAAAGCTGCTCGCGCCTCTGCCTGTCTCTGCTCTCACCTACATGCGTCCTCTCTCGCATTCCCATGCATTCACACAGGAGAAAAATAGTGCCACCTCTTCGGCTCAGATGTTATCCTGATACAATTTCGAATTTTCCGTTGAATATTTCAAAATCTAGGATTCCGCAGAAAGCTGCTCATGCCTCTGCCTGTCTCTGCTCTCACCTACATGCGTCCTCTCTCACATTCCCATGCATACGCGAATAAGAAAGAAATCGTGCCACCTCTTGGGCTCAGATGCTATCCTGATACAATTTCGAATTTTCCGTTAAAAATTTCAGAATCTAGGATTTCGGAGAAAGCTGCTCATGCCTCTGCCTGTCTCTGCTCTCACCTACATGCGTCCTCTCTCGCATTCCCATGCATTCACACAGGAGAAAAATAGTGCCACCTCTTGGGCTCAGATGTTATCCTGATACATGCCTCCGCCTGTCCCTGCTCTCACATACATCTCTTCTCTCTCGTATTCTCATGCATACGCGAATAAGAAAAAAATCGTGCCACCTCTTGGGCTCAGATGTTATCCTGGTACAATTTCGAATTTTCCGTTGAAAATTTCAAAATCTAGGATTCCGGAGAAAGCTGCTCGCGCCTCTGCCTGCCTCTGTGCTCACGTACATGCATCCTCTCTCGCATTCCCATGTATTCACACAGGAGAAAAATAGTGCCACCTCTTGGGCTCAGATGTTATCCTGATACATGCCTCCGCCTGTCCCTGCTCTAACATACATCCCTTCTCTCTCGTATTCTCATGCATACGCGGATAAGAAAAAAATCGTGCCACCTCTTGGGCTCAGATGTTATCCTGGTACAATTTCAAATTTTCCGTTAAAAATTTCAAAATCTAGGATTCCGGAGAAAGCTGCTCATGCCTCTGCCTGTCTCTGCTCTCACCTACATGCGTCCTCTCTCGCATTCCCATGCATTCACACAGGAGAAAAATAGTGCCACCTCTTGGGCTCAGATGTTATCCTGATACAATTTCGAATTTTCCGGTAAAAATTTCAGAATCTAGGATTCCGGAGAAAGCTGCTCATGCCTCCGCCTGTCCCTGCTCTCACATACATCACTTCTCTCTCGTATTCCCATGCATACGCGAATAAGAAAAAAATCGTGCCACCTCTTGGGCTCAGATGTTATCCTGGTACAATTTTGATTTTCCGTTAAAAATTTCAAAATCTAGGATTCCGGAGAAAGCTGCTCGCGCTTCTGCCTGTCTCTGCTCTCACCTACATGCGTCCTCTCTCGCATTCCCATGCATTCACACAGGAGAAAAATAGTGCCACCTCTTGGGCTCAGATGTTATCCTGATACAATTTCGAATTTTCCGGTAAAAATTTCAGAATCTAGGATTCCGGAGAAAGCTGCTCATGCCTCTGCCTGTCTCTGTGCTCCCGTACATGCAGCCTCTCTCGCATTCCCATGCATTCACACAGGAGAAAAATAGTGCCACCTCTTGGGCTCAGATGTTATCCTGATACAATTTCGAATTTTCCGGTAAAAATTTCAGAATCTAGGATTTCGGAGAAAGCTGCTCATGCCTCTGCCTGTCTCTGTGCTCCCGTACATGCAGCCTCTCTCGCATTCCCATGCATTCACACAGGAGAAAAATAGTGCCACCTCTTGGGCTCAGATGTTATCCTGATACAATTCCGAATTTTCCGGTAAAAATTTCCAAATCTAGGATTCCGCAGAAAGCTGCTCATGGCTCTGCCTGTCTCTGCTCTCACCTACATGCGCCCTCTCTCACATTCCCATGCATACGCGAATTTAAGAAAAAAATTGTGCTACCTCCTGGACTCGGATGTTCTCCTGATACATGCCTCCGCCTGTCCCTGCTCTAACATACATCCCTTCTCTCTCGTATTCCCATGCATACGCGGATAAGAAAAAAATCGTGCCACCTCTTGGGCTCAGATGTTATCCTGGTACAATTTCAAATTTTCCGTTAAAAATTTCAAAATCTAGGATTCCGGAGAAAGCTGCTCATGCCTCTGCCTGTCTCTGCTCTCACCTACATGCGTCCTCTCTCACATTCCCATGCATACGCGAATTTAAGAAAAAAATTGTGCCACGTCCTGGACTCGGATGTTCTCCTGATACATGCCTCCGCCTGTCCCTGCTCTCACATACATGTGTTCTCTCTCGTATTCCCATGCATATGCGAATAAGAACAAAATCGTGCCACCTCTTGGGCTCAGATGTTATCCTGGTACAATTTCGAATTTTCCGTTAAAAATTTCAAAATCTAGGATTCCGGAGAAAGCTGCTCATGCCTCTGCCTGTCTCTGCTCTCACCTACATGCGTCCTCTCTCGCATTCCCATGCATTCACACAGGAGAAAAATAGTGCCACCTCTTCGGCTCAGATGTTATCCTGATCCAATTTCGAATTTTCCGTTGAAAATTTCAGAATCTAGGATTCCGGAGAAAGCTGCTCTCGCCTCTGCCTGCCTCTGCGCTCACGTACATGCATCCTCTGTCGCATTCCCATGCATTCACACAGGAGAAAAATAGTGCCACCTCTTGGGCTCAGATGTTATCCTGATACAATTTCGAATTTTCCGGTAAAAATTTCAGAATCTAGGATTCCGGAGAAAGCTGATCATGCCTCTACCTGTCTCTGCTCTCACCTACATGCGTCCTCTCTCACATTCCCATGCATACGCGAATTTAAGAAACAATTGTGCCACCTCCTGGACTCGGATGTTCTCCTGATACATGCCTCCGCCTGTCCCTGCTCTCACATACATCTCTTCTCTCGTATTCCCATGCATACGCGAATAAGAAAAAAATCGTGCCACCTCTTGGGCTCAGATGTTATCCTGGTACATTTTCGAATTTTCCGTTAAAAATTTCAGAATCTAGGATTCCGGAGAAAGCTGCTCATGCCTCCGCCTGTCCCTGCTCTCACATACATCTCTTCTCTCTCGTATTCCCATGCATTCACACAGGAGAAAAATAGTGCCACCTCTTCGGCTCAGATGTTATCCTGATACAATTTCGAATTTTCAGTTAAAATTCTCAAAATCTAGGATACGAAAGAAAGCTGCTCATGCCTCTGCCTGTCTCTGCTCTCACCTACATCCGTCCTCTCTCGCATTCCCATGAATACGCGAATGGGAGAAAAATCGTGCCACCTCTTGGGCATGGATGTTATCCTGATACAAATTTTAATTTTCGGTTAAAAATTCCGAAATCTAGGAATTAAACGAAAGCTGCTTATGCCTCTGCCTTACTCTGCTCTCTCAAACATGTGTCTTCTCTCCCATGCCCATACATACGCGAATAAGAAAAAAATCGTGCCACCTCTTGGGCTCAGATACTATCCTGATACAAAGTCGAATTGTCGGTTAAAAATCTCAAAATCTAAGATTCAAACAAACGCTGCTCATGCCTCTGCTGTCTCTGTTCTCACGTACATGCATCCTCTCTCGCATTTCCATTCATACGCGAAATCGAAAAAAATTGTGCCACCTCTTCGGCTCAGACGTTATCATGATACAATTGTGAATTTTCAAACCAAAATCTGAAAATCTGTAACCTATAACCGATAACCAAAAAATTGTTTCATTTCGTCGGCTGAGATGTTCTTCCGGTCCGCAACTGTATGGTTATATGTATATACATTGATTACTATTAACATTGATCGGAAACAATGCCGGTGAGGAGTTGACTAGAAAAATCGTCTGGGCTAATTCAAAAAACCAATTTTTGAATCGAGGAATCTCCATCAACCGTCCGGATTATTTCATCAATCACCAGCGCACTGCCGACAATCGATTGCAAAATGCATTCATCTAATCCAGCTTGATGAGGGGGGGCAACTATAATATTTATAATGTATATACAGCGTCCACAAATGTAGACATTGGGTCGTGAATCCCATAGAAATCAGCGCAAGCAGCAATTTTATTTAAATAGTAAATTAATCGTGCTGAAGTGAAAATACCAAAGAAACCGTGATTTCTGATTCCAGAAGTGTAAATATCATCTTGCCTTCCGTTTTATTTTTTTTCCCCCAATTTTTCATCTGAATTATAACAATGTATTGATCAAACGCGTCTTTACAATCCTTACAGTTGAACGCCTAAATCTATGCAATCCGCAGACAATTTCACGGTCCTTCTGGTTTTCTATTTTCGTACATGACGGCGCCACGGGTAGAACAAAAAATTTAAATTTGATTTGAGATATTTTTGTTAAAGTTATGTCATATATATGTGCATAAGTAATCTGTAATATCGTTACAATAACGAATATCTACCAATGTACTCTTCATGTAACTTTACTTGCCTCCATGTTTGCCTCCATTATCTGGAATGAATGCTTTCGACGAGATAAGAATTAAATCTAGGTAATAAATGCATGAAAGGAATTCGAACTGGATGAATAAAACGAACGAAATATATGAATGAAGCTCGGATTGAATAAAAATTAAGAAAACTATATTTGTGTAATAGATAACACAGTAATATAGGTAATATAGGTATGCGGAAATGATTCGTTTCGAAGGATATATTTCATACCAGTTTTGCAATACATATTATTTGTATAGACATTCGATAAGAGACTTATAGACCATGAGCCTTAGTTCCATAGTTAAAGACTTATAAAGTTATGAAAAATGAATTTGGCACTGTAGGCAATGCATAATTAATATATTATCTGCATTTTGTATAGTATCTAGTTATTTGATATAGTAAGTAACTTTTGAAATAGAAACTGTAGCAGTCAGTTTTTTCAATAAACATTCTTCAAAAATTTTCACATTCACTTTACTCAATTCATTTTTTCTCTTCGATCAATTTATTTTCGTCTCTCTCAATTTGAGCATCAAGTTTTTTTGAATGGAATTATGCTCTTCGCCAAACATAAAATCAAATCATATTACAATTAATACGTTGCAGCTTTTACAAGGCCGCAGCACCACATTCGTGATTATAATTGCATACATACATACACACATACATAATAGATAAGTGATAACGCTGATATCCAAATAAAATGAAGTTCTATCTACAGTGATGATAAATAAATACATACATACGTAATAGTAGTAGATCATTTAAAACACCTCGAACATTAAATTTTGTATAAACCTATGATTAGTTATTCTAGTACATACCTACATAATAATACATAAGTATGTACTACATACTACAATTTGCTCCATGTTATTAAATCTCTTCGATCAATTCTTTTGATATATTATTTTCAAGTTTCGGGATTTCTCAAATTTTTATAGGAAATTAATGCCGGACTTAAAACTTAAAGTAGGGAAAAATGGAACAAAAAAAAGCATGAAGAAATAGAATGAAGATAAAGCATAAGTTTAGCAGAACTGAGGTTCTATTAGTAAATTTCGATACCGATGATTTGAATGTTACTAAAAGTAACATTGATATGTTTAAAAAGGTTTTCGCATACCTGTACAGCAAGTCCAATAATAATAAATTGTGAAAATTTTCAAATAGTTATAAAATTGGAGATAATCGAAAGCGGCAAAAGAAAGGGACGATATAACGATGAATCGACGTGATGATGAAATAAGTAAAAAGAGAAAGAGAAAAAAGAAAAGAAATGGATTTAACAAGTAGTTTTATGTTTAAAATTCGTAAACCATCCATAATTAATTGATTATCTATTACTCATTACAAAACCAGCCTCATTATTGAACTAAGCTCGTTCTAACAATTGTGTGCTATTTTTTATATATTTTTTTCAATTTCGATTATTAACAAGGATTGAAACCTCAATTAATAACTAATTTTTTTCTCACGGCCTCGTAAATCTTATAGGCGTAATAGTAATGTACCTCGTAGATTCAACTCATATACATTATCTGGTACATTATTTAAATATCACATAAATTGTCTTACATACAATAACTGAGGAGCAACGATCATGATTGTCCTTAGGAATATAGATGGTATTTAATATAATTTAATGAATAATGTCGATGGCCCACTTCAGGTGTTAAATATCATTTAATTAATTTCAATAACTAATTCATTGATAAGTAATCAGTGCACTAAGGGGTGTGGATTTCTGTTTTTCTTGTGAAAGTCATTTGAGCTATGGCTCTTACCGCCGGTAGAAAAAAACTAATCAACGAGTTCTTAAATTTCATCATTCAATTTATTACCATTTGGCAATATAATATTAAGAACAACGAGATCTAATTCCCAAAATGTGTTCTTTATATAGTGGCATTGCAGTTTCACGTGTTTCCCTTCTCCATGGACCAATCGAGTAAATTTAATTTGGTTTGTTTTGTTTTTCAGTGTTACTTTTAGATAATTGAGTAAAAATGGGAAGAATGAAATGTAAAAAACTGTTCTCCTAGAATATAAACTCGGTCCGTAAAAAATTGGATACGTATGGTCCCTTGGTAAACAGCCAGCGCAAGCTAAGAAAAATTTATGGTATTTAATTATTTCGTAGTACAAAAAAAAAAAGGAAATGAATCATGGTATTTATTCATAAATGTTACGTAGTTGTTGAAACATTTGTACAATAATAGGTAATTGGAATGTTGTCAAAATCAGTTTTAATAAATTCATATACCGAAATGAGAAAAGAAAGAAAAACCCGTTTCAAATCCAATTTTAGGAATTTCATATACAATGCTACTTCTCAGGACATAAAAAACTGATTAATTATTCAAAAGATTTGTGTTGTGTCCTCCTCGTTTTCAAAGCCTGAACTGGCTACTGCCATTTTGTTCATTCATTTGTTATTTATTATTTTATATTTTTTTTCTACGCACACTTTCTATATTCAAATATTTTTAATTGGCAGTAAATAAATACTCCGTATCATCCATCGAGCAGTCTTGGCAAAATATACCTATTAATAAAAATGCCTAATGATTAAATATTCGTGTATCGTATGTAAAAACAAATTGATGATCTTTCTCTCTCTATTGGCAAATCCGATTAAAATAAAATACTCTGTAACTGACTATTTATCATTTTTTTTGTTTCTTGTGTTCTTCTTCGTTCAAATGAATAGCTAAATCCAGCTGCTCAACAGCTGCCATAGAGTATATTGTACAATGTGATAGACTAACAAAAATGATGATACAACATATTATTATGGTGAATGGGGCGAAAAATTATGGGCTAGTTAATAATTGGTACGAAATCTAATCGTTAATTTAATTATTTGTTCAAACGTCTAAACGTATGCATTATGATTTAAAAAATTTAAACAAAAGGAAAAAAAACTAAAACTGTTATTCTAAATTAAATAAACAGCCATATATCTCGGTTGTCAAATTATTGTTTGGTGGCTCGTGTCTTGAAGGAACGAACTACATTAAGAATGACTGGGTGCGCCGATGTTAGATGATTGGGAGGGGGTCAGTTAGTGTTCTGTTTATTTGATCGCAGTCGGGCAAGACCCGAGCGCTCTCCTTCTTCTTCATCAGAAGTACAAGGTGGACCCCCGCCCACAGCACCTCTCGACGATGTTGCCTGCATTAACTCTTGATCTGGTACATTTCGATGCTCGTATAATAAGATGTTCAACGTTTCCTCGTAAATTCTTGCTTCAGGAAATTCAACCTAAGTAATTATTGTTTCTTTGTTATCATCAATTATCAGCATTGGTGTAAGGGAAAATAAATTTATAGGAAAAATCCGGTCACAATGTTCAAAAAACTTTCTTCTTCATTTTTTTCATCCGGGTCCAAAAATTTTCAATATAAATTATTGCAAGATTAAATAGAATTTTACATTACCTTTGTGTGTTTTTTGTCAGTGGCATAAACGATAGAGTGACAACAAACTTCGGCGACTTTACGACCGTGTCCATAAAAAGTCCAACAGCATATTTCACTGGATCCGATAACGTCTTTGATAAATAATACTCTTCCGCTGAATCGGAGAGACATTTTATCAAATAATTCAATATTCTTCAATAGATTGTCATCCGACGTACTATAAAGAAACAATATTTAACAATTACAAACACGGAATTTTTGCCTTTCGATATATACAATGAAAGTTTATGTTTATTTCAAGTAGACAATAAGAAATAAAAAAAAAGATAAATACCTTGTATAAGAATACTTGTTGTTATGTCGATTAATGAGCAATTTGACAACGGGTTTTGTAGTGTTACTTATGAGCAGTTGCTCCTCACGTTGAGAAGTGATCAGCGGAACCCTACAAATTGGTTTCGCTTCTCGCTCCTTGCGCTGGAGCGCTTGTTCGCAGGATTCAGCCAGCTCGCCGATGCAATAATACTTTGCTTCGGCCAGCAGCTCTGCCATTTCCTTCGTACTCTCAGGTAGCGGGACTGAACCGTCCCGTAAGAAGTTTAAAATTGTACCAAAGTGTTTTCCGCAACGATCTATTAGAATCCAGCCTGAAAGCATATGAACGAAGAACGAATTGAAAGGAATGCACAAAACAACCGACAATTTCTATGCTATTCAGTATTTTTCAGTTTTCATTTTGCTAACTTTATACTTCGTTTTTATTTTGTTATTTCAACTCTCACCTTCGGAATCGGTAAGAACTTCCATTCGACCGCTAAACATAGCCCTTAACATAGTGTCATGTTTAGTTAGGGTGCCGATGGTTGTGTAGTGAAGAGAACCGCCAATATTTAATTTAACGTATTGCGATGGATTACCTTTCATAACCGTTTTATGATCACCCGACATAACGATTTGACCGTGACCGCGCGAAGGTAACGCGGAAGAAGATGATGGTGATATGTTAATAGTATCAAGCGTCAAACTCAACATTTAAAACATAAGCGCAACAATAAAAATTGTTGCAACTTTTTACTCAATACGTCAAATTTATTCAATGATGAATTAAGTTTAGATTTTATATCGCGAGATAGTGTTTAAACTTTATTTCGCGATTGATATGATGAATAATGAAAGCAAAGTGAAGAGAAAAAAAATTGAAGAAACGAAAAAGAGGTTATGTAGGTTAGAGTTATAAACCAGACTCGAGTCATTCCATGATATTTACGATCAAAACGTATGTAATAAACGACATTATTTATATATAGGTATATTATATGTTACACACAGAATTCATTAAACATTTATATTACACTTGACAAACTTAATTCTCGTTGCCATTTTTTGTTTCCTCTGTTCTTTTCTTGTTTTCTTTAACACTTTACCCTGTGAGAAAAAGTTTTTTGCTGCTGCCCCATGTTTGGCAGGAAGAAACTAGAGACTAGAGAGCTATAATCGTGAATGTCTAAAACGACGGCGGTGGTCTGAAACGACGGCGGTGTAATACACCACATCGGGATCCGCGGGGATTAAAAAACTTAACCACGACACGCGGTGTGTTTTGTATCGTGCGACCGTGCGGGTATACAGATAAAATGGCCGATTCGCTAGTTAAATATGGTCTATTTATTGACGATTTAGGTAAAATACGAGTATTAGAACCAGAGATATCTCATCAAACGAACAAATTGAAAGAAGAATGTCAAAATTTTGTTGCCAGTAAGTGACATTGAGATATAACAGCACAAATCCAAATCGACTTTACGCACCAATGTGACAGATCAGCGTCCGTTACTCCTTTTTTTCTTCTTCCGTCACCTTTTCTGATCTCCTACGTATATGCATACCGCACAACCATTCACTCTCGGAAATTATGTCAACATTTTTCAATACACATTCTTAAATTATTATATTTATAAGATCACTCACCTTTATTATCTATGAATGTGTTTATATATCAGCACTATTGATCGAGCTTCAATAGCAAAAGATTCATTTTTTATTTACCTATACTATACTATCTATGTGGTTATTAGAAAACGTGTATTTCCTAAGCTACAAATAATAAATCGTGCAAACTGCCATCTTTATTTTATACCGCGAACTAAAAAGGCGGCGTCGGCGTATATCACATACATAGCGCACAGAAGATTCGATTATTAAACATTTTTAATCGATACACGATACGCTACTTCGGTTGGCCGAGCGGCGACGGGGGGAATAATTTGAAAATTTAAATAAAGGAACTACTGTAATTATTCTAGCGCGTAATTTATTTTGATCCGCTCCGTTTATCAAAAATTATTTTCATAGAAATCACCGAATTTCAAAAAAGTTCCGACGACTTTATACAAATAGTGGATAATTTGGCAAACGATGTCGAAAAAGAAAAAATGCGAACTATCGGCGCTCGGAATTTATTACGTTCCGTAGCTAAACAACGGGATGCACAAAGGCAACAAATTCAGGTTCATTCATTCGAATAATAATCTGTGTACAGAATCTATAATCCGCTTTTAATTAACCATCAACCAAACGTAATGAGTATCAGGCTTTTTATTCTGTTTTCAATTTCTTTAGGCTTTAATAATAGAAAAATCAACAGAATTGGAACGTCTACGTATACAATATGATTCGTTGAAAAAGATTGAACAAGATCAACTGGAAACGATAGAACAACTGACCGCTAATTAATATTAGGATTGCTGGAATAGATTATACGAATTAATGTAATAAAGATTGAAGGAATATAAAATTTTAACGAATGAAATAATAAATAAATGAATGAGTAACTAAACGATAATGTCCTGAGGTATAATTAATGAAAATGCAGCTGTATGGTATTTTTGTTTGCACACATTATAGCAATAGGATAAATAACATACGTATACATATTATTGTACGCATACATATTATGCATACATATCATCAGTTGTACACAAATAAGAATCATAATATAATATTGAAATACAACTTATATAATTTATCAATTATCAGAATTTTGGACTATACCTAGAATAGAATAAAAATAATAAAAACTATTCTTGTATTATTATCATTCCTTTTTCGAGCCTCCAATCTGTTTTATTCCTTTGTTCTTTATATTATTGTCGAACGTTATAAAGCAATAACATGATTTCCTTTTGTATTACATTTCTCTTGGCTGTTGTTGTTTAATTGAAAAAAAATAATCAAAGACGCAGATGATATACATAGTATATGGTATAAGTATACGTATATTCAATACAGTACATAATATTATAGTATAATAATTATCATTTCTATTATTACTATTATTTTATCCGCGAAAATTGACGGGCTTCGGATTTTACTGGCCCGTTTTCTTTTTTCCTTTTTAGTAACTCATTATCATCATTATAAGTATATCGGTTCACAAAACTGCGCCATTTTAGGATTATAATATATATATTACGTAGTAGATTAAATTTACCTAATAATGTGTCACGTTATTATTATTAATATCAATAAAACAAGATTGTTTTTGCTGCAGCCTAGAATTTAAAAAGGCACGTTTTTCTTTTCCTTCTTTCTCGTGATCACTGCTGTTCGCCCTCGTCGTAAACTGCATTACTTTTAATTCATAATCACTATACATATTATATACCTATACCTATATATATTGAGCCTAATTATTTTTTTTATCTTGATTATAATACACTTTTCTATTTTTCTCCCATCCACTGAATCTAATGGTGTATGACCATAATTTACTTACATTTCACACTAAGTTCTTTAAAAGCGGGTAAATTTTCGTTCATTTGTTCATCTTCTTATCTATGCAATCTAAAACAGCACATTATGCTCAAAGATGGTATATTTCATTTTACCACATATACGCAATCTGAAAGTTTAAGTAGAAATCGTTTTTAGCAATATTGTTCCACTTTGTCAGTATTGTTTTAATCATTACATTTTTTCAATTATATATAGTATATTTATGCGAATTTATTAATTTTCAGTATTCTCTCTCTCTCTCTCTCTCTCTCACTCCAATTAAAAGATAAATGATAACGATAATAACAATTCTAAGTTTCAAAAGAGAGTCACTTCATACAGAAAACCGTAATTGCGTTTGATTGGGTATTGTTGTAAGTATTGGCAGATAGAAAACAAAAATGAAGATGAAAATGATATGAGAAAAAAAAACCACTATACATGTAATGTGATTGTAGTTTTTATTTTAAATAGTAATATTAGTGTCACGCGGCCAATCAAGCAACCAACCAATGAACCAACAATCAAATTTCACATACAACCATAATATTATATAATATATACTTAGTAACGAGGAAAATTCGAAAATAAACTTTATTTAGTATAAAATAAGAAATGGTGTGTCGTATCGAATTACAAATATTATTATTATCATTATTAATTAATCATTTATTATTAATCTTATATCTTAGATTTATAAATATGTACAGTTACATACCTATTACACCTGTTAACCTAGATTTATTATTATATGTATTTATTTATTAAACTCAATTGAGTACACGTTTCATATTAATAAGAACTAGATCGAGCAGAATAGGAAATATTGTGTAAAAGAATGTATTTTCATGTTGTTTGTTTCTTTTTCTGTTCATAAGATATAATATTACTTCTTACTTATAATAATAAATATATTGTTATAATCCGTTAACGCTGTTGGTAATTATTATTGTTTGTATTAACTATAGTATAGTAAATTAAATGAACGTACCCCAATACAAAATTGAATGAATAATACATGGAAGATAAAACTAGGTCGGCAGTCTATCCATGAAATACAATATTCAATAAACATTTTTTTTTGTTTACATTTCAATTTGTCGAATTTATCTCACAAACAAAACAGAAATTAAGACTCCTGTCTTTTTTTCCCTTCCTCTCAATTATTTTCACCTAAACTGCTCCGATCAATCAGTCTGCCACCAAATATTTTCAACGCCACTGAAAAGATCGTCTTGCAATAATTCTCCATCAACCGTGAAATATTAACAGGAAAGAAGTAATATTTTCTCACTCCTTTCTAAGTTCGTTTTTCACATTTTTCCTCTTTATTACTTACTTTTTTTGATTCTGTTTTTATATATTTTCGATTGAATTTTCTTCTTTTGTCTTTTAGTCTCATGTTTTGATAGAAATATGGTCACAGTCAGGCGAGAGAGAGATAATGCCAGAGATCGATTAGCGGAGTTCAGTTTTTACATTACACTTTTTTTTTTGTTTTTTGTTTAAACAGCTTCAGTTTTTAGACGTTTCGCTTCTGTCACTGATTCTTCTTGTCCCCCACCGCCTGTAGATATGTTATCGCCTTCGTTCGAAGCTGGAATAATCGGTGATCCTGGCCTCTTCTTATTCTCAGCTAAAATACCCGTTGGAACATTAACTTCAACTTCTGTTGCTACTCCAGCCACATTCGGAGTTGTGCCGTCCGTCGAATTGCTCAGTTTTTTAAAACGTACTATGACCGCCGTCATGTTATCACACCCTGTTCCATCTCCGAGGGTATTTGGAGCCAGGCAGTGATCAAATAACTGAAATTTTGTCATCAATTTTAATAAAATTCAATCCCACTTTGAATTTAAAAAAAAAGAAAAGAAAAAATTAGTCCACTCCAACTAAGAAAAATAGGAAAAAGGTAAAGCAATAGAAAATCTGATGAAGAATTGAAGGTCTGTAATAAAACGAATAAAAAAAAAGTAAGAAATTGGAAAATCATCAAATCACCTCTTCGCAGATTTGTGATACTTTTTCATATCCTTGTTTAAGTCTGGTGTGAACAAATTGTACAACATCTTGGCTAGACATGAAGTTCCAAATGCCGTCACAGGCCAAAACCATAAATTCATCTTGCTCCGGGTCGATAGTTGCTTTTTTAATATCGGGTTCAGCAGAGATCATTTGCTCCTGAGGAAGTAGTTCCATGTTTTGTTTATAAGCATGGTCTCCCAGCGCTCTGGAAAGGTTTAGACCGCCATTGACACGACCATCGGCGGTCACTTTCCCACCAGCTTTAACGATCCGCTGCATTTCTGGCTGGTCTTCTGGTTTGTGGTCTAAGCTCAGCTCTACTGCTTGACCATTACGACATAATACACATCTTGAATCTCCTGCGTTTGCTACGTACAATTCTCGGCCGGCTAACACTGCTACTACCGCTGTACATCCGCTGTCTGATCCTGGCTACAAATAGAGAAATAAATCGTTGAGTTGGGCAAACAATTCTAATATTCAGAAAGAGATTTAAAGATAATTGATTCGTAAAATGTTTAATCTTATGCAGATCTCTAGAAAAGCGAAAAACATATTTTATTCAAGTACTAAAACGAAGGAGGAATTTTGTTCGAAGGTAGAAAAATTAGCTTTATAATTACCTCTTCTGTCATTTTCATAGTAAATTCATCGTCGTCATCATCAGGATCAACATCATCATCTTCATCGCTTTCATCATCGTTATCGTCGTCGTCAACATCATCCACATCTTCTGTGTCATCGTCGTCATCATCACTGTGAAAAGAAAGACGAAAATGTTCACGATTACTTGATTTTTTTTGCAAGAAATAGAGGTCAATCTTGAAATTATGGGTACTGAATAAAATTGACAAAATTACTTTCCAGTTATTCTATATCTCTTGAATATAACTACGTTCAAGAATCTAAATTTCACTTCCACATTAAATCTTGTGAAATTATTCACTTAATAATACTGAATTGTTTGGTTCATGAATTGAAACTGTTTGAAGTGGACAAGTTTCTCAATTTGATTACAAATTTTCCAAAATAAACTGTTGAATAACCAAACTGTTAAATGTATTCATTGGTGATAAAGATTTAATCATTTCTGGATTTATTTTCCATCCTTTAGGGAAAACACATTGAATTTTGAATAAAACTGTGTGAAGTAAACTCTCCTGGAAATAATTAGAGGTTCCAGCATGCTAAAATACATGGATATCTGCAAGCAACTCATCACCAAAATCCTTGGTTAAAGAAATTTGTTGCAACGTCCGCTAACGCACCTTTCAGGAAGTCCGTCGAAAGTTTCATCCTCTTCATCGTCGTCATCTTCCTCGCTACCATCATTGATACAGAGTAATCCATAATCAACAGGCCTCCTTCTTCCGCTGCTGCTAATACGTTCCTGTTGTTCAGCTTCGCCATTTTCAAGCGTAGAGCAAGAGCTGCTCGTAACATTGTCACCTCCACCTTTACTGCTGTCCGCATCTGCTAGAGGTTTTTTACTTTTGTTTTCAGCACCATTGATTTCCGTATCTGCCAGATTAGCTTGCACTGGAGAACTTTTACTGGGAGAAACGAGGTCTTCAATATCTTCGGAGCTGTCTGGCATATCGATAGATTTTACCATCTCAACAACTCCATCTGACGTCAGCACAACAGCAGATTCACCATTACTAGTTGTAGAGTCTAAAACCTGCTCTGCCTCGCTACTCCCGATCGTTTCTGGCCCCCCTGTTTTAACGCCTTTGATAGCGACCGAAGTAGATCCGCAAAGTTGGCTGCTAGAGCTGCTAACATCAGCTTCATTGTCATGCCAAGAAGAAGAACATCCTGCAGCTAGAGATGACGAAGAACTAGCCTTGTCCCTGGCTCCTCGTCGAGCACGTAAATATGGACTCGCAGGTTTTCCATCTTTGTCTTTTTTCAATGCTTTTAACGCAGGATTAGTAACTTCGGATTGATATTTAGCCATAACTTGTTCAAGAGGCATTGCGGCTTCCATACGAAGATTGCTCACGTTTTCTTCATCGTCTGAACGTTTTAAATAAACGATAATAACATCATAATGAAAATTAATAACATATGTTTTAAAATTTGTATAAATTGATTTGACGAAGCGATAAATCGCATGCATAATCGTGTATCCAAAGAGGATGAATAACTCTAACAAATATATGAACAAACCAGAATTATCACCGTCTCCTTTTTCATTACCGGCGCAACTTGTGCCTGCTATTTCTTTCAGTATTGCTACTATATCTGGCTTTGCTAACGTCGCATCAAAACCCAGAAATGCATCTTTTAAAGCCTGTTCGACATTACCGCTCTTGTACGCTTCTGTATTTTTTATGAAATCTGGTAAATTTTGAGCACAATATGTCGCCACTTCGTGACCGCCGTGACCATCGTATACCGCAAACAGAGACACATCTTTGTCAAATTTTAAACAGCAGTTATGAGCGTCCTGAAATTAGAAATTTTTCCCTCTTTTTTTATTCCATCTCTACTATTTTATTATATTTTTCTTTCGTTTATGTTTTCATATCACGATGTAAGATAAACAAAATTTATTATTCGAAAAACAAGAAGAAAAAAAGAAGCAAACAACCGTTCGCATTTTACGGCTACGAATATTACTGACGGAATTGAACAAAAGAATCGAATTTAAACCACTTAATTCTTAGCGGAATTTTAGGGATTGCGGGAAATGAAGCGTCGGGTGTTTTAAGACTGGAGGAGCGGAACTGGAGGGGGGAGGGGGAAATAAAATATTTTTGTCATTATTGGTTAGGATTAAGGGTTATGTGATAATACATAATTGTATGATATGGGAGGTTATGTGATACAGAAATAAATCATTATAGAATAAATGAATAAATGGATGAAAAAAATCACCGGCATTTGCTATCTAACATAACTAAGTATGTAACGGTGCACTCACCTCTTGACTGATTCGCCAGCCTTGCATGGAACTGGCGCCGAAGACTACAGAGTCGCCCACTTCGTCGGTTGATACTTTTTCAGTTATTGGTTCTGACAAGTAGGCCCCCATTTCGTTAAAATTTACTCACTAAAAGTCGTTGATTATTTAGAAGTTATTTTATATATTGTTATTAGTTTTATTTTTTTTTAGAGAAAATTATAATTCGATGCGGCGCGGCGGCAGTAGAGAATCGTTAACTAGCCCCCATGACCGGTTTTCTCTGTTTTCACTAACGCGCGTGGCGCTATCTACCGCGCCACTTTTATCCCGCCGCATGTAGAACACCGTTTTCCCGCCAATATTCCCTACTTCGTTTGAATCTCCGTTCATGCTATGTCGGATACATATGTTTTAATTCCGATACTTGTTACAGTTTATTAAGTTACAGAATCGCTTGCCCAGTGCTTTTATCAATCGCTATTTTACGGATTATTATATTCTCTGAGGTATAGCGTACAAGATCAGAAGACAATGAGAACACGAGTTTTGATTTTCTGTTCAACTTTGAACAACAATAAGTTTATATACTTAATTATAGACTTGAGATTATCGGAATGGTACCGATATCGAATTCAAATGATGAATCTATAGAATAAATAATAAATCTATAGCGCATACACAGATATTCGTACAAAACGATGAAAAATAAAAACACAAAACAATTATTCAATAACTCATAAATAAGTAGATAAATGAATAAACCAAATTAGTATCCGGATCAAAAAGAGCGAAACTTTGCCCGAGTGAACAAAAAAATTCTCCCCACAGAAGAAAATCAAAATTAAATCAAAAACAAGGTATTTCCGGTTACAGGAAACCGCAGGTAGGTATACTATAATACGTTGCAAAATCGCCAGATGCAACAGCCGCGCACATGCGCTCCCATTCCCTCCAGATTCCCCGACCGAGAACGAGGACACGTAGTCTAGATTCTGAAAGCATTGGTAGGTACTGAAGAGTAGCTTGGAGGGGGTCGAGCCCAAGAAACCGGGTGCAACGATGACATGTCGGGTGTGAAAGCGCGGTATGGAATGGGAATCGATATCGATGGGTGGTTTGTCGAAGCTTTTGTGCTATGTTCTGACGCCGGCGCCTGTATATATGCATGTATTGTACCAGACGCAAAGCATCGGTGCGATGCGGGCTGCAGAACCTCAGGAGCAAATAGTAATGAGACAGCAAGGGGGAGAGATTTTGTTACATTGGTGTTAGTATGGTAGCATAGCGGCGGGAGCCGGGAGCTTATCGATTTGCCGTGCTGCGTCCGCTTCGTCGAGAGACGGGAACGCGAAAGTCGGTGGGGTCGGTGGGTCGGTGGGCTGATGGGTGGATGGCCACCTAGATATAAGCTTGTAGCTTGTATAGTAGATAATATTATAACATTGAGCAAGGCCGTAGTAGGCACGATTTAGAGACATGGACACGGCGTATTATTACACCTATACCGATCGTATATTATTATAGGTATACGGGACGCGTATGAATATCGACTCGTTTTTTATTTTCTTTTGCTCGATTTTACGTCCATACCTTGTATGTTTCAAGAATTCATGAAATAAAGTGAAATAAATTGAGTTAGAATTGTTTTTCACTCTTATAAGTATACCGACCTCCTCCTCTTTCTATACCATATTGTAGGTGTATTTTTATCCTGTGGTAGCTATTTCATCACGTAATAGACAGATATCGGTTTATTGACAAATCCGGTACGAGGTAATAATTCGACGATATTTACTGATTTACCGAGACGACATGCGAAGGTGGTATAATAATGTGTGGAGATTTATTGATGGGCATACAGCGGAAGTAGTTTGTAACAATCCCGTGTGTCTTGTTTAATCCTTTATACACACTCACCGTTCGTTGAGCATTTCGTATATTACACATAATCGTGCGTTTCATGCGTGTGGGCGTTTGAGAGATTATTGTATTATATGTATAAAGTAGCTAGGAATCATAAGTTCCTCGTAAACGAAGTAGACGGTACAAAAGCTATGAGGGAATTTCAGAGCCGAGGTCTTTTCTTTTATGATACACCGGAGATCACGAAACCTTGTGATCCACGAGATCTTTCTCATGTAGCGTTATTCGGAATCTTATAATTCTACGTGTTATTAGTGAACAATACACGTTGCTTTATACGATACAAAGCCTAATCCATGTGAAGAATTTCCGAATATTTCACTAAAAATTACGAGGTTCTCATAGATGTTTAATATTACTATTTATGATACGACCTCGCGAAGAGCTTTTCCCGATTTCCTTTCTTCAATGTAACATGTATACGTACGGACGATAAAAATATCCTCGAAATTGATTATAATTTCGCAAAGTATAATTTAAGAGGCAGATTGATCGAGGAAAGAGGAGATGTAGTTAATTTAGTTAAATCTGACGATCCGCACGCAGCTATATCCTTCTCCCTCTCTTCCTCTCGAAGGGCTTTTTTGATCACTCGGTGATCGTGAAGGAGTAACGAAACGTCGAAGGAAGCGAAGGACCCTCTGGTTACGGTCTTGACAAAGTATTTGCGTGTGGTGCGGAAAGGGTGGAAAAGAGGCGAGGAGGGGAGGGAATTGGACGGACTTGTCGGCGTCGGCGTCGGTGTCGACGCCGGCGTCGACGTCGGAGGCGCGGGCGCCGTTGGATCGTACCCGTAAAACCCGTCTCGCCAGTTCTCTGCCGAGGTCCAATCAACTTGGCCGACCCTGTCGGTGGCTGAGGGTTTAAAAACCGTGAATTTCTATAAAAACCGTTCGTTTTGTAATTGCGACATACACCCAATAAAAAAACCCAAAAAACGGAAATAAAAAGAAATGAAACGCACCATATCTTACGCCATGCAGCCTGTATCTACGTTTCAATTTACACGATTATAATTATGGAATAATCATTCGTAATAATATCACACATATAGCTGATTAATTATTACTCTCACCAAAGCTATATTATATATCTATACTATATTTATAATACATAATATATTAATAATAACGCGGGTATATAATATCATATTACATATACCTGTAATATATAGATAAAATAATATAAAAATACGTCTATAAATAATCTGTAACAGAGAAGTGCTGCGTTATAACATAATACATAGTATATTAAAATATACAAAAATTTGCTGTGTATGTGCGGCGTGTAATGTGCGGGGATATAATTCTCTTTCTCGCATTTCCGTTTTCTTTTTCTTTTCCTCAAATATCGCATAACAGCATCCAGAGTATCTAGAGCTGTATGAGATACAAACGAGAAAAGAACTTACCCCTGTATAATTATTATTAAAGGGTTGTCGCATGTTGTTTCGTACTGAAAAACCACGGTGCCCGCGGCCTACTAACCTGACCTTGGGTCGGCCTGACTAGGCAAGTATATATGTACCTATTTCTTAACTTCCCGCTTTAACAAGGGAAGTTATTATAATCAGCCCAAAAATGAAAAGTTCAGTATTCACCGGATGTCCGCATTCCGGATTCTGGAGAATCATTTGCGACCATCTTTGGATGGACGTCTGTGCGTGTGTGATCAAATATATGTCCGTCGATAACTTGAGAACGAATCAACGGATTTCAACTGCCAATGCACCAATCGATTCGGATTCACGTAACTTAGAACCGGCTGAATTTTGAATTGGATTAGTTCAGTCGTTTTTGAGTTTTTCGACAAACAAAATGTCCAATTTTGTTTTCAGTACGATGATAACTTGAGGACGAACTGACAGCTTTCAACTTTTAGAAGGCCAATCGATGGGGATGTTTGTGACTCAAATCCGATTGCATTTCGAATGCGATCGGTTTCTCAGTTCCCGGGTTATTCCGATGAAAAAATGTTGACGAACAAAATAATTCAATTTTTTGCAATTTTCTTCTGATCTCTGTCTTTTATGATCCTTGTTTTTCCGTTTTGAAAAATTTGATGGACAAATTTCTTTTCCGGGATTGAAGAAAATAACAAATTTAGTTTCTTCTTCTTTATATTCGTAACTTCCAGTATGAAAGAGCGGAAAAGGATAATAACAATAATAATTGAGCTCGAAGAAGCGGGAAGTTCTCGGAGTGGCTCATGGTCAGCCGATTACCAGGCTTCTCTTGTTTTCGTTACTTTTTCTTAATCATGTGTGTATAAAACAAGTACCGTTGAGAGTTACCCTCATCAGGTATATACATATGAAATAAAAGCGCGGGCATATTTCATTTAACGGATCTGAGATATACCTATATATGCTAGTAGTACATGCATAGGTATAGGTACAGGAATAGAGCTACGTCTTTGGTATAGGGGCGGAATTTTCGTCCCTGCGTTGATACAGATTTCGCCGGTGCCGAGACATATTGAGAAAGTCGTTTCTCAATTGCAGATAATAATGGTATTTTTTGTTCGTTTCTCTTGCATTCTCACTCGCTCTCTTTCCCTCTCTCGCTTTCTCTGATATGTAGTATATGCGCATCAGCTACAACGGCTTAACGTTTTACGCAAGGTTCGCACGAGGTTTACGCGCGCCGTGTGACGTCATTAATGATTAACGAGTCTACCAGACCGCGCAGCAAAGGGTCCCAAGAGAGGTCCGAGGTAAATGCATTATACACATTGTATGTACGTATTATACATATATATATACACATACAATATACAGTAATGCTCTTTTCCGATAACAAACAAAAAAACAAACAGGAGAATGACGATACCCGTCGAAAGATACGAAACAGTAATGAATATCACCTCGCTGCATCGCTATATCGTCGAATCACTGATTGAAGAAAAAGAATGAGAGTTCAGTAGACATTGGTATGTATGCATGGACGCATACATACATGTCTATATAATTAAAAATGTATTCTATGAGAACAATATTAAAAAAAAAAAAAACATTCCAAGTTTTGAATAATGTTCTCATATACATTATTCTCCCGCGCACAGTAATTCTTTGCGTCTACGCCATTGACTTCTCGCTGCCGGCGTGACGATGAAGTATTATTCATTTTTCTGTTTTCTTCTCAAGCACACCCGGAGTGAGAAGTATGTACAAATTTGCGGGAAAACTTCAAATATCGAATATCGTTTTTATCAGATGACACTGCAAAATGAGACGAGAAATGGGTAGTCCAATAAAAATTTGATTAATTTTACAACGTATGCATCGTAACCATTTCGGGCTGCAACGTCTAGGAATTATCGAGAATGCCGAGCGAGACCGAAGAATCACGGAACCAACCGAAGTCGTGGAGTCAAGGATATAAAATAAGCGACGATTCGCAACATTTCGCGACTTGCCGGAGCTAAAGCATCGCGACAGAAAGTACGCCCCCGCAATACTTTCTGGACGAGCCAGAGCCAGAGCGCCCAGCTGAGTCACATCTTCAAAGATTTCACACTTGATCTACGATTTGCGAACAAATCGCTGCAAATAATACTTCAGCCAAAAACTCTGAGAACATCAAGAATCTTCGAGAACCGGCGAAAATAAGAACGATTGAACTTGCTTTCGCTCTGATTCAAGTTCTGTTCCACGATTTTGCGACAATCAAATTTAGAGTCAATTTCTCTGAGAAATCAGACCTAAAAGTCACAGTAGGGTGGTTTAAGTCTAACTTAAGAATTTTAGTTTTTGATAAAATAAAATCAAAATTGCAATTTGTATACGAATTTGGGAGAAATCAGGTGTTCGGTAATTTCAACTGTTCCCTCAAAGGCACAGTGTTCACACGGAGGGTTGAACCTCAACAGCATAAAGCATCTAGCCAGGTCCAGCTCTGACGAGAAAACAATACCGTCGGTACTGTGTTCAGTCACACGCACATTAGAGGCGACGTATTGGCTGAGTGAGAGCTGTTTATGCAGGTACGAAGCTGTGTCGTCTCGCACTGTAGCTTAGGATACGGCTGCGAATAGGAACATCTGTGAGTCCGATACACACGATGCTAAGCTCCCTTTTTCACAAAATTTGCAAACCTAAGAGAGTTAGCATTCCGAAGGGGTCCTAGAAATTCACGACCGGTTGGATTTCACGAGTCCTGAGGCCAATTAGTTTCAGTATGTGTGTATAAACATACGTTTACTATATGCCGCGTCGGCGGACCTCGAAAACAAATTCATTGTCTTCGATGACTTACCTAATATGACCGATCTATGCCATAAGACTCGGAAAACAGTAATACTGGAAATTGTTTCTATTTCTACGATTCAAAAATCAATATTATACCTACGTGTATCGAGTTTTCCCGTATATTTCATGCCTCGACTAATACGTCAAATTTTTAGGGGCCTATTTTACCCCGAATATAATGTTGTCAACGACGTCATCGCACGAATATATATCTATACGGTTGTACACAGGTATAGTACCTTCACCTATACCCCGTGCATGAGCTCAGCACTTTCGTCAGCGAATGCATGACAGAGAGAAAAAAGAGAGTGAGAGAGAGAGAGAGAAATCTGTTCGCAGTGACGTCATGGTGTGTAGAATCGTCGAACCGCGAGCGCATGTCGGATTATGACGATGTGACGTCACCGGCGGTGTTCCCGTAGGTGACGTCAATGACTTTGGTCCACTCGTTTTTTTCTTCTTATTTTATTTATGTGTGGTAACAACAATATAGGTATAACACAATTCACCATAAACCCCCGGTGCTATGAACGGCTGGAGCTTTTCCCACATCATATACGAATTACTATGTACGCGGTTGGTTACTATGGATACCCGCGAGAGCGCGGAATTCTGGGGAAATGTCGGAATTATACCAACTCGCGCTCGCTCGCTACCTACCTACCTGTCTGCCTGCCTGCCTGCTCGCTTGCGCCGGGGCTGAGAAAAGGTAGAGAGGGTAGAGGGTCGACCAGGGTAGCTGGTACCGTATACTCTGTACAGTGTAGGGTACTACGCAGGCACACTATAGCTATATCTGCTTACGACATACATACACCTGTCCATACATACATACGTAGTATATACCGATTTTAATAGCAGCTGAGGGAATCGACGTTGGATAGTAGGTACCCATACCACCTAACTACCAGACGTGATTATACTATGCAACCGTGGATCACACCGCGCCACGCGGCACGCGCCGCGCGTCTTCTAATTGTGAAGCCTACATCAGAATCTCTTCGATGGTTAGTTACAGATTTCTCATAGGACAAGAATTCTCATATAAGTAATTGTAAATGGTCGTACCGATGTATGTACGTCACGTGGCGCTGTTCAGCTGATCAAAGTTGATTGTTGCATATAACACTGATGCATAACTACGTATCTAGTTATGCGTAGACCCTGATATGCGTACGTGTGTATGTATGTACTAACTACTCGATATACGTACGTAGGTATGTATTGTAGAATGTAGGAGTTTGGGTTTAGCGAGCTAGCTGGCTAACTAGCCAGCTAATCCCGACAGATTATTTACCAGTCGTAAATCTCTGGAACGTGAATCAAATCATCCGCATATGTTATACGTACCGTGAATACCAAATTCAATTATTCGTCTAGATAAAATACACCTACCTAGTATCACTGCGCGTGTGTACATAAGCGTCACAATCGCGAGTGAACTATGATTGACAGAGATGTTTGTACATATATACTTATATACTACTCCCACATACGTATTATACAGTGTTTTGGAATTCAAAATGGGTGCCAAATTGAATATCAGTTTTTCGAGTCGAAGGGGCTATCATTCACCACCTCGAAAATGCGATTCGCCGTCACTTCTACGCCGCGCGATCGATTGGAATGAAACTTTGAGGATCGATGCAGTATCCTGGCAGAAAGATGCCGAGTATTTCATCGCTTCGGAACGTTCAAAAGTTCTTTCACAAGTTCAAAGTCTTGTCAATCTAACCTAACAAATACCCAGCATTGGAAGATTTTTTTCATAACTTTGAATTTTTGTGAAAGTTTCAAGCGCTGAAATGCTTGGTTAATAATTTTTCGAGGTGGTAAAAATTAGTGTTCGATAGCACCTCGAGCTTTTGAGAATCAGTTGAATATTGCATGAGGAATTTGGCGTTCGAAAAATGTCGAAATTCAGCGCATATCGTACGGTGCACTTGCCTAAACGGTGGAGAGGGAAATGGCAGTATTCAATGGAAGGGGGAAGACTTCTGTTTTTGCTGGCCTATCGATATTTTCGACTGACATTGACATACTGGTTCAGTTCTCATTGTTTAGTAACTGAGGGAAAACTTTATTCGAGAAATTCTCCGCGTTTCGCCTCGAGGCAAAAACTCAGCTCTATATACATATACGAAGAGGGTTTCGGCTAACGTCAAGCACAAGATAGCGCGAGGGTGAAACTCGTTCGATTGCGAATATACTTGTTTTCTGTACCTATATATACATATATATATATATACATGTACATAATATACCTACGTATAAGTATGTATGCAAAGATAAATCATTCTTCGTCAATACCTGCCATTGTCATAGCATATTTCTGCATATTATTCACGGATTTCTCCACACATTTGTATCACTATTATCATTATCATCATTATTATACACGAGCGGCGCGTACGTGTATATTTATGTGTATATTTGTTGTAGGCATTAGACTAGGTAGTACACATGTCGACAAATAAACGAACTCACCTGACACGAACAATCTTCTCTTTCGTCTATTCGCCTTGATTGAATCATACATTTAGACCACTGCTTCAGTAGTAGTCGTCTGAATGCCCGAAGTTATCCAGACGGTTACACACGAATTTCATTGTGAAGCAATTCAGTTACATTTATAGTATTATTTTAAACAACTCATTAGCCTAATTAGAGCTATGAAGTTAATTTGTCGTGGGAGAATATTCGTACATGTTATAGACGCGATCGCTTCGTATGCAACAAAACGAAAAAATATCACACGCCCTATAGGAGTATCACAATCCTGGGCAAGGATTCACACCCCTTGCTTACATATTGTATATATTTTTCTATCTTCTTCTCGAAGGCGAGAAAATTGAGGTTTCATCCACACAATGCGCAGGCAATCTGATATCTAAATACGAATTTCCAGTCCAGCAATATTACGATATCGTATATTATATACCACAATATGTATCAGATATATTTACATATATATAGCATATATATGACGTGAACTGAAGAGTTTGCGAAGATTATCGACCCATCCCACGATGTTTAGAAATATTCTTACCTTCTCATTTTTATTTTCTATCTTCAAACGCGTTTCAATTTTCAATTAGTTTCAAGATTCACGACCGTTAAGGATATACTTTACGTTCATATGAGCGAACATCGGTTACGAATTGGATTTTTTCTGCTTATTTTCTTTCAAACGATATTGCGAATTAGTTTCTCGGGGTGGTTCCGCGGAAAATAGGAAATCGAAGAAAAGTGTTCGAACGGTTCAAAGGGCGTAGGATGAGTTGCGGTGTCAGAGTCGATCAGGATTCGGTGAACCGCAAACTGTTATCTGTTTGCGAACATAGGATAGGTATCTGTACATACATACCTATACTACACCTATGTATTTATGTACGTATTTCCTTTGGGATAATTGGTTTTTATGCTAAATTCAACGGAACTTGGCTCGAGGCCAGAATACCTCATCCCAACATCCTCGAGATAGATATATTATATATTCATCTGTCCGATCTTCGCGTGATATATATACTATAATAAATATATACATTATAAATATAAATATATGTAAAATATATGTAAATGTGTACTTGGGGGTTGTCCCTCTCGGGCTCTGCCTCCGGCACGACGCTGCACGTGGTTGAAATTTAATTTACAGTTCAAAATATTCGTTTTTTTTTTTCTTTTGGTTTTGTTTTTTCATGCGTGTGCTGCTTTTTTTATGCCGTAAAATTAAGCAAACCGTGGACAAGTCGCGTTGTGCATGTATTAATTTTTATAAATAATATATGCGCTAAAATTGGTTCGGGTTGAATTTTAATTTAACATTCGCTTCTCTTATTTTCGTTTGTTTTTTTCTTTTTTTCTGTTTTTGATCACGTTTCGAATTTTCTTTCCTCGTTTTTCGTCAAAGCTGTATGGTTGTCCCATATATATGTTTTTGTTTTCAGGATACGCACAATTCCATCGTGGAGATTGTTAGAAAATACGGAATTTGACAGTCTGTATTACACATTCGATGAAACATACCATATACTATATTCATATCTATATTAGATACTTGATGAATTTATTTCTCGTAGTTAGGGGATACATGCAGTATATATAGCATTCCTTTTCTATACTTCACGTATTACCACACAGCAGTTACGAAACGCATACGTAATTCATTGCTAATTGTGTTCAAAAATGTCCCAGTCCCTATCCTTCGTTGAAAATTATTTATAAGAATGCAAGGATGTTTTCAAATTATAGCCACGATCAGGCATATGTGTATGGATTATAACTGATACCGCAGCATTGAATTTTTACCGATAATCAACCACTTTTCTCTTCCTCTCTCTCTCTCTCTTTCCGTGTCTCGCTGTTTTCGGTGGCAAGGGAGACAGACGAGAGTTTGGGTTTTATCACTGCAACAGCAAAATGTGATATTATCGTGCAACAAGCATTATATCCAGGATCCTGGATCCTGTGTATGTTATTATTAGGTATAACACAGGAGGTTTGAGTTCTCGAGCTCGAACAGGAATTCAATTTGGGCCACGACATGTGGCAATTACAGAGGTAGGTAGGTAAGTGGTAAGGGGGGTGGGTGGATAGATATAGGGGGGTAAAAAAGGGGGAGAAGGCGCGTAATTAGCGTGGTAGTTGGGCGAGGGTAGCTAGAGATGTCTCTTTATACGAGGCACCGGAAAACCTCGGCAACTCGACTTCACCTTTACCTTTACCTTTACCTTTACCTTTATACCATTCTCCGTCGTGGATATGACACGACGACGACGCCCACGACCAAAAACGCCCACGAAGTCCACAACCTCCGCACTCTCTACAAACCACCGCGACGACGCCCACGTAGATACCGTAACTTCTTATTACATGGAAAAAGCCGTGGATTTACATATTACTCTGTATGTATACCAACCTATATACAGTATATCACGTATATTGCGTATAACTATAATATTCTCACACGTGACCGTGCGCGCTCGTCCTCGATCAGTGGCTGCAGTTAAACTTGCAAACTAGATTACGCTGAGAACGAATCTCCGACTCCTGCGCCCGCCCCGATGATGTTTTCGAACAAAAGGGAGCCAAAGATTTGCGGACAAATTCAAAAAATATACAACAGGATAAGTATGTATGTACCTACAGCATATGGAATTGAAAATCCAAATTACACGGTGACGCTTTATATCTGATGAAAACAAAGTAAGGAGAAATGCGCTTTCAAATTCGTGCCGGGGTTGCACGACAAAGTGAATTAGCAAATTAGGTTTCAAGCTCTTCGAATTTGAGGGAGTGGAAACAAGAAATAAAATAACAAAAAATTCACGTTTCTGTGTAGCACAGCATGTATATTTTTCTGTCGATTTTTATCAGTTCTGACCACCACGTCACTCTTATACGTGTCTAGATTATAACTGTACCGTGCCGTACGGCGTACCGTACGGAGACGTAAATGGATATAGGGGCGTATGCAAAGAAAAAAAAAAATGAAGAAGAGAAATAAAGAGTACGAAGTAGCAAACCGCTGAGTTTTTTTACGTATTACATCCAGGGTTTTTTAGGTCCAGGGTATTGTAGGTAGATCTACCCTGTTATTACGACTGAAAGTAAGGGATACCGTCCTAGATGTGGTCAGACACGATTAGCGATAAGAAGAGTTCACTCGTTTTACCCGAAAACAACACGTTATATAGTATACCGGTACCTACATATATATTTCATGCAATATGTTCGTCTGCATGCTATCTATTTTTTCGGGGGGGGGGGGGGGGGGCTTTTTTCTTCTTCTCCTTTCACTGATGGTGAATGATTACCCTCATCATACCTTATATCTGAAGAAAATCGTAGACATGAAGAACAAAATAAAACAAAAAAGGAAATGGAAATCAAGATAATAGTTCAGAACGATATATAGGTTAGACCGCCGTATAACCTCTGCAGGGTCTAGGCAGCAAATGCACCGCTGAGCACAATATTTCGAGAATATTTATAACCCACTTATATACGTTAGGTATACCTACATATTCAGGTATGTATATACCGTGTTAGCCAGGTAGGTTTATTATAGGTGCATATATATGTTTACATTTATATCTCTACAACTGATCTAGATTGTTAACATGAGATGTGTGGTTTTATTGCATACGTATACATAAATAGGTATATCTATCTGTGTATTATAGACTAGCTGCAGGTATAGCAGTTCTATAGGACTTTACTATCAAACTGTATCTATCTAGTGACTTTTATCTTCTTTCTATCGTTTCTTTCGTGCAGCAGTATATAGGTATTATACTTATTCTCCTATTTCTGATCCCCCTATCTTTTCTTCATTTTCCACATCTTTACTGTTTTTTTTTTCTCTCGAGAAATGAAATTTTTTCCGATTTTCAATCCAAATTGTTATCAATATTGGAACAATCGAAGTCCAGAACACAAAAAAATATGAATAAATATATACCGAGAATTGTTGCTGAGAATCGGAAAGGCTTCGAACGGTGAGATATCCGGTTGATCAAAATATCGAACGCTTAAACAGTCGTGTATATCATAATTCGGAATCGTGCTTAGTGTGGAAGTTATCGAGCACGAATCTATTCAATCGAAAGTCCAACATCTCGAGGAATCAGAATTTACCGTTCTGTACTGAGCAAATAATCGACTGCTTGCCGTTTTTTTTCGCAATTTTGGCTTTTCGGAATTCCGGTCTTTCGACATTCTGCTTATCGGAGTTTCACCGATTCCGAACCTTTATTTTCGATCTCGTTTCCTTCGGTTCATTGGCTGACGGAAACATTAGACGTTCTGGATTTTCAATTTCGGAGATTTTAAGATTCCAAATTTTGTCAATCTACGCTTCGTTCGTTCGGAATGTAAACTATCTGAAAATACATTTTTGGATGAAAGCGCGTTCGGGTGAATAGCCTTTCGACGAAACCGTCATTCAATTTAGTAATTCACCAAAAATGGAATGTTGAGTTTCCTGATATTTCCCTACTTCAGAATTTGTATCTCAGAAATTCGGAATTTCAACCCCCACCCTTTTTCATTTGTTTTTCGAATGTCTACCTCTACCCTTCTCTTCTCCCTCTCGCGCTGCTTCCTTCGTATATATTTTACGAGAGGTAGGAGCCTATTTAGGTATGTATATAGTGCGGCTAATATTTGCTCTGGGAATTTGCAGAGCCTCTTCTTCAGCAGTTCACCGTAAGGAGCGAAAAAAAAAGAGCTGTACTATGGAAGCCCCGGTAACGTTAGCTCAACAAACGTTACGGTCAGGCGTTTCCTTGGTTGTAAATATACCTACTGTATACAGTACATATGTCACAGCGAGCTTAAGAGGGAGGTTCTTTTTTCTGCCAGTAAAAGAAAATTCTCATTTATCGTTATATCTATATACGAGTAAAGACTGTGAACGTTTACTCCCGAGTCTCGAGCAGTTATATACTGTCAAACGGATAATTTGTATGTAATTGTCGAATTTCAAGCTCCGCAAGAATCTGCAGGCCAGAAATGGAAGATGCCCAAGACACAAATTAACAATTCCACGCTACGAGAAATTAATAATTTCGTATGATTCTCTCGCAGAGAATGTGAATGCCAAAGATTTATAGGGGTAGCTAAAGAGAGACATTTTTTCGGGGAGGGGGGGTAATCGATTAATTTACTCAATTTTTATAATCCATCAAATTTTTGTGTCTCTGTTTTTTTCAGGCTACTTTTTAAGGACTTCGGAGTGGACGAAAGAGCGTACAGTATAACAGTGAGGAGAAGAAAACCTTTCAATAACATTTATCAAGATAGCTGATACGACATCGACTACGAATCACCATGTCTGGTTTCGCTGACAAACCAGGATGACTCCAAAGAAGGAGGTCGAGGCTCCGGCTAAGCTTCGGAGCATATCAACATAAGCGAGAGCATTCATCATCATTTACTAGAATGGCAGTAGAATTATTTCATTCAGGTACGTAAATAAACGGAATATCATACATTCAATAAAACGAAAATCGAAAAAAATATAACCGACAGTCCGATGAAATCGGGGCAAGTGCCAACTACCGCTCGTTTTACTCGGCTTTTACTCTCTATCTCTCTCCCTCCCAATTATGGCACTTGGCTAGTCGACGTATAATCCTCAACTCGATGGCATAAAATGTTATATGCAATAATATAACTAATTTTGATAAATGTAACTATGTATATAAGTATCTTGAGCGTTTCGGGAAATGCATACACCGATGAATGAATATGAGTCGATGAAAATTACAAAAATCTTAAGAATCAAAAGGAGAAAAAAGTCTTGAATTTTTTTTGTTTTTTTTTCAGCGATTTCTGTCATTCTCGGAGAAGAAAGAATGCAGGAAAATGTAAGACACAAAATTAGTTCGGCCCCACGTTGGGCGCCGCGAAAAGGTAACAACTTTTCTTCAGCGCCCAACGTGGGGCCGAACATTTTTTTTCTCATCTTGTGTCCCACACTTATCTGTGTACATTTTTCTCCGACGTTTCCGAATTTGTCGAATGAAACGAAGACATTTCCTCACCGAGAAAATTTCCAGCCAAAGATCGCTTGGGAACGTATTTTTCGTTACTATTCTGTTACATACGTTAACGTTACAAACGCGAAAGTCGCATCGACGTTTGCAATTTTTTTGTTCCTTCCTGTTTTCTCATCCCTGTGTTCACCATCAGGTATAACTTCCATCGTTTCTCTATTCTATACCCAACCAATCCTCGCAATACCCTCTATCCTTTCTCGGTCAATCGGATAATCGATACAACTACCAACGAAGCAGAAACAAGGTCACCTAGCCCGCGTAAACAACGCGGAATTGGCAAGTGCCTGGAAATAATTGTTTCCGTGCTCGTTTCACGCCGAGATGGTCGGGCACCTGTAGTCAAGTAGCCTGATTTTGTTCTCCCTCCCTCGCCCGTCCCAGCCATTTTATTTATCATGTTTCCCTTATCCAACCTCCGCTCCGTTCCTCACTCGCAGCTACCGCGTGCATGAGTATGGTAAACCTTTCGAGGGTTTAGAGGAAAATAGAAGATAGAATAGATAACGGAACGGGTAAGAAATGACATATTTACGACGTAACGCTAAGCGGTTTACATCTTCCGTATTATGTTACACAACAGGCTTGATAAGAAGAGAGGAGATTCTTACCGTTAGGTACGGATCAAGGGTTGGGAAGGAATGAGAATTATAGCCTGCTCTATGCACACGGTTTCGAAACTATATAACAAAGTAAAGGTTTTCACGACGTGTGCTTCTAGTTTTCACAAGAGTTTATCGCCATGAGGGCTTCTCCGCTTCTTCGCTTTCCTCCATAACTTACTTCACTGACTCCCCCAACGCAACGTAGCGCCGAGTTTTGTCTAACGTCGAATTATTACTTCTCCGTTCCCTATCCCCCCCCCCCCCCCCCCCCCCCGCCCTCTTCGCCCGTGTAAATCCACGTGCGATTTCTGCATATCTCCGGATTAGAAAATATGCCTACCTCCTCTCTACCCAGGATAGATAATGGTGTAACACAAAAATGCCCGAAGTTTATTCATAATTAGTTACTATATACTACTAAAAAACCGTAACTACAGGTATACAGTTCGTCGATTTTTGCCGATGATTTTTCATGGGGGGGGGGGGGGGGGGGGGGGGGGGGGGGCTGGAAGAAGTGATAATAGCAAGGGGAACCGAATAGGGGCATTATTCATCTTTTTTTCCCCGTTTATACTGTTCATCGATCAAATATTCCAAATCTGTATATTATTCTCTCATATTTTCCACTCAACTTATCGTGCATACAAGGAAGGAAAGTATGTCGAGAGGGGGATGAGGTAGCGCCAGGCTGTAGAGAATACTGAGGATAATATGTGAGGGCAGGGGATTTTCCATCTCTATTTATTTCTTTCTTTTTATTCATTTTTTTTCTTTCATTTTCAAATTCCGGAGCACGTGACACTCGATAAATCCCCGATATGTGACAGACGACAGAGCACTCTATTCGCCGAGGATGTTCTACTATTCGATTCTACAAAATGCCTACCGCATATGTGAAGAGCATAGCAATAACCCTGGAGCATCCATCTATCCATCCACCACCCATCCATCCATCCATCCCGTCGTTGAGGAAAATGTATTTTCGTTAGTTTCACCATTTTCCTGCACACATACCCACGTGCGTGAACTCGCGTTCCTTGAATGTCACCATTTTCATTTCAATCCCTGCACAGGTATGTACAACCTATAGATGGATATAAAAATGTCAGAATTCCTATCTCCTCGCGCAGTCCATATGGAAATTTCTAAATTTTCATTTCTCATGCGGAGCTCCTACTAGACCTGTAGGTCTAAAAACTTTTCAGAGTTCAATCGACGATGGCAACGAAATCGCGTCCTTCAGCCGGACCTGGTCATTCGTAGATCACGCGTTAAATATTACAACAGCTAGTGATGAATAACCGGACGTAGCGTCATAGTAAACAGCATGTTCCGCGGAGTATAGTACGCATATATAACATTATACGTAAACGCGTGGGTATAGGCGTACAGCTGGTATGTACGTATATATACATACATGCGACGTATATATATACTCATATACATGTACATACCTATAACCGTAGAATTACAGATATCTGTACGTGCAGTATATCTGTGTATTACAATTCGAGAGACTATAATTCAGTGTAGGGTAAATTAATTACGGGATACCTAGCTGCGTGTACACGTTATTAATTTATCTAATGAAAAGCTCGCGCGTTCACGATAGATAGTTGTGCACGTCCATATAGTTTCGCCCAGGGTCTACATATATATATATATATATATACCTATGTATACTTACGGTACAGCTATTTACTGTATGTACTACATACCGCTGCCGAGTTATCGAATGAATATAAATATACGTGCCTAAAGTTATACCTATATTTCATCGAAACGCGTTTATGTGCACGTGGATTATACATGCCTACGTGCATCTCCAGCCATAATATTCGACACGAAGACCGCACCAGATGCAGATCATATCGG